>CM076569.1:101000432-101213730 GCA_034641835.2 Pinus albicaulis
TACAGGAGTGGCATGACTGTAAGGCTGCAACTGGCGCCAGCAAGCAATTGGCGCGGGTAAAACAAAAGCAACATGCGCCAATTGACGCGACTGTAGGGCTAAAAAGCGCGCCAATCGAGTTCCTCAGCCAAAAATAAAAAAGAACTACTCCAGAAGCAGACCAATGTAAACTAAGCAAACCAAGAAGCAAAAAACAGCAAAAGAACCCAGCCCATAAGGCTAACCAAGCAAGGAAAATCATAAAACAATCAAAAAGAGACAATCCAAACGAGATAGTGAAAACTAGACGATCCCCAGCGGAGTCGCCAAATTTTTGAGGAGGTAAATCCCCTCTGCGGACAGAGGCGATCCCTACTAGCCCGCACATAAGGGTTCATAACACCATCAGCCTGTTGCTGCTGATGCCAAGTTCCATGCTAATGAAAGGACCAAAGATGGAAGCCTACCTGGAATCCAATGCTACGATCTGAAGAAGAGAGCGTTCCCGTTCCTCAGCCTCGGCAGATCACGATCCTCCACGATCTCCATGGATGGACACCTGCACATGCAAGAAACAAACAGATACAAGCATAAAATCCAGCATACGCAACTAAATATCAGTCAGAAAGGATACTACTCATATTAACATAATCGAAAACAGAGTGGAACCATAATCGTAATCATTCATTAAATAATAATCGAAAGAGATTACAACCAATGTTCGAATGTCATGTCTCCTCTCGGATGGGTCTTTGTCGTTCACATTCGGTGAAAGTCGTTGCAAGGGAAACTTTCTAGAGGTCTTCGAACAGGCTCTTACTTGAGTCGGCCTTAAGGGAAGAAAGAGGGCTCTTACAGCACAAAGGCTCTTGGGAATTTGGAGATTCAAAGCTTAGGCCCTTCAAGACTAGCTTGCAATGGAATTGAGCAAGCTTTTATAGATGGGGAAGGAGGGAGTTGGGATCCCTATTATTGTGGGATTGGCCCTATCAGCAAGGAAGGTTCCATGAGAGGTGGCAAACCACTTCCCTTCCATGGAACTCCCGCAGCCAAACCTCCCAACTCAAGATAGGCAATGGTTTCTGAGTTTGTTGAAACACAACTTCCGCCATCTTTATTTAAAAAACACTCCTTAAATTGGCTAGCGCGACTGAGGCTCTGGGATAGAGCGCCAGTTGGTGCAGCCTCTTTGTAGGATTTTCCCCATTGGCGCGAGTAATGAACTGCCTTCCCGCGCTAATGCAAAAAGGGATGTTTTCATGGTTTTTTGCAAGGAGATATATTTAGGGAAATTGAAGCTCATGTTTAGAGGAGTGCAATGATAATGGTTTCAAGGCATGACATTGCTCACAGGTCACAAAATGGGTCCTCCATTGTGCGGGACGGGGAATGGTAGGGACGGTGACAAATTACTATGTAACAATGGGTATCCAGGAAGGTAGGGAAGAGTGTGTACACCTTACACGATTGCTGATCCATCTGACATTGCAGTAGTGCTCTAACCCTCCTCAATATCTCTAATCTAAATAATCACCTTCAAAGGCGAGAGACAAGTTAGCAGAATTCAAAATGCCACAAAAGCGGAAATGATCTAATATACTCCTTAGATAGTTTCCAAACAACAACTCAGGACTCCATCTTCTGTACCATGACACCTCAATCATCAGGAGGCGAGTATTCTCTTCATTGAAATTGAGGGGACCATCCATCATAATTCTTTGAACTTCGATGTTTCCCTGTTCATTCACGAAAAATATACAAGTTACACAGGTCTATCTTTCTTCCTTGTAAACAAAAGAAACTTAAGTATTTAATCGTTAAAACTCGGTGATAAGTGTTTGAATGATTGAAGCACTTATACATGATGATCGCTCCAACAAATCATCGATGTTGTTGGGCATCTAATGCCGAAACATCGAGGGAGACGCGGCCTTCCTCGTAACTATGTCTTCCCTATCTCTACGATTTGATCATGCATTTTTATTTTATTTTCACCATCAAGTTCCAAGAGACACTTATTCTTTAGATTTAGAAACGCGCCAAAACTGAACCACATATTCTTATAATGGTATCACGCATCTTACCCTATGAAGAAACAAACAATATCTAAGAATATTTCTTGATCCTTTGAAGCTCGAGTGAGTCATAACCGATTTTTAAGTCGCTCATATATCTCGATAGTATTAGGTACATATGTCATTTAGTTGATTCAAGGTCTCTTGCCGAGTAGGGATGCCGTCATCTTCCCACAAAGAAGCACGTCGAATACCTTCGATGATAGTAGCAATCCATCGCAAGATATTAGAAAAGCATGTACCGCGATCTGCAAATTCGGTAGAGGATGTGGCTGATGAAAGGCATGATGGTAGAAAAGCTTTTCGAGGTCTTGTCAGAATTGAGCCTTTAGCTCATAAAGCGCGATGTCTCTGATGATTTTTCTATTTTGAAGATTTTCTTTTCACGAGAGGTGATCAAAAATCAAGCTATTGGGGCTAAGAATATCTTTAATTGGGAAAAACGCGGGTATACGTTGCTCGAGCATCATCTACATCATCTAAAATTATAAGAAAGTTACTGAAGAGGAGGAGAGATGCTTTAAAAAGCTTCTGCTATACCTTCATTAGTAATGTTGTATATTGGCGATGTGTCCAACTCCGATGAAATCCTTCAAAGTAGTTTCCTCCGCAACATATGTAGAGATCCACCGCGTAGTTTTTCTGCGACATCATATAAAAAGCACGATCGTATCGTAATGCCATCTCCTCTTGCTAAAGAATTCTTTGGCCGAGGGTTGTCTTTCCCACGCCTCCTTGACCCACAATCCTCATAACGTTGCTCCTTACGCATGAGAACTTTGGTTTCAAATTCCTTTAACTTTTCCTTCAAACTTCAAACTGGATGTTCGGCCACAAATTTCAATGGTGTTTTTTGTTAACATTATTCAACGACGTGCGACTGACATCTGCTTTCCAATGCAGTTCTCCTCGTCCCCGAATATTAGAATGCTTTATTATATAAAATGTCTAGTCATGCCCATCAATATTGTAACAAATTAGAAATTAAATGGTAGAGAAGCGAGCAGAGGGAGAGTCTCACCTATGAAATGCCTCTAACTCAAAAACACTTATGTCACTCACCATACGATGCAAAGAGCTTCTCTCCACTTTAGTTAAAAATGTGACAACAAACAATGTCAATTTACCTATGTAGTTAGAATAACGAAATGTAGGTTGAATAACGAAATTTAAGCTGAATAATGAAATAGACTAAGTTAAAAGAGGTAGCTCCGAGAGGGCTTGTATACACGGAGGAATCATTTTGATAAATAAAGAGTTTTCAAGAGTTTTATCCTTCGAGTTTTCAAATTCAATTATATTTCTCCTATTCACTTTTCTTGTTTACTTGCTTTTTTGCTTTTTCCCCCACAACAAGTGGTATCGTAGCTTCGATTGGTAAAGTTAGCACGAGAGGATCCATTGTATTGAAGATTTTTTAATCGACAATCGCTACAGAGCCTTCTATTGTGTCGGATTGAAGGTTCAAGAACCGTGTGAGGATTTGGTTGTCTCTGTTGCACGAGAATCGTTGAGGGAGAACGAAAAGAGTCACAGGCAGCATCTGCATGTCCGTTGAGGGATAACTTGTCTGTAGAGGAGAATAGCTGTGACCCAGCTGTCATTGTTAAATTATTTTTGTTAACGCCATCTTGTCCGAAAGGTTATCGAGTGCGCTGTTGCCATTCGCCGTGAGAGGAGGAGCTAGAAGCTCGACAAGCCAAGGAGATCGATAGGATAGCGATCGAAAAGGAGCCGTTGAGTGGGTCAATTGCCAAGAGAGAGGCTGAGTGTTTGCATTGCCACCGAGGCAAAGGTTGAGCGGTGTCCGCACTGAGTGTTGTCTCGCTCGTGGAGATTCGGGGTTCATCGAGGGGGAGAGCCGCCGACCCATTTGCCGCAGGGAGAAGGAAGAAGTCCTGTGCATCGAAGAAGTCACGGAACCATCACAGCCCAGGGAAAAGGAGGTTACTTAACAGTACCGAGAAAAGAAAAAAAACACATTGCCATATCCACAGTACTAAAAGGCTCGAGTTGCATCCTAAGAGGGTATGAAGAAATCATTTTTTTTGAAAGAAAATCTTAATTGGGAAATTTCAGTGCAAACATATTGAAGAAATCGGCTAACATAAATTGTTATTTTTCCTAAAAAGGGTTCATTTACAGAGAACAAGAGTTTGAACAATTTTTTTAAAAACAAAAAAACGTACCTTCTTTTTTCGCAGAGAAAGGGGTTTAGAAACAATTTTTTTTAAGGGTGCGAGTGGATTTAGTGAAGAAAGGGTGCAAGGATTTAGTGAAAGAAGAAAAAATAGAAATTGTAATTTTTATTTCTATTTAAAGTTAGAAGAGATTCGAAACCCTTGAATAGAAATTGTAATTTTTAGAAGAGATTCGAAACCCTTGAAACCCTAGAAGAAGAGGGGAAATTTTAGAAGAAGGGAAATGCGGAAACTAGAGAGAAATGGCGAAAATGACAAAGCGCAAGATTTGAGGTGGAGAAATTCACTGTAGGGAAAAAACAATTTTTCTCTGTGGAAAGCTGAAGCTTAGGTATTTGTTGGTGCACGAGTTGTTGCACAAGGCATTAGATGGAGTAACTAAAAAACGAGGCAAGTATGTCGAGTCTCGACTTTGGGAGGACTTGGGTGCCCGAGCTCCCGTACAGTTCGGTTATGTTTGGCGAGACGAGAGTACTCTTCAATATTGTTGGAGAGAGTACAACTATGTAGGGTTAGTGGAAGAAATTGGAAACACTTTATATGAAAAAATCTTTTAACAAATAGAATCTATTTTAAAAGACAACTGTACTGACCTTCGGATGAAGGAGGGATGCGAAAGAATTGCGAGATCACTTAAATGTTTTTAATACGCTTATTTGTCGGCTTGTCTAATATGGAAGTAAAAATGGAGGAAGAAGACAAGGAAATAACCTTGTTGTGTTGCTCCGGGGCCGAGTCATAGGGATCACTTCGTGACCTCGATCCAATTTGAGAGCACCGTCGATTCATTAAAAACTTGAATCCGTTGTGGGTGCTTTCTTATCCGAAGAGGTACGAAGACAATCTAGCATTGAGACTTCGCTTCTAAAGCCATGGTAGCTAGAGAGTCGATGCGGGAAAGGAAGGGGAAAATACAAGAGGTTCTTCCGAGATCGAAGTCGAAAGGGTGGCAAGAAGAGTAAAGCAAAATGCCGATGCACCCGCAACAAGCGGGACATCTCAAAAAGGATTGTTGGAAATGAAAGGAGGCGGAAAAACAACAACAAGGAAGCAAATCAGAGCCGATTCGGGTATGGATGATGAGGTTTTAATGGTGCAAAGCACTCTCACGTACGTAATATCTCACAAAAATGTTGACTAATGGCTATTAGACTACGGGTGCTTCTCATCATATGAGTCCGCACCGAAATTGGTTTTCATCATATGGAAAACTATAGATGGTAATTTTATATTCATGGGAAATAATGCATCTTGGTCGGACTATTGGGATTGGAAATGTGAAAATTAAAATGTATGATGGTACAATTAAAACCTCTCATCTCGATGTTAGGCATGTACCTGATCTAAATAAAAACTTGATTTGTCAGAGTTTGGATTCGAATGGTTATAAGTTTACATGATGTCAGAATGGAGTGGCTGAAAGTCTCGAAAAGGAGCCTGCAAGTTGTTATGAAGGCTGAAAAGGTCTGAAACCCTATACGGACTCAAGGGAAGTACTCCAGTTAGTGAAGCGACAATCGTGTCGGATAAAAACGGAAGAAGGTTCTCATCTATGGCATCGGCGGTTGGGTCACATGAGTGAGAAGGTCTTTTCAGGTACTTGATGAGCGCAAAGCTACTTCTTGATTTGAAATCCTTGAAGTTGGATTTTTGTAAATATTGTGTGTTTGGCAAACAAACTGTAAACAAAGGATTCAGAGTGCGGCAATCATAATAGTAAGCTAGATTTTGGACTACATTCATTCCGATCTCGTGGGGACCATCTCCATCTGTTTCCTATGTGAGGGCTGCCTTATATTTTTTTAACGTTTATTGATGATTTCTCGAAAAGTTTGGGTCTATATGTTGAAAAATAAAGCTAATGTGTTTAATGTGTTTTAAAAAAATTTAAAACAATGGTGGAAAAGCAAATCGGGCAAATCAATTAAATGTTTAAGAGCTCGACAATGCGAGTGAATTTACCTCTCTTATAATTTGAAAAATTTTGTAAGGATGAAGGGATAGTTAGACATAAAAATGTTGTTTATACTCCTCAAGCAGAATGGTGTTATGAGACTGGATGAATCGGACTCTTGAGGTGAGAAAAGAGCTAGAAGCATGATTATTAATGCTAATACGCAAAAAGGATTTACATGGGGCGTATGAAGCAGTATCTATTGCTTGTTATTTAGTTAACAGATCACCTTCGGTTGCACACAATACTCGTCAAATTCCCGAAGAAGTTTAGTGCAAAGTCAGTCTTGTGATTATTCACATTTTAGAAGATTTTTTGGTTGCTTGATGCCTATGTTCTTATTCCTAGAAATCTAATCAGTTCTCAAAATTAATAGATCCAAAATCAAAATGTTGTGTCTTTGTTGGATATGATTATTCGGTGAAGGGATATAGGTTGTGGGATCCACTTCTATGGAAGATAGTCATTAGTAGAGATGTAACATTTGATGAATCTTCTCTTTTAAAAATCGGATGTTGAAAAAGAGTTGAATAGAAGCGAAGTATCACAGAGTCACATGATTCAATTGGAGGCCATACCTCTTTCCCGGGAAAGAATCGAAAGGAAGGAGAGACTTCGAAAAAGGTGGAGACGAGAAGCTACCGGAGAAATTCTAGAACTCCGGTCGACAACTGGGTCACTCCTTAAGAAGGTCTACACAAGGGAAAAAAGAACATGAAAAAGGTATGAAGACTTCCGCTTCATCGTTGTGCATTGATTATCGAAGATGGGGAACCATCTTGTTATCTGAAAGCTGATTGATGATGCGAGATAGCAAGATATGGAAAAAGGCTATGGAAGAAGAAATGGACTCCCTTAGCCAAGAACAATACTTGGGGTCTTGTAGAACTTCCCGAAGGAGAGAAGCGTTGTTGGGTGCAAATGGGTCTCTCAAGTTGAAGAGAGAAAGTTGATGGAAGTATTGATAGTGTATAGCAAAGTAGGCTCCAGTTGCAAAAGGGGTATTCTCAGGGTTGAAGAGTATTTACTTTCATGAGATCTTTTCACCGTGATAATTACACTTGTTTTCTATTCAGTACCGTGTTAGCACTAACTACTTTACTTAACCTTGAGTTAGAAACCGGTTAGATTTTAAAAACAGATTTCCTTTCTTCATGGTGATTTGGATGAAGAGAGTTATATATGGATCAGCGAGAAGGTTTTGTGCTACGAGTCCCAACATAAGATTAGTTTGCAAGCTCGGGAAATCATTGTATGGCACGAGGTAGTCGCCTGAGCAATGGTACAAGAATTTTGATTCTTTCATGGTGAGCTGGGAATTTTATCGAGAAGTGAGTATGATCATTGTGTATACTTCAAAAGTTTCAATGGCATATTCATTATCTTGGTGTTGTATGTTGATGATATGCTTATTGCAAGCAAAAGCATGGGAAGAAATCCCAGACGAGGTTAAAGGCAGCTCGACTGCTCTAGGAGGTTTTGAAATGAAGGATCTTGGAGCGAGAAAAACATATCTTGGGCATGGAGATACACAGAGAGGCAGGAAGAATGTTAAGCTTTGGTTATCACTGACTTTAAGTATGTGGAGAAAATACTTGAAAAGTTCGTTAAAGTGTAGACAATGTGAAACACTGTTAATGTTCCATTAACTTCCCATCTTAAGCTTTCTTCGGATTTAAGTCCTAGAACCCGATGAAGAAAAGCGATGATATGTCTCGTGTACCATATGAAAATGCGAGTATGCAACTTAATGTATGCGCGATGGTATCTACTGAGACTTGACATTTCACATGCAGTTGGAGTTGTCGGCGAGGTTCAAATGGAAAATCCAAGGGAAAGAACATTGGTAGAGTAGTGAAATGGGTGCTTCCAGTATTTTGAGTGCAGCAAGTGACCATTGCATCAGATTTTGATGGTCGTGAAGGTATAGTCTGCCCGGATATGTGGACGACGATTATGCGAGTGATTTGGACAAAAAGAAGGTCTACTACAGGTTATGTTTTTACTCTTGCGAATTGGAGTAATCGGTTGGATGTCAAAGCTTCAAGAAACGATTTGCTTTGTCCATCTCTCGCAGACGAGTATATAGCTACTTCAGATTCTGTAAAGAGGTAATCCGGTTAAAAGGTCTACTTGATGATATTGGAAGGAGCGTAGGAGAAAGTGAATGTGTTTTGTGACGATGTGAGTGCTATTCATTTGGCTACAAATCTAGCTTTCATCACAAACGAAGACCGAAGCAGCATCAATGTAAGGTATCACTTTGTGAGACATGTAATCATATGCGACAAAGTAGTCCTCAAGAAGGTCCACACACGGGAGAATCATGCGGATATATTCACAAAGTCGATGATGATGAGAAGATGAGATGGTGTCTTGCTTCTCTAGAAAGCTGAGAGAAAGATGATGAATGGGCATTAGGAAATTTTTTTGTCGAGGTGGAGTTTGTTAAAAATGTGACTAAAACAACGATGTAAATTTACCATAAAGCAGTTAGAATAATGAAATGTAGGTTGAATAATGAAATTTAGTTGGAATAACGAAATAGACTAAGTTAAAAAGAGGTGTCTAGAGGCTTAGCATACACGGAGAATCATTTGATAAATAAAAGTTTCAAGAGTTTTATCCTTTAGTTTTTCAAATTCGAGTTATATTTCTCCTATTCCTTTACTCGGTTTCTTCGTTGTGTTTTCCCCACAACACACTTAAGACTGTCCTACGGGATGTTCGTTCTTTACGTGCCTGACAGAATGTGCGGGGCTTCGAGCATACACTTCCTACGTCACATCTTTCTTCGTCCGATTAAGAGCTCTCTGAGGCTCCACGTTGTAGAAACATTTCTGGGGAAGAATAGTAGCCCCAGACTATATCATGTGGATGAGCTCTTATTTATGCATCACACGAGGCTCACGCATAAGTGGGAGAAAAATGGCATATGTGAATATGTGGCACTTTGAATTGTGGCTTCTATTTGTGGAGGGAACAGGTGCGCCCCTCTTCGATTTTCGTTCCAAAAAGCACTACGCAATCAAATGATGTAAGACGACAATGAGAGATTAGCTGGCGAATGTTGACTTGACATCGGGTCCTCTGTCATTGATGGATACCTCCATAAGAGGAGTCGATGGAGAGGAAGAAGAAGTTGTTTTTGCCATTTGAAAGGGAATTGGGATGAATGGATGAGACGGACTAATGAACGGGATGAAAATAGCATACATAAAATGGTATATCGCGATTCAAGCGAGGCATATAGATGATCGAGATCTCGGAGTTCAAAAATGTCTTCGCGATTGCTGAGAAGTATCGGCGAAAGTCGTAATTAGATAATTGAAGCGTGAGCGAGAGTCCATTAAAATGCTGGAGAACAACATTTTTAAGGCCCACAATGATCATGTTTGTTAGTAGTGACGTTGCCACTCATGGACAACCATGAAGTGACATGGCGCGGAATGCTCCACCACATATACGGAATTTTGTAGACTATGTTTTGGTCTAAATTTACCAAACTCTGTGACCATGTTCATGAAGTGACTAAGGTAGCTCTGGGAAAAGGAATTTTACCCATGAGCTTATGTTTATTGCTGATTTATTGAATATTGTGGCAATGATTTATGGAATATTGAATATTTGGCAATTTGATGAACATGGTCATGAAGTCACATCTGATTGCCGAATATTAAGAGAATCGATAATTGACATAAAGATCCCGAAATTTCGTATGCCCGCAGTTACTGCCAAGCCCGTAGTGTAGAGACTGCTCAAGAATTTGTTGACCTCTCGAGCCATAAAATGAGCAAACATCAAAATCAAGTTTTAAGGAGTGACGATGCCATATCTCCACAACCATGAAGTGAGATGGTGCGTAATGCTTCCACCGCCTAGTGGAAATTTTTGGTGGAAATTGCATTCGTCTAAAAAAGGATTTACCAATCATGTGTCCATGATCATGAAGTGATTTGAAGGTCGATAATTTCCAAGCTTCCGGGGAGTTTCCGAAATCCAAACAAGGTCAATAATTTTCCACCACTACGAAAAAATTTGTGGAGATTATGTTCTCTGTCTGCACATAAAAGGATTTGTGGGCTCCATATATATTATTTCTACGACAAAAAACAATAATTTTCCACTCCCAAAGTAAATTTCTAGCAGAAATTATGTCCCACCAATTTAACTGGGTTCGAAAATTTCCATGTCGAGTCCGAACATGGAACAGCGTGGTCAAAATGTTTTTCTTGGGGTCTTTTCGAAATTTCGTGGAAATTATGTGCCACCTAAAGATGAGGATTTATGAATCTTCATTGCACAATCATGAACACTGAAGGCCAAGAATAAATGGCGAGCCTTATTTCACATTGCCATAGGCCCATTAATGCGGCCAGGTAGGAAATGCCCGCCACACGATGATCTACATCTTTAATCCGACAGCAGGCATTTCCTGCCTAGCCGCATTAATGGGCCTATGGCAGCTGAAATAAGGCTCGCCAAGAATTATAATGGAGATTATGTCCCATCTAAACATTAAAGGATTTGTGGGCCCATATATATTCTCTCTACGACAAAGAACAATAATTTTCCACTCCCCGTAAATTTCATAGAAATTATGTCCCTGTCAAATTTATGGAACGCCGTGGTCAAAATGTTTTTCGGTCTCGAAATTTCATGGAAAATTATGTGCCACCCTAAGAAGAGAATTTATGAATCTTCATTGCACAATCATGAACATTGAAGATGAAGAATTCCCCCTCATGAGAAAATTTGTGCGAGAATAAAGGTTTTATTGGATCAACAAGTCCACCCCTTGCCGCGGTAGTGGTGACTTGGTGAGCAATAGAGTCACTTTAATGCGCTAATGGTGCCATATGATATCTAAGTTATTTTTAACATTATATATGTAAAAATGACATGAAATATTCCCTCATTAATGTTGTATTTTATAATAATAATGATAATAATATTAATTGATTGATATATTTTAAATAGAAGAGATCAAACTTACAGATTCACTAACTCTCTTTTTTTCAATGGATAAAATTCTCAATAAGAGTAATCAAATCTCCCAAATCATAAATCTTTAAGTTTTACACCCCTGAAAAGGTTCCTTACTCATAAGGATCTAGAGTTTATATTTATGATTTTAAAGAGTGATCCTAATTTTTTAAGTTTTACACCTAAAATGAAAAGGTTAGTAACTCATAAATGATTTTGCTTTTTGCTACAGAGACACTACAGTACAATAAATGTTTTAAATATAAACTTTTTTGTGTTTTAATCTCTGCTTTATATACTAGTAATTGTACGCATGTTGTAAAAGTGAAAACGTGTAAGTCAATAGCATAGGAAATATAACGTCATAATGACATGTCTATATTATCACATCTAAATGTGCTTCCTTCGGGATCAGTAGGGTAACATGATTTTGGAGCATGGATTAGTTTTTCATTCCACAAGACAAAAGTAGACTATGTAGTGACAAGGCCATTCGGTTCTTGGATGATGACGTAGAAAACGAAATCTTGCAGTAAAGAAAGAATAAGCCTACATTAGTGAGAATGGTTACAAATATGCAGGCAAAACACCAGGTCGCAAGAAAATATGTTTGTTGTTTGCAGTTCATGTTTCCGAGTGATAAAGGGAAAGATAATGAGGAAGATGAAGTCCCCGAGGAAGTATATTGTCTTGTTGTGGTTTATAAAGATGTGTTCCTTACTTAGGATATTCTAGAACTACCACCTCATAAGGAGGTGGAATTTTTCTATTGAGTTGATGTCGAGAGCAACACCAACATCTAAGACCTACATGCAGGAATGAGCACTCCGTGAGTTGGTGGAATCGAAGTTACAACTTAAAGAAGATACTTGATAAGCGATAAATAAGTCCAACTATAAAGTCAGCATTTGGGTGCACAAGTGTTGTTTGTAAGGAAGACGGATGGTACTCTCATATTGTGCATTGATTATAAGTAGTTAAACAAGGTGACTATCGAGAAAATGTATCTATATAGTGCATTGGATTGATGATTGGTTTGATCAAGCAAGAGGGAGTTACGGTGTTTTCAAAGATTGATACGAGATCGAGGATATCATCAAGTGCCCGATTAAGGATGAATACATCTACAAGATTGCATTTTGTAGAAGGTATGGCCATTATGAGTTTGTGGTGGTTCCTTTTGGTTTTTTCTAATGTTACAACCACCTTCATGTGTTTGATGAACAATGTGTTGCACTCTTATCTGGATAAGTTTGTGATAGTCTTGTTGATGACGTGATTAGTATGATTCAAAGAATGAAGTGGAGCATGAAGAGCACCTAGAAATGGTATTGAAATTTGTGGGAGAATAAGTTGTATTCCAAGCTCAGCAGAGTGCATTTTCTTTCAAAACCATATTTTTTACTCATGACATGATGTTTCCAAGGAAGGGATAGCGAGTGGATCAGGAAAAGATTAAGGCTATCATGGAGTGGCCAACTTCGAGGAATGTGGATGAAGTCAAATCATTTATGGGATTAGCGAGGTTATTACATGAGGTTAATTAAGAACTTCTCTACAGATTGACAGTTTATCTGTATATACATATCACGCAAAGCAAAGGGAAGAAGTTTGAATGGATTAATGAGTTTGCAACTCAAACTGATTAGTTGAATCATTTGCTTACAAAATGCTACGGTTTTGAAGGTTGGAGCTTCTGATAAGGAGTTTTTTGTTTATAAAGATGCTTTGCATGGAGGACTTGGTGAGATACGATGCAAGAGACAGAGTGGTATTTTCTCACGAGTGAAGAAAGTTGAATGAGCACTGAGAGAAAAACTACATGTGACTCATGATCTTGAGTTGGGCAGTGATCGATTCATGTGCTAAGGATGTGGAGACAATATCTCCTTGGCAGGATATTCGACTTGATGAGTGACTCACAATGCGTAGGTACTTTTTTGACTCAACCTATTATGAATGTGAGGCAAGCTAGATGGCTGAAGCTACTCTCTCGGTGTGAGTTTGATTTTGAGATAGGGTACATCAAAGGGAACAGGAGAAATTGAGTTGTAGATACTCTCAATAGGAGAGTGGTGGAATCATATTTCAGTTTGTGAGATATTATGGGATCGAAAATTTACATGAGCATATTTTGCATGCGAGCAACATGATGAGAGGTATCATAAGTTGAAGTAGATATTGCAACAATAGGGTGAAGGTGATAGGGATGATGAGTATCACCTCACATCAATGAGATGGCTTGGTTAGGTTCTGGGATGCGGGATTTATGTGTCGGATAACAATGAGTTAAAGAAGCTTATTTTGAGGGCAGGCTTTCATATGTCAAGACATATTTTCAGGCCACCCAATATACCATAAGACACGGTAGCTATTAAGAAGTTCTATTATTAGGTCGAATTTGAAGAGACAGGCAGTGGTTGAGTTTGTTGCGAGGTGCTTGGAGTGTCAATAGGTGAAAGTTGAATGCAAGCATCCAGTTGGTTTGTTGCATCCCATTTCGATTCCAAAATGGAAATGGGAGGTCATTTCCATATGGACTTTCATTACTGAAGATTTTCGAGGAAATTGAAGCACCATGATTCCATCAAGCTTGTGGTTGATAGCCTTAGCAAGGTAGCTCACTACATTGCCGTGAAGTCTACTAATTTAGTGAATGAAGTGGCTCGGATCTTCATTAGAGATAATGAGGAGTTGCATGGTGTTCAGAGAAGATTATATCATATAGAGATGTTAATTTTCACTTCCAAGTTTTGGAAGTGAATTGTTTGCATCCTTGGGGATAGAGTTAGCTTCTTAATGATAGCTTATTATTCATGCAAAAAAATGGAGAAACATAGGGTTAACGGGATCCTTTAGGATATGTTGAGGATGTATGTCATGCATCAATTAAGGAAGTGGGAGGAGTATCTTCCACTTGTGGATTTTCTATATAAAAATGAGTATCAAGAATCATGAAGACGAGTCCATTTGAGGCATCTCTCTGAGTGGAGTTGTAATAAATCTGCTCAATTTGGATTGATCTGAGTTGAAAAATGATGTTGATTGGACCAAATATGTTGGTTGAGATGTGAGTAGGGGATAAAAGCAGAGTTAGTAAAAGGGAACTTAAAGGCAACATAAAATAGAGCGAAAAGAGTTATGTGGATCAACATAGATAATTCAAGGAGTTTCGGTGTTGGGAGCATGTGTATTTGCACATTAAGACCAAGAAGGGGATCTCCTTGAGGATTGGATCATGTGCAAAGTTGGTACCTTAGTATTATGGGCCTTTTAAGATCCTTGAGAGATTCGACCAATGGAATGCTGCGACTTCCACTATCGCTAAACAATGAAATTCCATGATGTTTTCCATGTTTCATTGCTTAAGAGATATGTGCAAGATGTTGATCATGTAATTAATTGAATGCGGTATTGTAGGTGGAACCGAGAGGGAGAGTTCAGCACAAAGCCATAATGCATATTGCGGTGGAAACAACTCATGCTCAGGAACAGAGCAATAGAACGAGGTTAAGTGCGTGGAAGCACTTTGGGCCCGATGAAGCTATGCATGGGAGATGATTGATCGGATGTGGGCATTATATCCTTCTTTATTTGTTGGCTAAAGCAAATTATTTTTTGTTATATGTGTGTGCATGTGTGGCATTGTAAATACCGCATTGAATTGTGTTTATAAAGCTCCAATAAAGCAGTATGTTTGTTATGTTTTTTAGCAGTTTTTCATTACAAACACTACATTGAGCTATGTTATAAAGCTACGATAGCGGTATGTTTTTTCGGTCATAAGTGTCATAGAACATCTGAGGATGGTGTTCCCCCAAGGGGAGGCTTTTGTAACTAACCCCCAGAGTTGATTTTCCATGTAAATAAAATAAGCCCAAGGTCAGTGGGATACGTATTCCAAGTTGAATGGAGGGGAAAACACTATAGGTAAGGCGTCACTTTTTGGTTAAATTAATGGTTATGGAAATTGACAAATGCAAAGAGAGTTGAAACAACGAAACTTATAGCTTGTTGATTTCTAAATGTAAAATACACAAAATGTATTTGTAAGTAATATTTATTAATATATATATATATATATATATAGATGTGACAGTGATGAGAAATATTACAATGAGGACTACGCATATATACCTAGGCAAGTGTCCTTTCATGGTCGGGCATGCCTTTTCACTTAACTTAATGACTATTTAACATAATCATCATTTCATTATTTATTATTCATATTTATTTATGTTTATTTTATTTTATACAATTTATTTTCATAACATTGTCTCCTTTCCTTCAAAAGCTTTGTCCTCAAAGCTTATTGTTAGTAGTTTCATTCACTTTAACCTCGAACAATTTTCTTCACTTTTCTTTTTGTTCCGATTTCGACATATCTAACTCAACATCACTAGTAGCTTAGCATGTATAATTTGTTGGTAACATTGTACGAAACTAGGGTTATCTATTCCTCATTTTTTTTATTTTTATAATATAATAATAATAATAATATCTTTTTTTCATTAAAATCGATTATATAATTAAAATTTTATAAAGTAATAATTATATAACATATGATTATAAATTAGATTATATAATTATAATTATATAATTAATAATTATAAAATATTATAATTATAAATTATAAATTATATTTATTACCTTTATAATCGGTAATCAAGGAACTAGGGAGTGCACTCCGACGGGATGGGATCGAAAGTCACTGCGATGGTTTGAAAAAAATGGTACAATTGTTGACGCGGAGTTTGAGGGGACACGAATATGACAGAAACGGAGTTAGGGAAGACAACGTTTTAGGTGGACAGAGTAAAATGAGTCGGTCAATGGTCGGATGTGTAGCGAGTGAGTCAATAATGTAATATACGGACGCAATGGAGAATGATCACAGAATATCGTGGTAGGAAGCGACGTACATAGAATACATGAGCGATAGCATAATTTCAAACGAGGGGGGATCACGGTATACTACAACACGTTTCGCGTGGAATATATGCGAGCAATGTGTCTATATCGTCGATAGGTTTTTCATGGCCAATTGACTGAATAAAATTCCTCCCTGAACTCAGACGTTTGTATTGAACCACGATTGTATATCTTGAGCCACTTATACAACCCTGGTGTATCCAAACCACATTATATATACCGAACCACGTATGACTCGACGCAAAAATCACACTCAGTTTGACCTTTTTGCTCGAGGACACACCATTTGATAGTGGGAAACGACACTTTTTCTTTAAAAGAATCTATGTGTGTGTTGACTTCCTCGTCATTGTCGCGAATAATGTGGCATGATCTACTGGACTTCCCCATTTCAGTCAAAATAGTGGCACGATTTGTGGCCTTATGTCGAAAACAATCAAGCACAATTTCAGCATTGTGGGCACAATCTACGTTAGTAATCTAGTGTATGCAACTTTGATGTCAATTCCTCCCTTTAGGGCTCTTTTACATATACCTAATATTTTTCATCAAATGGCCCAAAATAGTTCTCTCCTTTAGCCAATTTCCTCGGAAAAATCTCCACTTCATTGCATAGTCTATCACAGTAAATTCAACTTCAACTTCAACTAATGGCCCTAGGGGATTCTCTACTTCAATATATGGTTTAATAATCAATTATTCTTCAAAGTCCTGATTGGCCCTTAAGGATTATCTACTTCATTATATGCGTCTCTATCCTTTAATTCTAATTCATTTAAAGTCTCCTTGGTAAAATAACTGCGCATTGAATGATCATTTATTAGTTCTACATTTTCCAATCCTTCACTAGCATTTTCAATTTTGTTAGATGTCCGACCTTCTAAAAGCATAGAGTAAGGTTGTTGTTGGCTTATTAATGAAGGATGATCCTCTTGAATCTAAATCCACTTTTAATTTTTCATCAGTAAACCTTCTCTTGAGATGGACTTTCAATATGCGGAAAATGAAACTCTTGAAGTGTTCGACGAGGGAACATCCTTGAACTTCATTTTTTTCTTTTATCTCCTTACCATGCTTTCCTTCATCTTGAAGATTATCTAACTCTAGATCATGTGAAAGATTTTCCAACTCAACCTATTTAATTTCTCTTTTTCAATTAATGGCTTTGTGAATCGTGCTCTCATCATGTCTATCATTATCAGCTCATTATGCTAGATTGATCTTGACTTTGTGGTATCCGAGTTAGGAAAATGCAAAAGCTGGACTTGCTATTTGGAATGCCAATCAAATATCTAACATGTTTGTACAAAATATTTGTAGAGTCAACAAGCATCCCCATGTCTAAGGCATCTACAACCCATAGAGTACAGTAACCAACATATTTTTATCCTTTGGAAGCTTAACATAAATTGGGTCATCATACTGTAAACTATGTACCATGACATGAGTTCGACTTGTTGATGGGCCTCTAAATTAGACATAAATTAAGGTTATATTTAACCTTTTCTTAGGCACATAATATATATATTAGATATCTCCTTCTACACTTAATAAATTTTTTGTATGCTTTAATATGTTCTGTAGGAAGGTTTTAGAGATAATATCACATCTGTATCTGCTATTATTTATTTTTGAAGGATATTGTGAGAATATTGGATGGATTTATGGAGATTTGGAGAAGAAGATAATTTAGGTACTTGTTCCCTAATACTTTGGAGGATCAATATTGGAGAATAAATGAACAAAATATCATGAAATTGATTGAGAAATTCTTGAGATATTTTGGAACTGCGATAGATTGATGAAAATCTATAGGAATGTCTTCCACTGTCAGTTTACTCAAACTCTAATGTTGGGGAAACTAGATCCATTATTTTTGGAGGTAAAATCTTCCTCCTTTCAAGGGGAATGCTTCCTCATCATTTTGTATAAGTAACAATTCGAATTGGCCTCTGAGGGCATGTATTGTTTAGTCTTATGGTCGGAGAAATCTTGTTATTTGGAAGCTCCACTTTCTTTTCTTGCGGGGATGTACTTGGATTGATTCAATAATGAAGATTGGTGTCATTTTTTAACTTCTAACGCTTGGTTTCTTCCATAGGACTACTGAGTCCTCCTTGGGCTTGGGCCATCCCGAGAGCCTCGGAGCCCTCTTGCACAATTTACTTTATGTTCTTTTCACTTCTTATTCACATGCATCTCTTATTTGTGTTTTGCATATTTACGTATTTAGTATTGTTTCTTTTCTATCCGTAGGATTGAATTAAATGATTAAAGTGAGTTCTTTTCTGAGTTTTTTACAGGGTTAAAAAGCATTATTCATCCTTAGAATAACTTTGGAAGGTCATCTTAATCATTAAGCATACTCTGGATTTGGTTACTAGTTCACGAATATAAGATTTCTCGAAAATGCCTTGTAGCGAAATAGTAGTAAATTTCGTTATTTTTTTAGAAGGGGTTAATGAGATCCATTTGACTCGATTCCACTTGTATTAGGTCATACTAATATTAAATTTAATAACTCAAAATTTATCCCATTTCATTTTCACTTGATTAGGTAAGCCATTCTGATAGATTAATCTAGCTCACTAGTTTTTGAATTTTTATATTTTTAGGTTAGTAATTTTCTCGTTATTTTTTTAGTACGTGTGAGTAGGGGTGATTTTTTGAGTGATTCCACTTGGAATGGAGACCTAAGACATTATAATTATTAACAAATTCTTTTTTTCCCATCCCATTTTCATTTGATTTAATTAGTCATTCGGTGATTTATTTCCAAAACAAGGGCTTTTCTGTAGCAAAAATAGAGTTTCCGTAGCACTCTTGTAGCATGTGTAAACTCGACTGCATTTGCTCCCAAAGGTTGGTTTTTGTCTCTTAGGCTTGAATCATGACCCCTAGGATCTAAATAGATGATTGAGGAAGAATAAATTCCACTGTAGGACATTCATTTTTGCAAATTAGATTAGTGTCTTTTTATTTTGAATTCGTGTACTTAGGATTTCAATTACAGATTGTTGTTCTTTCCTAGGATTAATTTCTTTTCAAAACAACACTTCCATTTTTGCAATTAGTTTAGGCTTTGATTTAATGAAATTCACTCCATTACATCAGATCAACAAAGAAAGGACACATTTTTATGTTGCACATATAGTCTTTCGATACCTCTTCAATTTATATGCGAACCTCAAGTTGATAATTAAGGTTGGTAGCCTAGGTAGTTGCAACATTCTTGGTGCAACTACTCGAGGCTCATCACTTGCATTATACCAACCCACATTGAATCCACCATTATTTAATGTAATGTTTGATCATGGTTTTCTTCCTCCTCTCTCCCATAATCCATTTTTCTTTTTTCAATCATGTCATCTTAATAATTACCTTCTGCAGAATATCTTCTTATTTTCACTTCTTCCACATTTTCCTCTTCATCATCATCGATGTCTTCTTCAACATATTCCTCATTGTTATGATATTTTTCATCTTCTTGTTTCTCAAGATAGTTCTCATCCACATTGTCTTCATTTGTATCATCATCTTGATCTACATAATCTTCACCTCCTACTTCACCTTGTTTCGTTTCTTCACTCGTCACTATAATCTTTCTTATTATCGATTTTCTTTTTAAACATGTTTTAACTTTTGCATATGATTTTTTCCCATCGCTGAAGTTTTTCTTGAATTTTACTAAACTACTCAATGAATTTAGTATGAAAACTTAACGCCATATTGTGTGGCGAACAACGTTCAAAGAGCGGCATCGGTTATATTTTGCGACGAATAATGTTCAAAGTCTCGCATGGCTATGATACCACTTTAAGGAAGCAACAAAACTTAGAGCTTGTTGACTTAAATGTAAAATACACAAATGTATTTTTTAAGTAATATATATATACAAGTGATGAGAAATGTTACAATGAGGACCCGCATATCTACCTAGGCGGTGTCCTTTCAGATGATCGAGCATGCCTTTTAGACATGCCCCTTTTTCACTTAACTTAATGACTATTTAACATAATCATCATATCATTATTTATTATTCATATTTATTTATGTTTTATTTTATTTTATACAATTTATATGCGTAAATATGAGTGCAATAAATGGAAATTTAATAGGGATAAAAGGGAGATGAAGACACACAAATATGCATGCAAGGGAAATTAGAGAGAGAATGATAGAGAAAATGAACAAAAAAAAGGAAAGGAAGAGACTAGACATCAATGTTAAAAGGCATGAGAGAAACAATTCACTGACATTTTTGTCAGTTTAGCTTTTGATCGAGTTCCATAAATAGAGTTGTAAGAGAAGAGAGAGGAAGCACTTGGACAAGCAAGCAAACAAACAAAGAAAAACAAGAGGCTCACGAAGCTAACGTTGCGAAGAGAAGCTAGGTCAGAGGACATTGCAAGAAACAAGTTGGATGTGTTATTTAATGTGTTGAGATTGGATGCATGGTACACACATTTTCTTATTTGGGTCCTCTATTATTTTCATTGGTATGAGATTTGCTATGGATTGACATTGGTTTTCAACCTTGCCTTTCCATTTCCTAGTATAGCGCATGGTGTTGTGGTTTCCTTGTTTAGTTTAAGCTTTTGGATGGCTCGGTAGACTTTGGATCACTATGTGAGGTGGTCATCGGAAATTCTCGAGGGTCAAGGGTAAATATGGGCTTTCTCTCGAACTCTTAACGGATTTGTGGAGACGGATAAATTCCTCTCTATGTATGATGAAGAAATTTGAGGCATGCAAGCTTATTTGTTGTTAATGGTTTCTGTTTGGGATTGGTTTAGGTGAAATCATTGTGGTTGAGGGTTGAAGTGGTTTGGCCTCACGGAAGCCCTAGTTAGGGTATATATTTTTGTTTAATCCATATTATCCCACATTCTTAAGCTTGGAATATGGCTCTGGGGAGATTGAATGAAAGAGAAATTTGGTTAACCCTAATCTATGCTCGGGTGGAATGTGGAAGTTCGTGACGTGTTTCGGCATTTGCATATGTTAATATGAGTTATTTTCTTATTGTGATCAATGAGCACATATACTAGTTATGTGTGTTGATTTTATGGTTGGTTGTCATCATGGATTCATTCTAGTCATATAAGTTGGGTCATATACCCTAGTTAAATGATAGTGCTCTTGTTATAGATCCTATTCATGTGACTTGATAAATTATTTAATGGTTATTTGAATGCATGGAATAATGAAGTGTTGATGCATGCTAGTTTGAGAGGACATTGATTGCCTTCTTGATGATTCCTTGATGAAGTTAAGGAGACATTTGAAAATTCCTCACTCTTGGAGATCCTATTGCGATCAAAAGCTGATATCAATTATACTACTTGATAAATTATACAAGTTATTTATTGTGTTCTACAAGTAAATATTGAAGAAAATACACTACTAACCTTCACTAAATACTACAAAAATTAAATGCGGAAAAAAAATCTAAAGCAAGAAAGAATTAGACACACATTACATAGTTAGTTTTTGGGACTAAGTCCCCATAAAAACCCAATGCGGGAAAACCGATTGCAACAATTGAGGGTTTATATTATTAAGCAGACATTCTACGAATAATTGGATTCTCAAAACCTAGCTATCCATAGAGAAAATGACTAATAGAGCATTGAAGTGAGGATTACCTCACACGCAACACCGGAGATGTGACAACCGAACCAACATTGAGCGGACATGGGCCCACGTTGCCTCTCGCAAGTAGATGCACGTCGATGTCCGGATTGGGACCTCTGTCACCTCCTTCGTTGGTAGTTTTGTTGGTCGGGATGTCGATATTCTTCCCTTCGGTCTCACACCTCGCTTAGCTCGGATCTGATTGATCCTCAACAAAAGTTGGATCTCCTCAAGGCTTCAACGTTGCCCTCTCCACTAGCCCAACGTAGCTCCTACACTACCTCTTTTGCGTCCTCTTCTTTGCACTTCTCTGCCGATGTATTCCCGGCTCAGGAAAAGGTCTTCCAATCGGAACTATCGGGTGCCCCTCACTTTGCAATTGAGGCTGCTCAGATCAAATTCTATGGTTGCTCACGGGTTTTGCTCACTTGCAGAAATTCAATCTCTAAACTCACTCGGTGTATCTTCCAAATGCCCATCGAAGTCCTTCTTATAATATTCTCGTTGGATAACCAACGACTTAGACTCATATTGACTTGATCTCTCGTCTTTTTCTAGAAGTTTCATACCCAATTCTATTAATATACTTTAATTATTTTAATTCCCTAAGTTGAGACTTGGCTCCACATTAAAAATAATTAATTATTTTAATAAAACCCCATCACGGTGGAATTTCCCCAAAGAAACGCTTTATGGGTATTTTTGGAATACGTGTGCTTAAGCCTCCCACGCAAAATTTGAGACTTAGAGCACATCTCGATGCTACTAGAAATCAAACTAGACATTGAGCAGATGATATGCATTCATGATCTGTAGTTACTATGTTTACCATGTGTTTGACGAAAGGTTCTTATGTGTTTGGAAACTTCGAGCAAGATCTAGCCCTTAGTACTTGTCACATAGACTTGATTAAATTTGCAGGGTTGTTACGGGCAGTGGCATGTGAGGACTAGCCCTAAAAATGTGGCACTAATTATGCGGTCGCATGCATGGAACTAGAAAATTTCAGGTCGCAACCGGACAAAGGGAGGCATGATGTGTGTGGTTGGAGCTTTCCATCCGCGCTCAAAACAATTTATGCATGTGAAATCGAGCTATGAGCTTGTTACATCAGCTCCAACTTAGCAGTCTAATCACCGGGGTTGTGGTTTGACACCTCACTGATTTGGTGTCCTTAAGAGGTTTCGGTAAGTTCTAGTTAGTGAGACCTTTACTACTATAGCGGAACTTGGATGTTGGGTCACATCATAGTAAATATAAGCCCATATTTACTTGGAGAGCTTGTAAAAAGCCGATAAATGTGGGATGGAGTGGTTACATGTGGCAAGGGATTATAAGTCGATGTGCATAGCAGTGTGGGGGTAAGGCGATGAAACCCAAAATTACGTACTACGAATAAAAGATAACTACCCAAACTCGAATTTCATTCAAGCTTCTTACTAACTTAAAGTCTCCAAATTATGGTGAATCCCAAAGTCTCTGGAACCCCAATTTCTCACTAATTCAAATAGCGGCTAAGCTCCATCCAAATTCTTCAACACATGGCTTGAACCCTAAATTCTCGCGAGAGCCATTTCTTGATTCCAAATTTTGATATCAAACTCCAAAACTCCCCCTTACTCTTTGAATCACGGGACTCCTCTAGTTAGGAATTCAAAAATATAGTCGATTGAAAATCACGCACAAACTTCCACTCACTTAGGGCATGATTCGATCATATCACATAACATGAATGACAAAGTGCTAACATTAGCTCAAGCAGGGAATTGAACATGCAAATGGCACAAATGCAAAATCTCAATATATTATATAACTCATAATACAATATAATTACAAAAGGTTACACTGAGTCTACATTTTTGTAGAGGCTCTTGTGCTTCTCCTTGAGTCGCCCTCTAAATTGTTCCAATTGTACATACATATATAGCTTCCTACTAGCTAGAAGATATCATAACAAAGCAAAGTTATTAGACATATGTCCCAACTCCTAGGAAAACGGTCTAACACCTCAATCCTATCATTTTTCAAAGCCATATAGCCAAGAGTGTTAGATTACCAAAACTTTAGCTAACCATTAAATAATATATTAATCCTAATAATTTAATTTTAAGATTAAATTTATTTTAAATATTAACATTATTTTTTTATTTAAATATTAAAATTTATAAAATCTAAAATAATTTTCGACCTACGATATTGATTTTTGAGGATCCCTCAAAAGATGATTCTTAGATTGCCACAAATTTTAACAATTCTTAAAACAGATTGAGAGCGCAAGCTTCTATGATCCATAAAATATTAATTATAAACCTTCCTAGGAAATCATAGAAGAAATTTTGGAACCGCGCATTTCAAACTACCAGCGTAGTTCATCATCGGGATAATGAAGATTGGTTGATCCGACTCACATTTATACCAGGAAGAGAGAAGCAAATTCGTCAAAAACCCAGAAAAATTAAAAAATGTTAAAAAAAAGGGTAAAAAATAAGCATGAAAAATATAAGATAAACTAGAAATATAATTAACACAACCTTAAAATTACAAGTGTTAAAAACGATCAGAAATAAAAATAAAAATAAAAATTAATTACCCCATCCTTAAAAAATTTACGAAACAACCAAGAAAATTATATATAAAGACACAAGTCAAAACTAAAAATAAAATAAATAATATAAATTCAAGACAAAAACTACAATAAACAAGTTTTTAAACCTAAAATAAATCATCAAGTCAAAATTCAAAAAATCAAAGTCAAAGTCATAAATTATAAATAAATCAAAAAATAAATAAAATAATAAAATAAAATAAAAATAAATGATTTAATCACTAAATAATTTAATAAATTAATAAATAAATACATGAAAAAATAAAAAATAAATTATTTTTATATTTTATTTTGACATTAATTATTTAATTTAATAAATATGAATGAAATTAATTAAAATAAATAAATCAATAAATAAAAAATACAAGTAAAACGAAAATAAAAATAAACTAAATACAATAAAAGAAATAATAATAATATAATCACATTATAGGACCCTGCCAAGTGAGTGAAGAGATGGAGATCCAACAACTTTGCTAACTTTCTACATCCATCATCCACTCGTTCAACGTACGCGGGCCTCTTCTCAATCTCAATCGCCTCCCTAAATTTCCGGTGATGGAAATGGTCAACCGAGCTAAGGACTCTAGCGTCATCCATACATATGTGATGCTTCGATCTTCTCTGCATGCTCGCAGCGGCGAGGACTTGGTTCTACCATGCCAAAGGATCTATTAACCTTTCGGAGTCAGCAGAAAGCATTCAATGTTCTTGACAATTCGCAGTGAAATTATTTCTAGTTTACATAAACATTTTACAAAACTTCTAGGAGTGAGCGATGTTGATAAGTTAACCACTTTAATAACTACAAAATTGTCGAGTGAACGTTATGGTGGTGCGTGTGCCGTAGTACAATTGTGGAACAGATGTATTGCTCGAAAAATGGTCGATAACACACTCACGCTCCACGACAGGTTCCGCATAGCTGCCCTAAAGCTTCTATTTTCTCGAGGCTTTACACATCCATTAACGTACAACAACATTATTAGTGATATCAAGGTGCCACACACCTCGAGAGCTTCTCTATGTTTTCGCACCCATGGCAAAGTGTAGAACTTCCAAGTTTTGAGACCACGTAGCCTTCCTATTTGCCTCAATTCCCTTACTAATCATTTAAGGAAAATAATTGAGGTTAGCGGCAAACACCTTGAAGAGTTCATAACAAAGACCTCCATTAAACATGCATTTGTCCAGTGTATTTAACTCTCTTTCTATTTCTCCTTCAACCCTTCTAAATGGAAGCTCGTGTAGGGGGACATGTTGTTACCTCTAAAGATTTGAGATTGTTCATCTTAAGATCTTAACGTAAATATTCTATCCCACATTTCTCTATTTTCAACTCTATCAAGCTCGAGTCAAATTTTTGAAGGAATTAAAGCAAGAATTTCAGTGCAGGCAGTACCACATCTTTAATGTTGGAAAAAATTGATTTAAATGGCATGCTTCAATACCATGTTGGAAATTCTCTAAATATTTCGAACAAAAGCAGAGGGAAACAAGAAGTTCGCTCACTAAACACAAAGATTTAATGATAGAGATGTGAACGAGAGATATGGAGTAAAGCTCTATTTCATTAACCATAAAAATAACTATTACAAAATACAAAATTTCATCGTAACTACGATTCGTGAATAAACAAAATACTCCTTACTATAAGTTTTTCACTTTCTTCTTTTACATGCATTTCGATATGCGGCAACACACGAGTCTTTTGTTGTGGCAACATACTGATCTCTGTGGCAACACACGTTCCGCTTTGCGGCAACACACGTAGTGTTCCCACTGTAGTTTCAAACACAAAGTCGATTGCAGGCAACACACGATCGATCGATTGCAGCTGCAACACACAGATCAGCTTGCGGCAACACACAGTCGTCGTGCGACAACACATAGAGTTGCTCTGGCTCAGTCTCAAAACACATTGTTTCGATACTCTATT
This sequence comes from Pinus albicaulis, assembly GCA_034641835.2. Lineage (NCBI taxonomy): Eukaryota > Viridiplantae > Streptophyta > Pinopsida > Pinales > Pinaceae > Pinus > Pinus albicaulis. Next base: position 101,026,741 of record CM076569.1, read on the forward strand.
TTACTGCTCTCTTGTCTTCTTCTCTACCTCTCGTCTCTTTCGATTCTCTATACTTGTCTAACCTTAAAACTATTTGTATGTCTATTACATATATATGTTGAAAACACATTTTGACCTAAAACATTAAAATAATAAAAATATCTTTTGTTCTTATCAACCTTTTTAAAATGCAGTAAGGCGGTGGGGAGATAACGTGGTGCCATTTGGAAAAACAAAGTCGGTTGTTGCGGGGATTTCAACCTAGAAAATTTAATGCACGAGTGAAGTGCAAAAAACAAAACACGACTTTGTGGCATCTATCCTTACGAAATATCAACGAAATCATCTTTCCGTCCACAGTGCAGGATTGTAGATGGAAGTAATTTCCAACATTTTAAATTTTCAACTTTGAATCAATTGTCCAATGGAGCTCGGGCAAAAATTTCAATTCACAGGGAAATTCTCTATCCTCAGTCTCGTCAATTGAGACAATAGTCCAAAGTCGTGGGGCAAGCATTTCAATTTTGGACAATCGAAGCTCCACAATTCCTTCGAGCTCTTTGATGAACGGGAAAAAAGTGGCAGCATTCCCAACGAACAATCCGCTCCCTAACCCACGTAATTACAGTGCTTGGATAGGTGTTCAATACCGTTGAGAGGAATTTATTGCAAGATCGCTCGCAGACACATCTGACCTTACCAAGGACCGTAGATGTGCCATTTGGGGAGAGCAAATCCATCACATTGCCAAGACCTTGAATATCTAAGTTTTTCGGGGTAATAATATTCCCAAATGTTCTATTGGAGATGGTCAAATTGGGGCAAACCCTCCAAGTTAGATATTCAAGTCCAATAAGATTCCAAAAAGCAATTTGGAGAACTATCTTCAAACTGAAGCATGTTGCTCGAACACTATTTCACTGAAGCTTGCTAGTTTTTTCAATGAATCAAGAAGCGAGACCACTGAAAAGTTTTTGAACGGGGCTTTCCAATGACGAAAACTAACGCGTAATCGGGTTAATTTCAAGGCATATCTCTCATGAATCGTAAAATGATCCGCAATATTCGTGTTTCCATTTTAGAAAGGTAATAATATGATTTTTTTTCCTTGAAAAAATGATCTAGAGGAAAGAAAAAAGATAGACATACCCGAGATGCATGTGCCCTACAATATTCTTAATTCCTTCTCATCCACTTCAGAAATTCTAAATCCTCCCCGGGAATCCGAGAAGGCGTGGAAAGAGCTTATGAAGTTATTCCAGTGGAGGAAGTTCGTATCTTGAACTTGAACTCTCTCAAATGAGTCAGCAATCCAGGGAGTGAGTTGGGAAAGTGTTTCAATTCCGGAAATCGAAGAGCCACAATTCCTTCAAGTTCTTGAGAGCAAGAAAAAGTGGCGGCATTTCCAACAAACTAACCTCTTCCTAAATCTATAACTTCCATCTTGGATAGGTTTTCCATATCGTTTCAGTTAATTCATTTAAGATCCTTGCGAGACATATCTAATCTTACTAAGGACTATTAATGTGCAACTTGGGGAGGCAATTCCTTCACATTGCTACAACCTTGAAGATCTAAGTATTTCAAGGTTGTAATATTTCAAATGTGTCATTGGAGACGGTACTAAATTGGGCACCCTCTCAAAGATAGATATTCAAGTCCAATTAGATTCCCAAAAGAATTTGGAAGCAGTCGCAAGCTGAAGCATTTGTCAAATCTATTACCTCCGGAGGTTTGTTAACGCTTTGTCCAATGAATCGGTGAAGCGAAATCATTTACGAACAATTTCTTAACACTAAGAATTTCAAAGAGATGCACATCTACAAAGTTCTTCCTGGCAAAGTTTTGAATAGTGCATGGCATATGACAATCTTTTCTAAAATGCTTGATACCTGCACTATGAATTTGGGAAACCCCCGAAAGGGGAGCGCAGATACTTAGCTCTCGCAACCGGCAAGGCACCTACAATTTTTGCATTTCAACGCGTGGTAAAAATATATATATGATGATTTTAGTTGAAAAATAAAGTGAAATGATCGAGGAAAGAAAATTAAACATGCACATGAGATTCATGCTCCCACAATATTCTCAAATTTCTCCCGCCACTTCCAAAACTTTTTTAAATTCTCCATGTGAATCCATGAAGGAAAGGGAAGAGTATGCACATATACCCGGCGATCCACTGGAGATGTGGTGCTCGGGCCCATCCTCACTATGCATTCTAAATAACCATCTTTAGCTCACGACAAATTGCAAATTCAAAAAGCGCCACAAAAACAAAAATGAGTCGAATGGTATGCCGCAGGCAGTTCTTAAACAACTCATGACTCCATATTTTGTACCATGGCATCTCTCACTCATCGGGGAGAGGCGAGTATTATCCGCATTGAACTTGGAGGTACCATCCATGGTAACTCACGCGGACATCAATGTTTACTCGTTCATTCATGAAAATTATACAAGTTACTACGAGATCTTTCTTTCTCACAAATAAAAAAACCCTATTTTTCTTTAAACCTCACGAGACAAATGTTTGAATGAATGAAGCGACTCACACATGATCGATTTCTCCAACAAATCATCAATGCGGTTAGTGCGTTGATGCCAAAGATGACGGACTTACATTCTCTGCAATATGTCTTTCCCATATCTCTGATATGATCATGCATTTTATCTTATTTTCAGAGGTCTAACTTCCACTAAACACTTAATCTCTAGATCTAAAAGTGGCCCAACTGAACCCACATATTCTTACTCGTATCTCGGTCTTCTCCTACGTGAAGACGCAAGCAATATCTAAGAATATCTCTTGATCATCGTACTAAGCCTTTCGTAACTAATTTTAAAGTGCAGCTCATGTATCTCAGTAGTAGGTAGTATGTTGCTAAGCTGATTCAATTTTTCTTGCCAATAAACTTTATCATTTTCATCGAGCACGAGAAGCGCCAAATACTTTTAATGATCAACGTCAGAGTCCCATCGCGGAGCTTTTAGAAAACCATATACTAGATCTTCAAACTACGGTAGAGGGTGACGGTGATTCAGCAGAGGCATGAAAACAGAAGAGCTCTTTGGAGTGCTGTAAATTCAAGCCCTTCAACTCATAAACTGATGTCTCTTTGATTTTTTGCTATTTTGAGGATTTTTCCTTGTCACAAGAGGTAATCGAATCAATCTGTTGAGTGAGATATACATTCTAATTGGAAAAAAAACGGTCACGGTTCGGGCATCATCTGCGTCATCTAATATTATAAGAAAGTGAGAGGAGGAAGAGAGATGCTTTTATAAGTTTCTCTATACCTTCATCAAAGTTGTCTATCTATAGATCTAATTCAGTCAATGTTAGAATTTCACTGATAATTCCCGAGAACAATGAGTGAGAGAGTGATCTCTCCTTCTAACACAGGAGAATAAAAATAAATTTTCTTACTTCTTTGGTACAAAGATGGCATAAAATAGCTATCTATTTAATGTAATGACTAAAACTATTACAAAATGATAGATTTCCTTCCTCCTCTGAGGGATTTACAAAAAAGCTGGATTGACTTCACGACATACGCAGCTTGCTCTACTAATCTTCTATACCTGTCAAAACACACAAAAATAGTGCTCTGTTATGCTTCATTGTGTTTTCTCTGCTCATGAGCTTACACGAAAGCATATGACAATACAACTACCATATATTACAATGCAATAAGCCTACGGCCTTTTTCACTCTTTTTATATGGCGCGGCGGAATGAAAACACTGAAAACAAAGAAATAAACAAAAAACTTTTAATATAATCGTCGGAACATAAAAATTTAAACTAAAAATTTCTTTTGCGCGATATGCGAGAGTGGAGCCCACATCGCAATCTGACACTACGAGATGAGCGGAACGGTTTGAAAAACAAATTTTGCAATGTTGCGATTGTGATTGTGGTGGGACCACATGTCGCATCACAAGTATTACAATGAGCCCTGCGATGCGAGGATAGCGATGGCAGAGATTTGCGATAGTGCGATGTGCGTAGTCATGTTGGGACCCACATCGCATCGCACCATCGGCGGTTTAAAACTTCGGATGGGCGGAGAACTCTTGCTAGAGCGATTGTGATGAGAGATGGTGGTGGGACACATCGCATCGCAAACATTCAATGGAACATAACATATGGCGGATGAACCTTGGGTGAATGCGATTACGATATGCGAGTATCGCATCGCAATGTAATACATCGCTGAGATTAAAATTGTGAAGGGGGCTTTTAACATCGTTCCTTTGCGACGTGCGATGTGCGATGTCGCAACATCGCATCGCATCGACTCCTTCATATCAACAAGACACTAACTCAAAAACTTTGCGATTGACGATGAAGTGGTGGGGACCATAAATGACGTGGCTCAATTCAAAATGTTCAAAATACTTAGCGTGTTGAACAAAATTTGGTCATGATTGGTTGGTGAGGGCTTAAAAGCCCGAAATGATCGTTCTTTAAAAAAACTCTGGCTGTTATGTGGTTTAACCCACAGGAATTCTTCATTTCTCTCGTAGACTTCGGCTACGCCCATACAAACATAAAATTCATCTACCAGCAATGGTGTGTCTCTGACCCATATTTAATTTAATTCCTCATACGGTTTCCATCTCCTCTTGAATGCACGAGTGTTGTAAACTGCAATATCCTCTCCGCTCCTTGTACTGCTGTTTCTACTCTGCACGAAAGGTACGCGGTGACTTTAATATTTTCAACAGATCCAAGTCGTTGAGCCGTTGTCTCTTGCCAAATAAGGTAAAGAGCCATTCACTTGCTTTTTCTCCGACATCATATAAAAAGCATGATCGGTCGCCAGTGTGATCTCCTGCGGCTTCAAGTATTCCTTGGCCAGTGTTGTCTTTCCAACACCGCCTAGACCCACAATTCCCACAACCTTTAGCTTTCACTATTTCTTGATTCATGAGATATTGTGCATGCTACTATTCATTTATATCTTTTTATACAAATTGCACATTTTCTCTTTGTTGCCAATGTATTCCTACATTTCATTTTTAGGTCTCTTGATCTCATTTATTTCTATTATGGTTTAGACTCAAAATCTCATAATCAACCACTTCATGAACAACAGAATGTGGTTGTGCCTACACACATGAAGGTCTTCCCCAAGGCCAATAAAAGAGGTATTGTTTTCTTCTCCTTCAAAATATTACAAATGTATAATAAATATTATATTTTATTATATATTGGATTGTTTATTTAGCTTGAATTTGTTGTGAATATATTTTTTCCCAAAAGAATGAACGGTCTCCTTGTAAATATGGAATTCATAGATAGTGAAGTAAGTTGTAGAATTGTTTGATTTTCTAGTTGAAACCACAAAGATCTCTAAATAATAGAATTAATTCTTAGAGATGCATATATGATTAATTCTCATGGATGCATAAGGATATTTATACTTGGTACATAGTGAGAGAATATCTACCAAAGATGGTTTTAAGACATCCATTTTTCTATATTGTAACATTTTGTGTACTTGTATTATTCAGGAAAGTCACGATATTGCAATCATCAAATATATCTCCCAAGATGTTGGCTTCAACCATGGTTGACCTGTTAAATATCTTGCAATTCACTTATTAATGAAGTTTATTCATCATTTCTCAACACTGCTACTTGACTATTTTTAATTAAAGAGTTATCTATAGATATTATCAAGGAAAAATCTATTGACGCTTTTTTGTCTCTTTTGCATAGTTAGGAAAGCAATGATATTTTGTATTATTAGTTATCAAATACATCTACTTTAATATTCCTATTGCAGAGCACATTGAAAGCAAGTGTTGTAGCTGGTATGGCTTCTCAACGTGGAAAATGATCATCTCTTTCTTTGTCTACGAAGATGGCTTAGGTAAGTTATGATATTTAATATATTTCTTATGTATCTTAGCTTAAATTTATAATAAAAGTGTCTCTGTGGTGATAGTTATTCGAGGGCACTTTAAATTTACCGTGTAATGATTATGTCTAGGATTCCTATCTTCTCAATTTTTGTAGGGTATTTCTCAAGTTGATGCTCCTTGTGATGGGCGGATGATTAGGTCAATGTCAACAAATACTTCAGCTTGGTTGTTGTAAGAGCATATTTGCATGAATATAGCCTTTTATTTTTCCCATTTGATAAGTCTAGTTTTTTGTAATATCCTAGAGAAAATTAGGGTTTTTTTCTAACTAAGGTTATGCTATCAAACAATAGTAGACATACATAATAAAATTATTTACAGAAAAAATGAATATGAAATCTAATAACAAATATAATCCTTCAATAAAAATAACAAAAATAGCATTTCTCTAACGCCATCGCCCACCGTGCCGAGATTATATTCAATCACCAATATACAACGCTCATCATATTAAATGGTTGTTACATAAATGATTTTAAATTTAAAATATTATGATTTTTTATTTAATTTATTTTAATATTTATTAATAATTTTTAAATAATTTATTGTTAGTTAGTAATTATTAATATTTATATTAATAATTTTTTTATATTATTTTACTCTTCAATTAATAATATTATTTAATATATACTAACTTTATATATAGCCCCGTAAATACAATATTTTTTTAAATTAAATAATTGAGTGAACAAATGTTTGTTAAAGCCATAAAAAAATATTGTGTGTTTTACTTATATTAACAAACATAATACTCGTATATTCTGTTATTCTATTTTTCCAAATTAATCGTGGAAACCATTATTTTCTCGATTATGTGCTTTCCATCTACCACTAAATCTATGGCAAAGGATTTTTAAATTCATAAAACTTTTTACTTCAATTTATACACCTCTCAACTAGATGCAGATGAGTATCCTTTCAAATCCTATTCATATTAGTACCGAATTTTCGTAACTGAATATCTAAAACATCGACGACTCCAGAGGATTGCCCGTGCAATGGATTTTCAATTTGGGACAAGCTTTAGAAGACTAAAGGTCCACCTTCTACACAAAATCCGCATTTAAAACACAAAAAGATAGACGTGAAATTTTATAGGTTTCGGCTACAAACCACATTGCAATTGCAATTCGGAAATTTTAACATTTAACTAGGCGCGATATCGAAAACATAAAAAATTCATTGCGATGTGCGATGGCACGATCGCATCCTAACTTAAATCTTTTACTTTTATGTGCGCTATCTCCCGTAGCTTGTGGTATGCGATTTGTGATCGCATCGCAACTTAAATAAAAATAACTTGCAAGGCATCTTGTGTGCGCTACCTTGCTTGCAACGCATTATGATCGCATCGCAACATAAATAATATAATTTGCGTACGCGAAAAGGTGTCATAAAACATGCGAAGTGCGAAGTTGCGAAAATAAAAAGGTAAAAACATAAAAAGTGTGAACTCTAGGCGCGGCTAAAGGTAAGTGGTAAACTTCTGGGAAATGCGATATTTATGATTTGCAGGCGATGACGATGTCGCATCGAAACATCACAAATTTTAAAAGTGGCTTAAACAATAAAACTTAAATTGCGTTATGGGCAGAGGCAAAGTAAGTTAAGAAGTGAAGTGCAAAATGGTAGAAAGGTAAGGAAAGTGAAATACAAAGGTTTGTGCGTGGCTTGGAAATGCGGCAATGTTGGTGGGTCCTTATCGATATTGCATCGACGAAAACTTAAGTTTTGGCGAAAGGTTTAAGAGGTAAACGCTAAAATTTAAGGATTACAATCATGGGGACAAAAAGGTAAGTCAACGACGGAAAGAGAATTAAACGCAAAGTGTGTCGGTACTTTGTTTTCATTTTGTCGAAACGCCTTCACATTTGAAACCCTCGGGCTCCGTCCTTCCCCGCATAAAATTTCAATGAGTCCATGTCGCAAGTCTTTATCTATGGCGTGGGTTGTATATTTCCCCCACGTTGGCAAGGATAAACTTGGAGAAATGATGAGATTACAAAATGTTAGAGATATTACCTACCTTTTACACTCATAATTCCGCTAACTTCGATGGGACCATCCATCATAATTCCGTGAACTCGATGTTTCCCCGTTCATTCATGAAAAATATACAAGTTACACAAAATTATCTTTCTTTCTCTAGAAACAAAGAAACTTAAGTATTCATAGTTAAAACCTAAAGATAGATGTTTGAATGATTGAAGCACCTACACATGACGATCGGGTTCCAAATAACCATGAAGGTTATAAATTCCACACCAAAAACGCTGGGCTTACATTTTCTAATACTTCTTCCTATTCTGTGGTCATGCATTTTTACATCTTTATTTTCACCGCCAAATTCCAAGAGACACTGTTATGAGATCTTTAAGTCGCTCACATATTCTTATAACAAGATTCCGTATCTTTCCTCATGAAGAAGCAAACGATATCTAAGAATATTTCTTGATCCTTTGAGCCGAGCGAATCATAACTAATTTCAAGTCGTCATGTATCTCAATAGGTAATGTGTTTCCTTTCAGTGCATTCAATTTTTCTTGCCAAGAAGATTCATTATCTTCCCACAAAGAAGTGCTCGAATACCTTCAATGATAGTGGCAATCCATCGCAAGATATTAGAAAGCATGTACCAGATTCACAAAATTCGGTGAGGATGTGGCTACTTTGTGTATGATGGCAGAAAAACTCTTCGTAGTGTCAGAAATCGTTTTCTCCTTCAAATTTCTCATAAAATGATGTCTCTCATATTTTTGCTATTTTAAAGATTTTTCTCGCTATGGAGGAGGTGATCAAAATCCGTGCTTACCGCTAAGAATATCTTTAATTGGGAAAAATGGTTGCACTGCCTATACCTACCTACATCATCTGTGAATGATAAGAAAGTTATAAGAGGAGGAGAGATGCTTTAAAAGCTCCTCTATACCTTCATCAATGTTGTATGTATTGGCCGGCCCAATCACTAAGTCCCTTCAGCATGTTTCCTTCCAGAATACATGTGAGATCAACGTGTATGAAGCCTCATCTCCCATACAAATGTGAATGATCACCGTAATGCCATCTCCTCTTGCCGGCACCTTTTGGTCATGGTTGTCTTTTCCACACCTCCTTGACCCACAATCCCCCACAACGTTACCTCTGCCGCCGCCGTTATAATTTTGTTTCAAAATTCTCTCAAACTTGTTTGATAAACGTGTTTCTTGCCACCCCTCACTTTAGTAGTTTTTGTCAACATTATTCAACATGCGCCACACGACCGCTTCCAAACGCCTCTCCGTAGTCCCCGACACGAATGCCCTTATTATATAAAATGTCTAGTCATGCCCATCAATATTGTAACAAATTAGAAATTAAATGGCAGGAGAAGTAAGATGGAGAGAGTCCTCACCATGAAATGCCTCTAACTCGAAACCACTTATAACCGCAGCACAAAGAGCTTTCCACTTCCAAATCGCTCTGAATCATATCGTTTCTTTTTGTTGTGGCGTGTGGCTTCGAATACCTCCCACGTCCATCTTTTCCCATCCAACCTGAGTTCTTGAGGTCGCGCACGAGAACACCAAGAATAGTAGCAAGTTTATCATGTGGATGACTATTCGTACACCATGACCATGACAAGTGGGAGAAAAAATGGCTATGTGAATAGTGGTACTGAATTGCGACTTTGCCTGTGGAGGGGAAGGTGCGCCTCTCTTCAGCCTCCGGTTTGTCCAAAAACACCTTAACCAAACGATAAGACGACGATAGAGAACTAGCGAATGTTGTCTTGACATCAGTCCTTCCACATGATGAATACCTCATAAGAGGTCGATGAGAGGAAGAAGAAGTCAAGCGCAAAGCATTTGAAAATCAGATGAATATATAGACGTACTAATGAATGGATAAAATGAAGTACATACATGCAGAGCATCGATTGAAGCACAGATAGATCAGATCCTGAGCCAAAAGTCCTCGCATTGTTGAGAGGTATCGCCGAGCGTAATTAGATAATTGAAGGTAGGCAGTGCATTAAAATGCCGAGAACCACATTTTTTAATGCCGTGCTGAAAATGTTTTTTCTGTTAGCATGGACAGCGAAGCTATCCTTAATATTAAATCAGGCTATTACAGCCGAAAGCTCCACCGCCTTTTGGAAATTTTGTGGAAATTATATTGTGTACAAATTTACCAACCTTAGAATTATAAGTTGATTTGTTGATTTCGAATATTTGGCAATTAGATGAAATTTTTGTGGAATATGTTGGTCTAAATTTACCAACCTTTATTAATTATTGATTTCTAATATTTTGCAATTAGATATAAATTTTTGTGGAAATTATGTTTGGTCTAATTTTATCAAACTCTACCATTGTTGATTTCTTGAATATTTGAATATTTGGCAATTGATGGAACATGGGCACCCAATCTTATTGCCGAATATTTAGTACATCTAGCACAAGCAAGCCCGTGCAGAGACTAATGATTTTCTATGACCTCAAGCCATATAGATGACAAACATCAAATTAAAAGGTGATGGTGTTGATATGTCGACAAGCATGAAGTGAGTACTACTCCACCGCCTTCAGAAATTGTGTCTAAAAGAAGGATTTACCAATCATGTGTCCACGATCATTATGATTGAATGTCATAATTTCCAACCCGTGGAATTTTCGAGATCCAAACAAGGTCAATAATTTTCTCACCATTCTGAAAATTTATGGAGATTATGTCCCGACTAAACATTAAAGGATTTGTTGTAGTTTTAAAGATGTGTTCCTTGCGTATATTCCGTAACTACCACCTCATAAGGAGGTGGAATTTTCAATGAGTTGATGTCGCAGAGAAACACCAACATCTAAGACACCGTACAAGATGAGCACCTCCGGAGTTGGTGGAATTGAAGTTACAACTTAAAGTAGAGCATACTTGATAAGCGATACATAAGTCCAACTATGTCACATTTGGGTGCACTGTTGTTGTTTGAAGTAAAGACGATGTACTCCATATTGTGCATTGATTATAAGTGCTAAACAAGGAAGACTATCAATAAAATGTATCCGTTGTCATGGATTGATGATTTGTTTATCAATCAAGGAGTTGGTGTGTCAAGATTGATCTGAGATTAAGATATCATCATGCCCATTAGCAAAAGAATACATCTACAAGACTGGGCTTACAAGGTATGGGCATTATGAGATTGTGGTGGTTCCTTTTGGTTTTTCTAATGCTACAACCACCTTCATGTGTTTGATGAACAATAAGGCCTATTCAGATAAGTTTCGCAGAGATGCCTTTTCGTTAAGGATGATTATATATTCAAAGAAATTGGGAAGGGAGTGGCAGAAGACAATTCTGAAACTTTATTGAAAAATTGTTGGAGAATAATATTCTAAGTCAAAGAAGTGCATTTTCTTTCAAATCCGTATTTTTTTACTTATGACATACAGTCAAATGAAGTGATAGCAAGGACCTTTAAAAGATTAAGGCTAATGGTGAGGGCCAACTTCGGCAGGAATGTGGATGAAGTCAAATCATTATGGGATTAGCAGTTATTACATGAGGTTAATTAAGCACTTCAAGATTGGCTATCTTATTGTTGGCTTGCAAAAGCAAAGGGAAGAAGTTTGAATGGATTGAAGAGTTTGCAACTAGCTTTGATTAGTTGAATCATTTGCTTACAAATGCTTAGCTTTTGAAGGTTGCGCCTGATAAGGAGTTTTTTGTTTGTAAAGATGCTCAGTAAGGGAGGACTTGGTGGAGTCTTGATGCAAGAAGGGGACAGTGGTTTTCTACGAGTGAAGAAAGTTGAATGAGAATTAGAAGAAGAGGTAATTCAGATCTGAGTTGGCAGATCATTCATGTGCTAAAGATGTGAGGATACATTCCTTGGCAGAGATTCGACTTGATGAGTGATCACAATGGGTTGAGGTACTTTTTTTGACCCAACCTATTGTGAATGGGAGGCAAGCTAGATGGTTGGCTACTCTCGTTGAATTTGATTTCTGAGATCGTGGCATCAAGGGCAAGGAGAACCTAAGTTGTGTATATTTCCGTAGAGAATGTGAATCATATTTCAGCCAGGATTCCTTATGGGACAAATTTACATGAACATAATTTCGCATGCACAACAACATGATGAGAGGTATCATAAGTTGAAGTAGATATTGAAAGTCATTAGTGTGATGGTGATAGATGATGAGTATCACCTTGCACGTATGGCTTGGCTAGGTTCGTGGAGTGTGATTTATGTGTCGATAACAATGAGTTGAAGAAGTTGACGAGAGAGTTTTCATGTCAAGCCATATCCAAAGCACCCAAGATGTGCCATAAAACCTGGTAGTTATTGTCTTTATTATTCGCCGAATTTGAAGAGACAGTGGTTGAGTTTGTTGCAAGGTGCTTGGAGTGTCGTAGTGGAAGTTGAATGCACATCCAAATTGTTTGTTGCATCCCATTTCGATTCCAAAATGGAAATGGGAGGTAATTTCCATGGATTTTCATTATAGATTTTCAGAAATCTCGAGGTACCATGATTCCATCAAGCTTGTGGTTGATAGCCTTTAAAGGTAGCTCACTTCATTTGCCGTGAAGTCTACTAATTCGGGGCCGAGTGAAGGTGGCTCGATATTCATTAGAAATAGTAGGTTGCATGGTGTTCCGAAGAATATTATATCAGATAGAGATAAGTTCACTTCCAATTTTTGGAAGGGAGTTGTTTGCATCCTTGGGGATAGAGTTACTCAAGATAGCTTATCATTCACAAAATGGAGAAACATATGTTAGCAGGATCCTTTAGGAGCAGTTGATAGATGGGGAAATGCATCAATAGGAGGAAGTGGGAGGAGTATATTCCATCGGTGGAGTTTGTATATAACAATGAGTATCAAGAACTTTGGAAGATAAATCCATTTGAGGCTCTCGAGTATGAGTTGTAATAATTCTATCAAATGGATTGATCCGTTGAATATGTTGATCGGACCAGACATGTTGGCCGAGATGGAGAGATGCGGTGTTATTAAAAGGAACTTAAAGGGCAACACAAGATGAAGATAAGAAAGAAAGTGATCATCGATAGAGAATTCAAGGAGTTTCAAGTTGGGGAGCATGTGTATTTGCACATTATGCCCAAGAGGATCTCCTGAGGATTGGGTCATGTGATAAGTTGGTTACTTATATGATGGGCCTTTTGAAATCCTTTGAGAGGATTCGACCAATGGCACAGACTTCAATTATCGCCAACAAGAAAGTCCATGATGTTTTCCATGTTTCATTGCTTAAGAGATATGTAGGATGTTGATCATGTAATTGATTGGTCTTTTATTGCAGAATTCAGAGGGGAGAATTCTTTTAAATTTTTTAAAGCCATAATGCACAATGCAATGGAAACAACTCATGTTTCAGAACATATCAATAGAATAAAGTTAAGTGCAAATGGAAGCTATCTTGGGCCCAATGAAGCTAGCATGGGAGATGATTGGTCATATGTGGGCATTATATACTTCTTTATTTGTTGATTAAATAAAATGATTTTTTGGTATGTGTGCGTGTGGCATTGTAAATACCGCATCGAATTGTGTTTATAAAAGCTCCAATAGTCATTATGTTTGTTATGCTTTTAGCAGTTTTCATTGTAGACACTACATGAGAGCTATGTTATAATGCTCCATAAGTAGTATGTTTCTGGTCATAAGTGTCATAGGGAACATCGAGGATGGTGTTCCCCCAGAGCTTTTGTAACAACTGAGGTTAGTTTTCCATGTAAATAAAATAAGACCAAGGTCATGGGATAATATTCCAAGTTGAATGGAGGGGAAAACACTATGGTAGGGCGTACTTTTCGAGTTAAATTAATGGTTATGGAAATTGACAAATGCAAAGAGGTTAAGGAAACAACAAAACTTATAGCTTGACCGAAACCCAAATGTAAAATACACAAATGTATTTTAAGTAATATTTATTAATATATATATATATATAAATGTACAAGTGATGAAATATTACAATGAGGACCTTGCATATATACCTAGGCGATTGTCTTTTTCATGGTAGGCATGCCTTTTCACTTAACTTAATGACTATTTAACATAATCATCATTTCATTGACTATTCATATTTATTTATGTTTATTTTTATTTTATACAATTTATGTTCATAACATTGCCCCTTCCTTCAAAAGCTTTGTCCTCAAAGCTTATTGTTAGTAGTTTCATTCACTTTAGCTTTGAACAATTTTCTTCACTTTGCTTTTTGTCTTATCGGCATATCTAACTCCAACGTCACTAGTAGCTTAGCATGTATAATTTGTTGGTAACATTTTTACGAAAAACTAGGGTTATCTACTCCCTCCCCATTTTTTTTTATTTTATAATATAATAATAATAATAATAATATCTTTTTTATTAAATCGATTATATAATTAAAATTTATAAAGTAATAATTATATAACATATGATTATAAATTAGATTATATAATTATAATTATATAATTAATAATTATAAAATATTATAATTATAAATTATAAATTATATTTATTACCTTTATAATTAGTAATCAAGGAACCGAGGGGGTCACTTTAAAACGGATGGGATCGAAGTGCGTGATAGTTTGAAAAATGGTACAATTGTTGACACGAGTTTGAGGGGACACGAATATGATGAAACGAGTTGGGAAGACAACGTTTTAGGTGGGCTAGGAGCAGTGGTCGATGGTCGGATGTGTAACCACGAGCTAATAATGTAATATACGGACGCAATGGAGAATGATACGAATATCGTGGTAGGAAGCGACGTACATAGAATACGTTGAGCGATAGCATAAGTTGAAACGAGGATCACGGTATAGAACACGTTGTCGGTGGAATATATGAGACGATGTGTGCATATAATCTAATAGGTTTTCATGGCGGGATTGGGCCCGAATAAAATTCCTCTTTGAACTCGATGTTTGTATTGAACCACGATTGTATATCTTGAGCCACTTATACAACTTGAGTGTATCCAAATCAAGTATATCTAGAGCCACGTATGACTCGACGCAAAAATCACACCGTTTGACCTTTTCACCGGACACACCATTTGACAATGGGAAACGACGCTTTTCTTTTAAGAGTCTATGTGTGTGTTGACTTCCTCGTCATTGTCGAATAGTGGCATGATGCGGACTTCCCCAGACTATTTAATGAAAATAGTGGCACGAATTGTGGCCTTATGTCGAAACAATCAACACAATTTCGGCATTGTAGGCACAATCTCTGATAATCTAGTGTATGCAACTTTGATGTCAATTCCTCCCTTTAGGAGCTCTTTTTACATATGCACAGTATTTTTCATCAAATGGCTTAAAATAGTTCTCTCCTTTGACAATTTCTTTGGACAAATCTCACTTCCATTGCATAGTCTGTCAAAACCAAATTCAACTTCAACTTCAACTAATGGCCCTGAGGATTCTCTACTTCAATCATATGGTTTAATAATCGGTATTCTTTAACGGTTGGCCCTTTGAGGATTATCTACTTCATTATATGACTTATCCATTAATTCTACTTCATTTCAATGTCTCCTTGGTAAAGAACTTCTTGCATTGAATGATCATTTATTAGTTCTACATTTTCCAATCCTTCACTAGCATTTCAATTTTGTTAGATTTTCGACCTTCTAAGTATAGACTAAGGTTGTTGTTGGCTTGTGTGAAGGATGATCCTTTGAATCTAAATCCGTTTGATTTTTCATCGGCGACCTTCTCTTGAAATGGACTTTCAATATACGGAAAATGAAACTGAAGCGTTCGATTGGGAACATCCTTGAACTTCATTTTTCTTTATCTCCTTACCATACTTTCCTTCATCTTGAAGATTATCAAACTCTAGATCATGTGAAAGATTTTCCAACTCAACCTCATTTAATTTCTCTTTTTCAATTAATGGCCTTGTGAATGTGCTCCCATTATGTCTATCATTCTCATTATGCTAGATTGATCTGACTTTGGTATCCCGATTCAAACCCATTAAAGGGACACTATTTGGAATGCCAATCAAATATCTAACATGTTTGTACAAAAAATCTCTATAAAGTCAACAGCGTCCCCATGTCTAAGGCATCCACAACCCATAGAGTCTGTGACCAACATATTTTTTATCAACTTTTTGGAAGCAACATAAATTGGGTCTTCATATGTAAGCTTATGTACCATGACATGAGTTCGGCTTGTTGATGGGCCTCTAAATTAGACATAAATTAAGGTTAATTTAACCTTTCTTAGGCACACAATATATATATTAAATATATCCTTCTACACTTAATAAATTTTTTGTATGCTTTAATATGTTCTTAGGAAGGTTTAGAGATAATTTTCTAACCTACATGTACGATATTATTTATTTTGAAGGATATTGTGAGAATGTGGATAGATTATGGAGACTTGGAGAAGGAGATAATTCAGGGACTTGTTCCCCTACTCTTGGAGAGGATCAAGATTGGAGAATAGATGAACAAATATCTGGAAATTATTGAGAAATTCTTGAGATATTTTGGAACTGCGATGATTAGAAAATCCAGAATGTCTTCCATCATTTACTCAAACTCCTAATGTTGGGAACGGATCCACTATTTTTTGGAGGAAATCTTCCTCCTTTCAAGGGGAATGCTTCCTCATCATTTTTTGTATAAGTAACAATTCGAATTGGCCTCTAGGGGCATGTATTTTTTAGTCTTATTGTGGAGAAAACTTGGTATTTGGAAGCTCCACTTTCTTTTCTTGCGGGGATGTACTTGGATTGATTCAATAATGAAGATTGGTGTCATTTTTAACTTGAATGCTTGGTTTCTTCGATAGGACTCTGAGTCCTCAGCAGGCCAGCCATCCCAGGAGCCTTAGAGCCCTCTTGCACAATTTTCTTTATGTTCTTTTCACTTCTTATTCACATGCATCTCTTATTTGTGTTTTGCATATTTACGTATTTAGTATTGGTGCTATTTTCTATATTTGTAGGATTGAATTAAATTATTAGTGAGTTCTTTTGTAGGTTTTACAGGTTTAAAATCATTATTGTCACTATAATAACTTTGGAAGGTCATCTTAATCATTAAGCTACTTGGTTAGTTACTAGTTCATGAATATAAGATTTATAAAAATGCCTTGTAGCGAAATAGTAGTAATTTCTATTTTTTAGAAGGGTTAATGAGATCCATTTGACTCGATTCCACTTGGATTGAGTCATACTAATATTAAATTTAATAAAATTTATCCCATTTCATTTTCACTTGATTAGGTAAGCCATTTGGTAGATTAACTAATCACTAGTTTTTGAATTTTTAGATTTTAGGAGTAGTAATATTCATTTATTTTAGTACATGTGAATAGGGGTATTTTGGAGTGATTCACACTTGGAATGGAGACCTAATACATTATGCCATGCTTCAAATTTGTCCCATCCCAGTACTCATTTGATTTAATTAGTCATTCGGTGATTTATTTCCAAAATAGGCTTTCTTGCTTAGCAAAAACGAGTTCCTGTAGCACTCTTGTGGCATGTGTAAACTCGACCAGTTTTCTCCCAAGGTTGGTTTGTCTCTTAGGCTTGAATCATGATCCCTAGGATCTAAATAGATGATTGAGGAAGAATAAAAACGCCACTTGGGACATTCATTTTTGCAAATTAGATTAGGTCTTTTTATTTGAATTCATGTCTTGATTTCAATTACAAATTTTTGTTCTTTCCTAGGATTAATTTCTTTTCAAAACAACACTTCCATTTTGAAATCGAGTTTAAGGCTTTGATTTAATGAAATTCACTCCATTACATTAGATCAACAAAGAAAGGACACATTTTATGTTGCACATATAGTGCGATACCTCTTCGGTTTCTGAACTCGGGTTAATAATTAAGGTTGGTAGCCTAGGTAGTTGCAACATTCTTGGTGCAATATTGGGGCTTCCCATCCGCACGTACCAACCCACATTGAATCCTCCATTATTTAATGTAATGTTTTGATCATGGTTTTCTTCCTCACTCTCTCCCATAATCCACTTTTTCTTTTCAATCATGTCATCTTAATAATTACCTTCACAAATATCTTCTTATTTTTCTTCTTCCATTTTCCTCTTCATCATCATCAATGTCTTCTTCAAATCTTCCTCATTGTTATGATATTTTTTTCATCTTCTTGTTTCTCAAGATAGTTCTCATCCACATTGTCTTCATTTCATATCATCATCTTGATCTACATAATCTTCACCTCCTACTTCA
Organism: Pinus albicaulis; assembly: GCA_034641835.2. Taxonomy (NCBI): domain Eukaryota; kingdom Viridiplantae; phylum Streptophyta; class Pinopsida; order Pinales; family Pinaceae; genus Pinus; species Pinus albicaulis. The sequence continues at coordinate 101,044,883 of CM076569.1, forward strand.
CCTTGTTTCGTTTCTTCTTTGTCTTTATAATCTTTCTTATTATCGATTTTCCTTTAAACATGTTTTAACTTAACATATAGATTTTCTTTATTCTTTGAAGTTTTTCTTAATTTTTGCTATTTAATCAATGAATTCGGGGCGAAAACTTAACGGCATATTGTGTGGCAGAACAATGTTCAAAAAGAAACTGGCATGGTTATATTTTGCAACGAATAATGTTCAAAGTCTCGCATAGCTCCCAAATGCCAGAAGCAACAAAACTTTAGGGCAGTGACTTAAATGTAAAAAATACACAAATGTATTCTTAAGTAATATATATATATATATATATATATATATATATATATACAAGTGATGAGAAATGTTACAATGAGGACACGCATATACACTGGCGGGTGTCCTTTCATGGTGACATGCCTTTTAGGTATACTTGCCTTTCACTTAACTTAATGACTATTTAACATAATCCATTTCATTATTTATTATTATATTTATTTATGTTTATTATACAATTTATATTCGTAATAGAGGCAATAAATGGAAATTTAATAGGAGAAAGGAGATGAAGACACACAATGTACATGCAAGGAAATTAGAGAGAAATGATAGGAAAATAGAAAAAAAAAGGAAAGGAAGAGACTACAAGCATCAATGATAAAAGGCATGAGAGAAACAATTTACGACTTTTTTGTCGATTTAGCTTTCGATCAATTCCACGTAATGAAGTTGTAAGAGAACGGAGAGAGGAAGCACTTGGACAAACGAAAACCAAACAAAAAATAAAAACAGGAGCACAAGGAAACGTTGGGAAGAGAAGCTACAAAAGAGAGGACATTACCGAAAGCTTGAGGTTGCATGTGTTATTTCATTGTTGAAGTTTGGGCCCTTGTATTCACACAAATTTGTTATTTGGTCTCTTTATTTTCATTGGCATGGGATTTGTATGGATTGACATTGGTTTTCAACCTTGCCTTGCCATTTCCTAGATAGCCATTGTGTTGTGGTTTCCTTGTTTAGTTTAAGCTTTGGATGGTTGGTAGACTTTGGATCAACGATTGAGGTGGTCTGGGGAAATTCCCAAGGGTCAAAAATTAAAAGATGGGCTTTCTCCTGTGAACTCTTAATGGATTTGTAGAGGAGACAAACATCATTCCTCTATGTATGATGAAGAAATTTGGAGGCATGCGAGCTTATTTGTGTTAATGGTTTCTAGACCGGTTTAGGTGAAATCATTATGGTTGAGGTTGACGTGGTTTGGCCCTCTGGAAGCCTGGTTGGTTATGTACAGACATCCATATGATCTACATTCTTGGAATATGGCTGAGGGTGATTGAATGAAAGAAATTTGGTTAACCCCAATCTATGCCGAGGTGGTATGTGGAAGTTCGTAGCGTGGTTGGCATTTTCATATGTTAATATGAGTTATTTTCTTATTGTGATCTATTGAAGCACATATACTGGATGTGTGTTGATTTAATGGTTCGTTGTCATTGGATTCATTCTAGTCATATGTTGGTCATATGCTTGGTTAAATGATGTGCTCTTGTTATGGATCCTATTCATGGCTTGATAAATTATTTAATGGTTATGTGAATGCATGGAATAGCAAGTGTTGATGCATCTAGTTTGAGAGGATATTGAGCCTTCTTGATGATTCCTTGACTGAAGTTAAGGAGACATATGAAAATTCCTCCTCTCGAGAGAATCCTATTGCATCAAGGCGATATCACTTCTCCTATGATAAATTATACAAGTTATTTATTGTGTTCTACAAGTAAATATTTAAGCAAATACACTAAAAACCTTCACTAAATAAACTACAAAAATTAAATACGGAAACAAGATCTAAGCAAAATTAGACACATATTACCGGGTATTTTTGGACTAAGTCAAATAAAACCCAATGCGGGAAAACCGATTACAGCAATTGAGGGTTTATGTATTATTGCGCCGAAGTTTCTCAGCAGAATTAGTTCCCAAACACAGCTATCCATAGAGAAAATGGTGTGTGAGAGAAATTAGTGAGGATTCTCACACTAACAACGCTGAGATGTGACCTTGAGCCAACATTAGGCCAGACGGCCCCACATTGCTCTGTAAAATACGCGTCGATCTGAATTGGGACTACGTTACCTCCTTTGTTGGTCATTTTGTTGAGTTTGGACCATCAATATTCTTTCCCTTCGGTCTCACACCCGATGCCCCGGATCTACTTCCAGTCCTAAACAGAAACCATAGATCTCCCTCAAGTCTTCAACGGTACTCTGCTGTTGCTTGGCATTGTCCTACACTACCTCTGCATCCTCTTCTTTTATGTTGCGATGTCGTCAGGCCTCGGAAAAGGTCTTCCAGTGAGGAACTATCTTGCCCTCACTGCAATTGAAACAAATCGATCAAATTCTACGTTGCTGCGGGGCACTCTGTAGCAGAAATTGATCCTACCAAACTCACTCAATGTATCTTCCAAATTCCATCGAAGTCATTCTTATAATATTCTCATTGGTTAACCAAAGACTTAAATCATATTGACTTGATCTGTCTTTTTCTAAGTTTCATACCAATTCTATTAATATACTTTAATTATTTTAATTCCTAGTTGAGACTTAGGCTCCCATTAAAAATAATTAATTATTTTAATAAAAACCCCATCCAGATGGAATTTCACAGCGGCTTTATGGGTATTTTGGAATACATGTGTATAAGCCTCACACGCAAAATTTGAGACTCGAGATCACATCGTGCTGCAGAAATCAACAGCATTGAACGGAATGACATTCATGATGCCTTAGTTACTATGTTTACCATGTGTTTGACAAAATGTTCTTATGTGTTTGGAAAATTCGAGCAAGATCTAGCCTTAGTACTTGTCACATAGACTTGATTCTGTTTAAAATTTTTGGTTGTTACGGCAACATGATGGCATGTGACAGCCCTAAAATGTGGCAACGGTTCTGTAGTCGCATGCATGGAACTAGAAAATTTCAGCTCTGACAGTGGGGGAGGCATGTGTGTGTGGTTGGAGCTTTCATCCGCACTCACAACATATGCATGTGGTGAGGCTACTTATGAGCTCGATTAAAAAATAAGTTCCAACTTAGAGTCTAATCTGCGGGAATTTGTGGTTTGACACTACGTGATTTGGTGTCATAAGAGGTTTCGATAAGTTCTAGTTGAAGACCTTACTTCTGTAACTAAAACTTGGATGTTGGGTCACGTGCGTGGCTATCGGCTCATATTTTACTTGGAGAGCTTGTAAAAGCGAGTAAATGTGGGATGGAGTGGTTACAATGTGTGAGGATTATAATTCAATGTGCACAGTGGGGAGTGGGGTAGGTGATGACTTAATTTGGCCTCAGATAAAAATAACTACCCAAACTTCAAATTTCATTCCAAGCTTCTTACTGTAGCTCCAAAATTATGGTGGATCCCGAAGTCTGGAGCATTTCTCACTAATTCAAATAGCGACTAAGCTCCATCAGGTGTGGCACTTGACTTGAACCCTAAATTTTGCAGGCCATTGCTTTGATTCCATTTTGATATCAAACTCCAAACTTCCCTTACTCTTTGAATCACAGGACTCCTCTAGTTAGGAATTCAAAAATATAGTCAATTGAAAATCTGAGACTTCCACTCACTTAGGGCATGATTCGATCATATCACATAACATGAACGAAAAAGTGTTAACATTAGCTCAAACGGGGAATTAGACATGCAAATGGCACTAATGCAAAAGCTTCAGTATATTATATAACTCTTAATACAATATAATCACAAAAAATTACACGGTCTACATTTTTGTAGAGGCTCTTGTGCTTCTCCTTATTTGCCCTCTAAATTGTTCCAGGTACATACATATACAGCCTCCTACTAGCTAGAAGATATCATAACAAAGCAAAGTTATTAGACATATGTCAGCTCACAAACGGTCTGAAAGCTCAGCTTCCTATCATTTTTCAAAATATAACCGTGCTAGATCACCAAAACTTTCTACTGCCAACCATTAAATAATATATTAATCCTAATAATTTAATTTTTAAGATTAAATTTATTTTAAATATTAACATTATTTAATATTTAAATATTAAAATTTATAAAATCTAAAATAATTTTTGCCTGCACGATATTGATTTTTGAGGATCCTCAAAGATGATTCTTAGATTGCCACAAATTTTAACAATTCTTAAAAAAGTTGAAATGCAAGCTTTTGTGATCCATAACATATTAATTATAAACTATGCAAAAATCACATAAATTTTGGAACCGACGCGTTTCAAACCTAAAGCGTAGTTCATCATCGGGATAATGGATGGTTGATCGACTCACATTTATAGGGGAAGAGAGAGAAACAACGGTCAAAACCCAAGAAAAATTAAAAATGTTAAAAAAAAAGGGTCGAAAATAAGAATAAAAATATAAGATAAACCAAATATAATTAACACAACCATAATTACAAGTGTTAAAAACGGTCGAGAAATAAAAATATAAATAAAAATATAAAAAAATTTAATTACCCCATCCTTAAAATTTACGGAAACAACAGAAAATTGATAAAGACACAAGTCAAAACTAAAAATAAAATAAATAATATAAATTCAAGACTAAAAACTACAATAAGCAAGTTTTTAAACCTAAATAAATCATCAAGTCAAAATTCAAAAAATCAAAGTCAAAGTCATAAATTATAAATAAATAAATAAAATAATAAATCAAAAAATAAATAAAATAAAAATAAATGATTTAATCACTAAATAATTTAATAAATTAATAAATAAATACATGAAAAAATAAAAAAATAAAAATTATTTTTATTTTATTTTGACATCAATTATTTAATTTAATAAATACATGAATAAATTAAAATAAATAAATCAATAAATAAAATACGGTAAAACTAAATAAAATAAAAAAAGAAATTATAATAATATAATCACATTATTAAAAAAAAAAAGGACCCGCCGGGGAGTGAAGAGATGGAATCCAACAGCACTTCTTTCCATACGCTCATCCATGTTCAATGTCTGGGCCTCTTCTCAATCTCAATCGCCTCCCTAAATTTCCGATGATGGAAATGGTCGACTCGAGCAAGGACTCTGGCATCATCCATACATATGTGATGCTTCGTCTTCTACCACAATACTCAGGATAAACATTTGAGAACTGGTTCTACCATGCCTAATATCCGCGAGAATGCTCGTGGATCCTTTTGTTAATCGATTGACCAATTTCACCAATGTAGGGAATCACGAGGTATGACAGAGGATCAAATGACACCTTTCACGCTTTTTGGATCCAATGGCTCCTTAACGATTTAAAGGGCCGGAAGTAAATTGTTTAAAGTTAAAAGAGAAGATGAGATCTTATGCTTCCTTAAAATCAGCGAGCGATCTTGTCGGTAGTACCTTGAATAAAAGGTAAATGAACTCTACCAACAACATTATCTATTATCTTTTTCTGTCTGAGACCTTTGCTCGCATTCTTGAGAAAGCCTTCAAACCATGACCTGCATACCCATTTTCTCCAGAAGACCTTAAGGAGATGGGCCTTCTCTTCATCAGCCAGTCATCATCTGAAATTCTAAGAGCTCTCGTGGCTAAAGTATTCATAACTCCAAGTTTTGAGAAGCAGGAAAATGATGAGAACTTGATCTGATCTTGTGCTTTCCGTGTGCGTCTTCTTACGAAAACAAGTTGCAAAGAAAGAACCGCTATTATTTCTGAGATGAGAACATCAAGGAAAGGAAGGCTCCCATTAGTCTTTGTTTCCATCGTGAACTTGATGGAGTTAGATTGATTATTCAAGTGATGATGAAAATCCTCCCGATTCTTGACGTCCATAAGTCCAATTGATGAAAGTGTCATCCACAAACGCTTCAAAGCCTTGGGTTTGAAAGGAGCAAACGCCAAAGCTCTAGATTCAAAATCTTCCATAAATAGGTTGGCTACCAGCGAAGCAGAAAGGACATGAAACACCAGGGTTTTGTCATAAAATTCTCCTTTAACTAAAAAAGGTAGAAGTGAGGCAAATTTCCACCAAATTCTTGATGTGGGGATCGAGTGATATGCTGATTACTTCTCTTGCCTCCATGATAGGAATGTTCGTATATAGAGAAACCATCCAAAACTAGCCATAGAGTCATTAGGTTCGCAAACTTGACTTTTTTAACTCATGGACAAAAGAAGCGAATCGTTCCAGAAAAATATGTCGACCAACAAGAGGCTTAAGCTTGGGGCCAAATGCTAGCTAGGATATAGTGGGCCCACCAATAGTATTAACAATGGGTCTAAGAGGAATGCCCTCTTTATGATTCTTAGGGAGCCATAAATCCTAGGGGTAACGGGATTGCTTTCAATGGGCAGGTTCATGGAACCCGTGCTACTGAACTTAGCCAGTGGCCACAGTACGGAACTTTATTAATAGGGTTCTTAGGGGGCTTCTTATAGCTCCTCCTTCTACCCGAGAGATGGTCAAGCATCTTTTGCTTTATAATCTTCCTTATTCGGGATTACAATAAGCGCCACCCTTATCGGCCTTGGTGAATGACAATATCGGGGTTTTATTTAGGGTCTTAGGAGGCAAAAATTCAGATTTTGTAACCTTCATCAGAGCCTAGCTTTCCTAAGAACCTGGCGCATTAGCTACTAATGACATCTTTAAAGCTTTCGGATAAAATCTTTAATACCATATTCTATATACTACAAATAATGTCATCACGAGGAATCCTCACAGGAAATGAAGCGAAATTAGGACCACTTACCTATTAAAGAAATATGAGATGAATCAGCGAACTTAGAATTAATAACTCTTTTATTATTATTATTACTATTACTAATATTATTAATACTACTAAGGTTATTACTATAATGATATTATTATTATTATTACTAATGTTCACATTATTGTTATAACTATACTTATTATTACTAATATTGTATATAATGCTAATATTATTATTACAAATATTATTATCATTGCTAGTATTATTATTAATAATATTATTATCATTATTAATATCAATATTATTATTATTAATAATATTATTATTATTGTTAATATCATTGTTATTATTAAAATTCATATTATTGTTATAATTGTTAATATCAATATTATTATTAAGATTAATATTATTAATAATAATATTATTATTATTAATATCATTGTTATTATTAAAATTAATATTATTATTATCATTGTTAATATCAATATTATTGACTAAATTAATATTACTATTAATAACATTATTATTATTATTGTTAATATCATTGTTATTATTAAAATTAATATTATTATTAATATTGCAATTATCAAAAGGTAATATCATTATCATTATAAAATTAATATTATTATTAATATTGTAATTCTTAATAATGTTAATACTATTATTATTGTTTATATTAGAAATATAACCATTAACATTATTATATTTACAAACATTTCATATTAGAATTATAATCATTAATTTATTATATTTATAATTGTTCATATTAGAATTAAAACCCTTAACCTTATTATATTTACAAGCGTTATTAAAATTCAAGCTTTAAAATCGGTGAGAAATAAAGGATTCAACAAGCAAGAAGGGGAACGCGCCAGCCGGGTGCGAACATAACAACTCGACCTCGGGAGAATCCGAGGTAGAAGGGTTCGAAGATTCAACCAACGAGTCAAGGACATGGGACGAACTACGGTAACCCTCCATACAAACGGAGGCTTCCAGCAGGCGGTTAGGCATCCAGATGTGGGAGTGCTACTAACCATTGAACTATTTTCCAAAACGATAAGCGGGGGGGTTGAGCAATCGTGCCTTGTAATCACTCCAAACGACGCCATAGGACTTGAATAAGGTTGTTCCACGTTAAGGCGAGGGAACCTATGTGGTAGCTGCAGCGTTGAATGGGGATGAGAGGCAACACCTCTATTCACCAAATTATTATTCGGCGAAAGTGGGAACTAATCAAGCCATTTGAAATGAAGACTTTCTCATGACACCTGTCGAGAGCGAAACGGCAGTTCCTTGACCTTGCAAGATATTGCTTTGAAGGGATTGTTCCAAACTTCTTTAAATGTTTCTTTTTAGCAGCTTCCTCCGGACGCTCCTGCTTTCAAGGCCGAAACAACATCAATCCTGACCAAAGCGAACTGCCAACAACGAGAACAATTCCCGGTGGAGGGAAAGAAGTCTTTTGGAAAGAGAAGATCGAGATCTCTTCTCACACCACGGTTGAACAAAGTTCCATACTAGCTCTTTCAAAAATGAAAGATTCTTGTAGGAATTAAGACGATGCTTAATCCTAGCAAAAAGACGAATGACACATGCATCTCTACAACGCTTTAAAAATGAAAGATCAACCAATCTCTTGAAAACCTTGAGTCGTGTACATTCGAATAATCGAACCTTATCATCAATAACTGTCCACGGCCATAGGGATAATAGTTGAGAGTGCAAGCACGTGATCCATAACATATTAATTATAAACCTTAAATCCACATAAGAAATTTTGGAACCGGCAACGTTTCAAACCTTCTGTTGTAGTTCAACATTCACTTTGGTTGGTGATTGATGTTGTTTGGCCTTGAAAGCAAGCGTACGGAGGAGGCATTTGCTCAAAAACATTCCGAAGTTTGAACAATCCTAACTTTGAAGCACGGATCTTGCAAGGTTGGAGGTAATCGGGCTTTCGGTTCTCGAAGCCGAGTGAAAGTCGTGAGAAAGTCTCTCGTGGCTTGATTGGCCTTTGTCGGTCGAATAGTTGGTGAATAGGCGTTGCCTCTTATCCCGTTCAGCATTTGGAAGGGCTTCGGTTCCTCGGTTGCAACGTGGAATAGCCTCCATTCAAGTTTGATGCGTCGTTTGGGTGATCGATAAGCGAACGATTGCTCAAACTTAAAAACATCATTTTGGAAAACATTTCAATGGTTAGTAACATTCTGTAATAGGTTGGATGCTTCAATCTAGGTTAGATTGGAAGCTTATGTTTGTATGGAGGGTTCGCATGGACCGTCCTCTTTCCTTGACTTGTCAGTTGAATCTTGAACCCTTCTACTTGGATTTCCCTCACGAGAATTTGGCTTGGTGTTAAACGCAGGTAGCGCGTTCCCTTCTCTGATAAATCTGCGATTTCTCATTCGGACGAGAGTTTGAATTTTAATAGCAGCTTGTAAATATAATAAGGTTAACGGTTTTAATTCTAATATGAACAATTGTAAATACTATAATAAGTAATGATTATAATTCTAATATATACGATTGTAAATATAATGTATTAATGGTATATTTCTAAAATAAACAATAATAATAGTATTAACATTATTAAGAATTACAATATTAATAATAATATTAATTTTGATAATGATAATGATATTACCTTTGATAATTACGCTATTAATTTTAATAATAACAATGATATTAACAATAATAATATTATTATTAATAGTAATATTAATTTGAATAATAATATTGATAATACTTAATTGATAATAATAATATTAATTTTAATAATAACAATGATATTAACAATAATAATAATAATAATAATAACAATATTAATGTTTGAATAATAATATTGATATTAATAATGATAACAATAATATTAATTTTAATAATAACGATGATATTAACAATAATAATAATATTATTATTAATTTTAATAATAATAATTGATATTAATAATGATAATAATATTACTAATAATAATACTATTATTGATAATAATATTAGCATTAGTAATTATAATAATTTTAATAATAATAATAATAATAATAATATTAGTAATAATAAGTATAGTTATAAAAATAATGTGAACATTAGTAATAATAACAATAATATCATTGTTAGTAATAACCTTAGTAGTATCAATAATATTAATAATAGTAATAATAATAATAAAAAGAATTTATTATGCTCAGGGTCGCTTTGATTCATCTATTATTTTCTTTTTATTAGGTAAAGTCTCAATTTAAAATAACCTCCTAGGAGGATTCTCATGATGACATTATTTATTTATAGTATAGAATATGGTATTAAATGTATCCGAATGCTACAAGATAGAAGCGGGATGCGTTGAGGCTCTTAAGAGCTAGACTTCAGAGCAATGTGTTTTTAAATCTGAAAATTTAGCTCTTAAGTTCCCTAAATCTAAATTTTTATTCAATATGCATCAAAATTTGATAAGAATTAACATGTGTAATACTGAATAAGAGAGGTGCAAGTCAAGATGCTTGACTTAAATATACCTGAATAATTAGGAGTTAATAAAATACTCTAGAATTGCTATTAATAAAGTCACCGAAAATTGTGGTCAGCTCTGCAATTAAATCCGTGACATTGTGGGATTCCATGGGCTTCAGCGCATTAACAATCTTGTCACCCCACAGGGCTATGGAAGCTTCCTGGAAGGAATTCATAAGGCGTTCTCTTAGACCATTGATAACTTTCTGTAGGTAAGACTACTATCTCTTTGGCTTAGTATTTGGCCATAGGAACCAAACTCTTCTTGGTCGGACATATTCTTTAAGGTGAGGTGCAACAACTGTCCATGAGTTAAAAGTTAGTTTATGTAATTTAATGACTCTATGTGGATTTTGATGTGGTTTCTATCTGAACATTCCTATCATGGAAGCATTAGAGTAATCGAACAAAATCTTGATCTGATGCTAATTTGGTGGAAATTTCCCTCACTTCTACCTTTGAAGTTTTGAAGGAGAGCTATGAGAAGAGCTGTGGTGTCTCAGATTCTCTGCCAATGGTAATAACCTCTATTTATGGAGATTTGAAACAGAAACTTTAGCATCTGCTTCCTTTCAGGCCCACAGGGTTTGGAAGCGTTTCATCAATTGGTCTTATGGGCGTCAGAAATTGGGCTCATCGGCACTCGAACAATCAATCGGCTCAATCCAGTTCACGGCGGAAGCGGGCCAATAGAACCTTCCTTTCATAATGCTCTCATCTCTAAGAATGATAATGACTCTTTCCTCGCCATGTTTTTTGAATACACCGCGAGCGATATGCACGTGCAATTTCTCATCATTTCGTGAAAGCGGAAGTTACGAGCTACTTTAGCCGAAATGCAGAACTACGATGATGATCATTAGATGAAGAGGCCATCTCACTAGATCTCGGAAGAAAATGGGTATAGGCGAGACCAAGATTTGAGCTTTCAAATCTTGGCTTTCGTCTAGATAAAGATAATGGATGATATTGTTAATTGAAATTCATTTACCTTTTATTCAATTACTACTAACAGATAAAACAAGTTACAAGGAGGCATAAGATCTAGATCTTCTTTGAAACCTTTAAACGCATTGAACTCAACAAATTGATTAGGACGCGTTAGCGTCAAAGGCATTGAAAATGCTATTTGATCCCATGCTCTTTGAATTCCTACGTAATTGGCTTGTCGATCTGATTAATAAAAAGTCGAGCATTCTATGAATATTAGGCATGGTAATTATGATCCTTCGGTACTAGCTGAAACATGCAAACGAGCATCCATCCTATGATGGCTAGATTCCTTGCTAGAATTGACCATTTCCATCAAATTTGAGACGTGGAATGAAAAAGAGACTATTGAGCGGGGACGGCGGATGGAAAGTTGCCCGTTGTTAGATTCCATCTCTTCCTTCCTGCAACAAGGAATCCCCTCCCTTTTTCATAGTGATTATAGTGTATTATTTATTTTATTTTTATTTAGTTTATTTTTATTTTAGTTTCTTATATTTTATTTATTTTAATTTATTTATGTATTTATTAAATTAAATAATTAGTATCAAAATAAAATAAATAATTTATTTTTATTTTTCATGTATTTATTTATTAATTTATTAAATTATTTAGTGATTAAATCAATTATTTTTATTTTATTTTTATTATTTTATTTATTTATTTATTTATGAAACATGTTCTGCTTCTCCTTCAACCCTTCTAAATGGAAGCTGAAGCCGGTAGACACCGATTTACATCTAAAAATACGAGATTGTTAATCTTTTGAAAATTACAATATTCTATCCCATTAATCTATGTAGGTGACAACGGACTCAACAATCGAAGAATGGGCATGCATTTCAAAGTTGGGCAATTAGATATCCTCGAAGTGGCTCAGCCCCAGTCAACGATCCGAAATTGAGTACAGCATTTCAAGGCCAGGCAATTAGATATCCTCAAAAGCATCAGAAAAGCTGAGTCAACGGTCACCGAGGAATCGGGTAAGCATTTCAAAGAACGGCAATTAGATATCTTCAACTCCATCAAGTGAGTCAACAGTCCAAAAGAATCGGGTAAACATTTCAAGGCGTGAGTATATATCGTCAGCCATCACAATGGAGTCAACGGTCAAAGTGGAAAGCCAATCCTCTTAACATCGTTCTAGACACATCCTAATTGGTCAGCTTGGATTGATGTACACTGGGAAACCGTTCCTTCACATTGCTACAACCTTCCGGATCCAAGTGTTCCGGGGTCTTAGTATTTCCCAATGCTTCGTTGGAGATGGTAAAATTGGGGGCAATACCTCATAAATAAGAGCTGAGTCCAATTAGATTCCCAAAAGAACACAGAAGCATGTAGACGGGAAGCATTTGTCAAATCTATTACGGAGGTTTGTTAGATTTCCCGGCAAATTAGGAAGCGAGATCATTCACATGCAGGTTTCTTAACACTAAGTATTTCAGGGCGCATCACATAGTTGCTGAGGCAAAGTTTTGCTCTACATGAAACATGTCAATCTTTCGAAGTGCTTCAAGCGCATTATGGAGTTGGGGCGACAAAGAGGAGCGCGGATGCGAGTTGTCGCAAGCTGGCGAAGACTGCGGTGTTCACGTTTCAACTATCGAGAGAAAAACCTCTATGATTCGGTTTAAAAACATGAAGTGGAATTACAATGGAGGAAAATAAACATAAAAAAAAATAAACATGCAGATTCAACTTCCCACAATACTCTTAGTTCTTTCCTTCCCACTTCCAAAACTTTTAAATTCTTCATGGGTATCGAAGCGGGGAAAGTGTGTACACTTATACGGTGGATCCTGCATTTGTGGTGCTCGCGCCCTCCTCGATATCAGTTCTAAATAATCACCTTGATGAGACAAATTTGGAAATTCAAAATGCTACAAAAACGGAAATTATCTAATAGACTCTGAGATAGTTTCTAACAAAACTGAGGACTCCATCTTAATACCATGACACCTCACTGTGGAGAGCAAAATTCTCTTCATTTCAATTGATGGACCATCCATCATAATTAAAGAACTGGTCATTCACTGTTCATTCATGAAAAATACACGATTACCGAGGTCTATCTTTCTTTCTCGGGAAACAAAGAAACTTAAGTATTCATCGTTAAACTCGGTGACAAATTTTTGAATGATTGAAGCACCTACACATGAAGATCGCTCCAAGGAAATCATCGATGTTGTTGTTGGGGAGTCGACGCCAAAAAGGCGGGGGCTTACATTTTACGCAGCCTTCTTCCCATTTATCTAATGTGGTCATGCATTTTTATCTTATTTTTCACTGCAACTTCGAGGCCTTGTTGGAGAGATACTATTATTCTTATAACGGTATGCATCTTGCCCTATGAAGAAACCAAACGATATCTAAGAATATTTCTTGATCCTTTAGTGACAAATCATAACTAATTTTAAGTTGCTCATGTATCGGAATAGGTAATGTGTTTTCGAGTGCATTCAATTTTTTTTGCCAACTAGAATCTGTCATCTTTCCCCCAAAGAAGCGCGCCGAATACCTTGATGATAGTGGCAATCCATCACAAGATATTAGAAAACAACACCGAGATCTAAAAATTCGGTAGAGGATGTAGGTGATGAAAGGCATGATGGCGAGAAAAGCTCTTAGATTAACACTTCATCGAGAACCTTTAGCTCATAAAGCTGATGTCTACTGCAATTTTTTATTTTGAAGATTTTTTCTTATCACGAGAGGTGATCAAAATCAAGATGTTGAGGCTAATAATATCTTTAATTGGGAAAAACGGTTGCGGTACATCGAAACATCATCTACATCATCGAAAATTATAAAAAAAAAGAAGATTTAAGGAGGAGAAATGCTTTAAAAAGCTCCTCTATACCTTCATTAATGTTGCATATTGGTCGGTCCAATCCGGTCAAGTCCTTGATGGTTACTACGCAACATGTAGAGATCCTCGCGTAGTTTTCTTTGACATCATATAAAAAGCACGATCCTTGTAATGCCATCTCCTCTTGCTAAAGAATTATTTGGCCAAGGTTGTCTTTCCCACACCTCCTTGACCCACAATCCCCACAATGTTGCTCCTAACAACACTTGTGAGACTTTGTTTCAAATTCATTAACTTTCCTTCATGACACATTTGGATGTTGACCACAAATTTCAATGTTGTTTTTGTCAACATTATTCAACATCACGCCTTACTGACCGCTTCAATAGTTCTCACAATCTTTGAATATCGGAATGCCCTTATTATATAAAATGTCTAGTCATGCCCATCAATATTGTAACAAATTAAGAAATTAAATGGTAGAGAAGAAGAAGAGTGAGAGTCTACCTATGAAATGCCTCTAACTAGAAACCACTTATGTCTGACGTTAAGAGCTTCTCTCATACGAGATTGTCTCTAGGATGTTTCGTTCTTTACTCCTTCGCCATACCTCCCCGTCCATCTTTCACTTTGTCAGTGAAAGTTCTTGAGGCTCCACGTTGTAGACACGGGAAGATACTTGACTTTATCATGTGGATGAGCTCATTCGGTACACACGAATTTGCACACATAAGTGGGAGAAAAAATGGCTATGTGAATAGTGGCACTTTGAATTGCGGCTTCTATTTGTGAGGGGAAAAGTCTCGCCCCTCTTCCGGTGCGGTTGTCCAGCACTCGTCAGAAGCAATGTCAAACGACGGTAGAGGAGTTCTCGGCTCCAGGGTGCAGAACAAGGAAGAGCAGAAAATGGCAAAACTTTTATGGATGAGCTCATTTAGACACCACCTGAGCTGTACTTGTAAGTGGGAGAAAAATGGCTATGTGAATAGTGGCACTTTGAATTGCGGCTTCTCTTTGTGGCGGGGAAAGGTGCGCCCCTCTTCCCGAGTTCTGGTTTGTCCAAAAACACTACTTAATCAACGATGTCGAACGACGGTAGAGATAACTAGCGAGATATTGTCTTGCTTCATCAAATCCCTCAGCTCGGTGATGAATACCTCTTAAAGGTCGATGGAGAGAGAAAGAAGTTGTTTCATTTGAAAGGGAATTGGGATGAATGGATAAACAAACTAATGAGCAGAGTAAAATGGCATACATAAAATGGTATATCAGTTAAAGCAAGTAGATAGATCGGATCTCGGAGCTCAAAAGTCTTGAATCGCTAAGAAGTATCAACGGCGTAATTAGATAATTGAAGCGCGAGCAAGTGCATTAAATGCGAGAACCACATTTTAATCTTGCAATGGACATGTTTGTTAGTAGTAGCAGAGTGCCATCTATCGACAACCATGAAGTGACATGGTCTTTAAAGCTCTCACTAGCCTTTTTGAAATTTTGTGGAAATTATGTTTGGTGTAAATTGCTTAGTTAGCATGTTGATTGTTGATTTCGAATATTAGGCAATTAGATGGAAATTTTGTGGAAACTATGTTTGGTCTAAATTTACCAACCTTTTGTCAATTATTGATTTCTTGAATATTTGGCAATTAGATAGAATTTTGTGGAAATTATGTTTTGGTCTAAATTTTCAACCCTTGTCGATTGTTGATTTCTTGAATATTTGAATATTTGGCAATTAAATGAACATGCATTTTTTAATCTGATTTGAACATTATTATTATTATTATTATAATATTAGTAATAATAAGTATATTTATAACAATAATGTGAACATTAGTAATAATAATAATAATATCATTAGTAGTAATAACCTTCGTAGTATTAATAATATTATTAATAATAGTAATAATAATAATAAAAGAGTTATTAATCTCTCTAAGTTCACTTTTGATTCATACAATTATTTCTTTATTAGGTAAGGGTCTCAATTTCGCTCTTGCTCCTAGGAGATTCCTGTGATGACATTATTTGTAGTATAGAATATGGTATTAAATATTTATCCAAAAGCTTGCAAGATGTCATTAGGCGGAGTTGCATAAAGGAAAAATGGCTCTTAGGAAGCTAGGCCTCCAAGGAAGTAATATTAGAAAATCTGAATTTTTGGCTCTTAAGACCCCTAAATCAAAACCTTGATATTCTTTGTCCTCAAGGTTGATAAGGGTGTGTGTGTAATCCAGGACAAGGAAGATTATAAAGCAAAGATGCTTGACCATCTACGTAATAGTGGGAACTATAGAGCTCTCTAGAACCCTATTAATAAAGTCACGAAGATTTTGGTCAATGCTATTAAGTCTAGTAGCAACGTAGGTTCCATGAACTCAAAGCTCATTGAAAGCAATCTGTCACCTAGGTTGGGCTCCCTAAGATTCATAAAGAGGGTGTTCCTCTTAGGGCTACATTGTTAATACTATTGGTGGGCCCACTTATCTTAACTAGCTAAGTATTTGACGCAAGCTTAAGCCTCTTGTTGAGTCGGACATATTTACCATGAAAGATTTTGCTTCTTTTTGTCATGAGTTAAAAAGTTGGGTTTGCGAACCTAATGACTCTATGGTTAGCTTTGATGTGGTTTCTCTCTATACGAACATTCCTATCATGGAGGCAATAGAAGTAATCAACGTATTATTGATCTTGATATTGCTAATTTGGTGGAAATTTGCCTCACTTCTACCTTTTTAGTTTTAGAAAGAGAATTTTATGAGCAAACTGTGGTGTCGCCATGGGTTCCTCGCTCTCGCCGGTGGTAGCCAATCTATTTATGGAAGATTTTGAAACTAGATCTTTGGCATCTGCTCCTTTCAAACCCAAGGTTTGAAACGTTTGTGGATAGGCCTTTCATCAATTAGTCTAGGACATCAAGAATTGGAGAGCTTTCATCGGCCTTGAATAATCAATCGGCTCGATCGAGTCACACAGTGGAAACAAATCTTGATGGAGCCTTCACTGTGATGTTCTCATCTCTAGAAATAATAATGGCTCTTTCTCGCCGCCGTGTTTTTCGGAAGAAGACCCACACGGAGAGCGATATCATTAAGTTCTCATCATTTTCTTTTTCCGAAACTTGGAGTTAAAGGTACTTTAGCCACGAGCTCTTCGTTTCTAATGATGATCATTTAGATGAAGAAAGTATCTCTTAAGGTCTTCGGAGAAAAATCGGTATAACGAAGTGGGGGTTTGAAGGCTTTCGGGGAATGCGAGCAAGGTCCTGGAGCAAAAAGATAATGTAGATGATGTTGTTAGTAGAGTTCATTTTACCTTTTATTCGAGGTACTACGACAATATCACTCGGATTTTAAGGAAGCATAAGATCTCATCTTCTTTTAAGAAACCTTTAAACACCATTCGGGGCTCCCTTAAATTGGTTAAGGATTGGTGGATCCAAAAGCGTGAAAGGTATTTATTTGATCCCATGCTCTGACAGGATTCCCTACATTGGTATTGTTGATCGATTAATAAAGGATCCGGGAGCATTTTGGGGATGTTAGGCATGGTAGAACCAAGTCCTCGGCGCTATGAGAGCATGCGAAGAAGACGAAGCATCACATACGTATGGATGACGCTAGGAGTCCTTGCTTGGGTTGACCATTTCAATCACTAGGAAATTTGGGAGGCGATTGAGATTGAGAGAGGCCCCTTTGAGCAGAGGATGACGGATGGAAAGTTAGCGATTGTTGGATTCCATCTCTTCACTCCTGTAAGGGTCCTTCCTTTTTTTTTTTTTTCATAATGTGATTATATTATTATTATTTCTTTTATTTTATTTAGTTTATTTTTATTTTAGTTTCTTGTATTTTATTTATTGATTTATTTATTTTAATTTATTTATGTATTTATTAAATTAAATAGTATGTCAAAATAAAATAAAAATAATTTATTTTATTTTTTTCATGTATTTATTTATTAATTTATTAAATTATTTAGTGATTAAATCATTTATTTTTATTTTATTTTATTATTTTATTTATTTTTGATTTATTATTTTATTTATTTTTGATTTATTTATTTATTTATAATTTATGACTTTGACTTCGATTTTTGAATTTTGACTTGATGATTTATTTTAGGTTTAAAAAACTTGTTTATTGTAGTTTTAGTCTTGAATTTATATTATTTATTTTATTTTAGTTTTGACTTGTGTCTTTATATAATTTTCTTGGTTGTTTAGTATTTTAAGGATGGGGTAATTATATTTTTTATATTTTATTTTATTTTATTCGACCCTTTTTAACACTTGTAATTTTAAGGTTGTGTTAATTATATTTATGGTTTATCTTATATTTTTTATTCTTATTTTTTACTATTTTTTAACATTTTTAATTTTTTCTTGGGTTTTGACATTGCTTCTCTCTTCCACAGTATAAATGTAACCAATTGAATCAGCCAAATCTTCATTATCGATGATGAACTACGGGTTAGTAGTTTAGCTTCTTGTCGAGTTCCAAAATTTCTTATGTGATTTCCCGAAAGGTTTATAATTAATTCTTAAAACATATAGAATATCACAAATTTTTAATAGTAATGGTGTAGGCAAAGGATCTACTAACATTTCGAGGGGACAAAGAAAGCATTCAATGTTCTTGACAATTCGGTAAAATTCTTTCGGTTGCATAAACATTTTACAAAGCTTCCCAGGATGGTGACGTTGATAAAGTTAACCACTTTAATAGCTACAAATTGACGAGTGAACGTTATGGCGGTCACGTACCATTAATTGCAATTTGGGACAATTGCTCGGAAAAAATAGTCGATAACACCTTTCAACTCCATGACGATTCGTAAGCTTCCCTAAACCTTCTATTTTCTCAAGCTTTACACATCCATTAAGTAGCAACATTAGTGATATCAAGGTGTCAACACACAGGAAACTTCTCTTA
Organism: Pinus albicaulis; assembly: GCA_034641835.2. Taxonomy (NCBI): domain Eukaryota; kingdom Viridiplantae; phylum Streptophyta; class Pinopsida; order Pinales; family Pinaceae; genus Pinus; species Pinus albicaulis. The sequence goes on from CM076569.1 coordinate 101,063,844, forward strand.
TGTTTCGCACCCATCAAGAACTTCAAGTTTTGAACCTGAGCCTTCATATTTGCCTCTATTCCTTACAATCATTTAAGGAAAAGGAGTGAAGGTTAAGACAGAAACACCTTGAAGATTCGGACAGACCTCCATGAAACATGCATTTGTCCGGTGTATTCAACTACTGTTTCTATTTCTCCTTTAACTTCCCTTCTAAATGGAAGCTCACACAAGGGACACGCTATTGCCTCTAAAGATTTGAGATTATTCATCTTAAGATCTTGAAATTAAATATTCCTATCCACATTTCTATTTTCAACTCTATCAGCGAGTCAAATTTTTGAAGGAATCGGGCAAGAATTTCTAATTTTGGGCAATTACCCATCTTTAATGTTGGAAAAAATTGATTTAAATGGCATCTTCAATACCATATTTGGAAATTTCTGAATATTTCGAACAAAGCCGGAGAAATAATTTCTCTTCAAGCACAAAGATTTAGTAGAGATGTGAGAACGGAGAGATATGGAGTAAGCTCTATTTCATTAACCATATGCTAAAATGCCATGCAAATCTAGTTGCAAAACCACTCAAAAATACTCCCTTCTTGTGTTTTTCACTTTATGCTTTTACCTGATTTTAGTTGCGGCAGCACAGTCTTTTGTTGCGGCAACACACGATCTCAGCTGCGGCTGTATACCTAGTGTTCTGCTATTGTTTCAAGCACACAATGGGTTCAAACCTTCTGATCGTCCCGGTTACGGCAATACACAGATCAGGTTGGCCTTTGATCCCGATCGATTCTTGTGATACAGTCCGTTCTGGCCTTCTGAGATACTCTGCTTGCTTCAAACTCTAAAGTTTCGAACTATAAGGTTTTATCTATATATTTCTTCTCTTTTCTGTCTGCGATTCTCTGTCTGTCTAACCTTAAAACTACTACGTCTATTACATATATATGTTGAAAACACATTTTGACTTAAACATTAAAATAATAAAAATATCTTTTGTTTCTTATCAACACTATTGATAAGGCGGTGGGAGATAACATTTTGAATTTGGAAAAACAAAGTCGGATGTTGCGGTTACAACTTGAAGAATTTAATGCAGTGAAGTGCAAAAATGAAACAGTACAAACATCTGTCATACAAATATCTAATGATAGTTACATGTATTTCTGTTGGATTGAATTATTCAACATTTAAAATTGTCAACTAAATCAATTTTCCAGTAGATCGGGCAAAATTTCCAATTCTAGGCAATTCTCCTCCTCAGTTCTGTCAATTGAGACAATAGTCCAAAGTCGTGGGGCAAGCATTTAATTTTCGTCGAAGATCCACAATTCCTTGAAATACTTAAAGACAGGCAAAAGTGGCATTGTGAACGTCACTCCTGACACATAATTACCGTCTTGGATAGGTGTTCAATACCGTTCGGAGGAAGTTCTTGCAATATCCTTGCAGACTTTGGCTGACCTTACCGGACCGTAGATGTGCCATTTGGGGAGGAAATTCCATCACATTGCCAAGACCTTGAATATCTAAGTTTTCAGAGGTAATAATATTCCCAAATGTTCCTATTGGAGATGGTAAAATTGGGGCAAACGCTCCAAGTTCAGATGATATTCGATTCGTGGGTCCCAAAACAATTTGGAAACATCTTCAAACTGGAAGAATTTGTCGAAGTTGTTTCTGGAAGCTTACTGAATTTTTTCAATGAATCGAAGCGAGACCACTGGAAAAAGTTTTGAACAGAGGCTTTCCGATATTACCAGAACGTAGAATCGAGTTCAATATCTGGGGAATATCTATAATACAATTACGATGATCTGCAATATTGTGTTTCCATTTTAGAAAAGGTATAGTATATGATTTTTTTTCCATGAAAAAATGATCGAGGAAAAGAAAAGATAGACATACCACGGTTGCATGTGCCTGCAATATTCTTAGTTCTCTCCTCCACTTCCAAGACTTAAATCCTCCCTGGGAATCAGAGGCGTGGAAAACCTGAAGTTATTCAGTGGAGAACATTCTGTATCTTAAACAAAATCTCTATTGATCGTATTCGGAAGGTTGAACAAGCATTTCAATTCCAGGCAATCGAATACACAATTCGCAAGTTCTTGTAAAACCAACCAAAAGTGGCAGCATTTCTATTCTTGGCCTCCTCCTAAATCCAAAACTTCCATCTTGGATACAGGTTTCCGTACCATTTCCAGTTAATTCATTTAAGATCCTTGCAGACATATCTAATCTTACCGGGGACTGTAGATGTGCAACTTGAGGAGGCAAATTCCTTCACATTGCTACAACCTTGATCTAATGCTGAGGTTGTAATATTTCAAAATGTGTCATTGGAGACAGTCAAATTGAGGCAACCTCGCCAAAGATAAATATTCAAGTCAGATTTAATTTGGAAGAAGCTGCAAGCTGGAAGCATTTGTCCAATCTATTACCTGGGTTTGGTAGCTTTTCCAATGAATCAGGAAACGAAATCATTTCTGAACAATTTCTTAACACTAAGCATTCGAAGTACACATCACAAAGTTCTTCTAACAGAGGTTGGAAATGGTACATGGCATATGACAATCTTTTCAAAATGCTTCGGCTGCACTATGGCAGATTTGGAAGCCCACGAGGAAGCGCAGATACTTAATCGCAACTGGCGAGGCACCTGCAATTTTGCATTTTGAACTATCAGAAAAATATATATACGATGATTTTCGCTGAAAAATAAAGTGAAATGATCGAGAAGAAAATTAACATGCCTGAGATTCATTCTCCCAAAATATTCTACAAATTTCTCACAACAACTTCCATTTCAAATTCTCCGCCAGAATCCATAGAGAGGAAGAGTATGTACACTTACTCCCAGCGGATCCAATGGAGATGTGGTGCTCCAGACGTCCTCACTAACCATTAAATAACCATCTTCAGCCGCAACAAAGTGCAAATTCAAAACGCCACAAAAGCGAAATGGTCGAATAGACGCCTCAGACAGTTCCCAAACAAATCATGACTCCATCTTTTGTACTACCTTGACATCTCCACTCGTCAGGAGGCGGTATTCTCTGCATTGAACTTGGATGAATTCATCATGAGTAATTCCGCGGACATCGATGTTTACCTGTTCATTCATGAAAATTCTTAAATTTGTAGATATTTCTTTCTCAACCAAATAAGCCAAACCCTATTTTTACTTTAAACACAGACAATCATTTGATGGGCCCAGAAGCTCTCACACATGACGATTTCTCCAACAAAATCATCAATGCAGTTGGTCTGCTATTATAGAACGACTGAGGGTTTACATTCCTCGTCATATATTTATATCTCAATGTGATCTGCATTTTATCTTATTTTTGGAAGTCAACTTCTACCTAAACACTTATTCTCTAGATCTAAAGTGGCCAAAATTTGAACCACATATTCTTAGTACTATATCTACCGTCTTCTTCCTGACGGAAAACAAGCAATATCTAAGAATATATCTTGAATCATCTTAACTAAGCGACTCGTAACTAATTTTTAAGTCCTCATGTATCTCGGTGGTGGTGGTAATATTTTGTTAACGGCGATTCAGATTTTTCTTACCGATAAAACTTTATCGTGTTCCGCAGGAAGACGAGCACCAAATACTTTTAATGACAACGCAGTTCATGTGGGAGCTTTTTAAGAAAACCTCATGTGAGATCTTCAGCTACATTAGAAGATGCAAAATTTGATGGAAGAGCATGAAAACGAGCTCTTTGAGTCTTGTAGGTCAACCCCTTCAGCTCACTTAGTACAGTGTCTCTTTGATTTGTGCTATTTTGAGGATTTCTTGTCATGAAAGGTAATGGAATCATTGTAGAGGTAGGATATCTCAGTGTCAGCGCGCAGGTTATTTGGGCATAATAATATCTAAATTATAAGAAAGTGGGGAGGAAAGTATTTCTCAATTCTCTATACATGATCCGTCATTGTCTATCTGTGAATCTCGTTGAATCAATGTTCCAAGTTTTTGATAATTCAGAGTAATAGCTGAGAGAATATCTCCTTGTAACACGGAAGAATAAAACTAAATTTAAACACTACGGACAAAAATGGCATAAATAACTTGCTACATTATGAGAACTAAAACTATTACAAAATGATAGATTTCTTCCTCCTGCGAGGATTTACAAAAAAGCTGAGTAGGCGCTACGGATGTAGTGCTCACATAATCTTCTATATGCAGTAAGAAACACATAAGCAGAGTGCTACGCCTGCTTCACTATGTTTTCTACTGCCAGGCTTACCGCTAATACAACACAACTACCATATATTACAATGCAATAAGCCTACGGAGTTTTTCACTCTGTTAATATGGCGCGACGGAATGAAAACACAAAACAAAGAAATAAACAAAAAACTTTAATATAATGCGAACATAAAACTTTAAACTAAAATTTCTTTTACGCGATATGCGATGGAGCCCACATCGCAATCGGCCAATCGGCGGATGGCGGAACGGTTTGAACAACAAGTCTAACGATGTTGTGATTGCAATTGTGGTGGGACCACACATCGCATAGCAAGTACAATGAGCACACGGTACGGCGAGATGGCGATAGAGATTTTGATGTGCGATGTGCGACTATGGTGGGGGACCCCCTTGGCATCACACTGTCGCTGGCGGTTAAAACTTCGGATGGCGGAGAACTCTTGTGATGAGCGGTGCAGATGAGCAATGGTGGTGGGACCACATCGAAACGCAAACATTCAATGGAACAAAACATATAAAACGGATGAACCTTGGGTGAATGCGATTGCGATATCATGTTATCGCAATGCCAATACATACGGTGGGTTAACATTGTGAAGGGGCTTTAACATCGTTCCTTTGTGATGTTTTATTGTGCGATGTTGCAACATCGCATTGCATCGAACTCCTTCATATCAACAAGACACTAACTCAGAAACTTTGCGATTAGCGTGAGGTGATAGGGACCAGGATAAGCGTGGACCAATTCAAAATGTTCAAAAATACTTGGCGTGTTAGAAAAAAAGATTTGGTTATGATTGGTTGGTGGGAGCTTAAGAAGCCCGAAATGACTATTCTTTAATAAAACTTTGTTGTTTTGTGGTTTAACCGAAAGTCTTCATTTCTCTGCAAATTCGGCTACGCCCATGCAAACATAAATTCATCTGCGCAATGGTGGCTGTGACCCCGTAAACATTTAATTCCTCCTTCGGTTTACATTCCTCTTGGGTCTTTGATCACATGCACACAATATCCTACGCTCTTGTACTATGTTTCTGCACCTTGCAGAATGCATGTAGGACAAACTTCAATATTTTCAAAAGTCAAGTGTTCAAAGCAGTTTCCTCGCAAAGAAGGTAAAGCCATTCTGCTTGCTTTTTCTCGACATCTTATAAAAACCGCAATTAACATGATGATCTCCTCTAGCTGAAGTGACTATGGCAGGTGTTGTCTTTCCAACACTTAGCCTAGACCCACAATTCCACAACCTTTAGCTTTCACTATTTGCTTGATTCATGAGATATTGTGCATGCTACTATTCATTTATATCTTTTTTTACAAAATTGCATATTTTCTCATTGTTTCCAATGTATTCTACATTTCATTTTTTTAGGTCTCTTGATCTCATTTCTTTAGTATGGTTTGGAAATAAAATCTCTTTTTAATCAACATACAGTTTTCTTGAGGCTCATGGTTGTGCCTACACACATGAAGGTCTTTGAGCCAATCAAAAGGTATTGCTTCTCCTTCAAAAAATATTACAACGAGGTAATAAATATTATGTTTATTATATATTGGAGTTTTCTTTGTTTATTTAGCTTGAATTTGTTGTGAATATATTTTCCCAAAGAGATGAATGGTCTCCTTGTAAATATGGAATTGATAGATGGTAAAATGATTGTAGAATTGTTTGATTTTTCTAGTTGAAGCCACAAAGATCTAAATAGCAGAATTGAATTCTCGAGAGATGCATATATGATTAATTCCTTGGATGCATAAGGATATTTGTACTTGGTACATAGTGAAGAATATCTACCAAAGATGGTTTTAAGACATCAATCTTTCTATATTGTAACATTTTATGTGCTTGTATTATTCGGGAAAGTCACGATATTTCAGTATCAAATATATCTCCCAAGATGTTGGCTTCAACCACGGTTGACCCGTTAACTATCTTGCAATTCCTTTTTATTAGGGTTTATTCATCATTTCTCAACAATGCTACTTGACTACTTTTAATTAAAGGTTATCTATAGGTATTATCAAGGAAAATCTATTGATGCTTTATTTTGTTTCTTTTTACGGAAGTTAGGAAAGCAATGATATTTTGTTTTATTAGTTATCAAATACATCTACTTTAATATTCCCCTGTTACGGAGCACATTGAAAACAAGTGTTGTAGCTAGTATGGCTTCTCAGAGGAATGGTCATCTCTTTCTTTGTCTATGAAGATGGCTTAGGTAAGTTATGATATTTGCTTATATTTCTATCATAGCTTAAATTTATACTAAACGTGTATTGCGGATAGCGATAGTTATTTGAGGGCACTTTAAATTTACTGTAATGATTGTGTCTAGGGATTCTATCTTCTCAATTTTTGCTAGGGTATTTCCTGGTTGGATGATTAGGTCAGTAACCAGCAAACATTTCAGTTTGGTTATTGTAAGAGCATATTTACATGAATATAGCCTTTTATTTTTTCCCATTTGATAAGTCCAATTTTTTGTGATATCACAGAGAAAATTAGGGTTTTCTAACTAAGGTTATGCTATCAAACAATAGTAGACATACATAATAAATTATTTTATGAAAAAAAATGAATATGAAATCTAATAACAAATATAATCCTTCAATAAAAATAAAAAAAATGCTTGTTAACTCCTATCCTTACTTATGCGAGATTATAATTAATCACCAATATACAAGCTCATCGTATTAAATGGTTTATTTATATAAATATTAAGTTTAAATTTAAAATATTATGATTTTTATTTAATTTATTTTAATATTTATTAATAATTTTTAAATAATTTATTGTTAGTTAGTAATTATTAATATTTAATATTAATAATTTTGTTATATTATTTTACTCTCAATTAATAATATTATTTAATATATACTAACTTTATATATATTACTGTAAATACAATATTTTTAAATTAAATAATTGAGTGAACCAAATGTTTATTAAAGCCATAAAAAAATATTGTGTGTTTTACTTATATTAACGGACATAATACTCTATATTTTTAAACATTCTATTTTTCCAAATTAATACATTTTGAAACATATTTTACGGATTATAGCCTTCTCCATCTACCACTAAATCTATGGCAAAGGATTTTCAAATTCATAAAGATTTTTACTTCCAATTTACACACTTCTCAACGGACGAAGATGGTATTCTACGATCTTTTTTTTTTTTTTTACATCTAAAGCATCAATTGTGGAAGATTGTCCGTGCAAAGGATTTTCGGTTTAGACGATTTAGCACTAGTCACCTTCGACCTGTTGCATTTAAAACACAAAGATAGACTTGAAATTTTATAGGTTTAATTTAACGAAACCATCGCAAATTGTAGTTCCAACAATTTTAACATTTAAACGGTACAAATCTTGGAAAACATAAAAACTTACATGATTACGATGCGATAGCACAATCGCATTTTAATAAATATTTTACTTTACGGGCACTATATACGAGCTTGTGGTATCTCGATTTGCGATCGCATCGCAACAAATAAAATAACTTGCGAGCACTTATGTGATACAAACTCCTAAACACAAAAAGCGTGCGATTAAGTCACTCATAACACATAAATAACATAACTTGGGGACGCTAAAAAGGTAAGTCATAAAACATGCGAAGTGTGAAGTTCTGAAGGCAGAGTCAAAACGATCGAAAAGGTAAAACATAAAAGTGTGAAGTGTGATCCCACGCTAATTAGAGTGATAGACGTGCAGAAAATGCGATATTTATGATTTGTGATGTCCGATGGCGATGTCGCATCGCAGCATCTGGGGTACAGTGCGGGGCTTAAACGGTAAAACTTAAATCATACGAAAGTGCGGTATGTAGGCGGTTAAGCGGCGGGAGTACGAAATGGCGGAAAGGTAGGAAAGTGAAATACAAAGGTTTGTGTGCGGCAGGAAATGCGGCAATGTTGGTGGGTTCCATCGATGTCGCATCGACGAAAACTTAAGTTTCGGCGAAAGGCTTAAAAGGGTAAATGCTAAAATTTGCGAGAACATGACTACACGGACAAGGTAAGTCAACGATAGGAAAGAAGAGGAATTAAATGCGAGTGTGGGGTCGGGTACTCGATTTTCGATTTTGTTGAAACGCCTTCGGATTTGAAACACAGGCTTCGTCCTTCCACATACAAAAAAATTCAATGTGGTACGGATTCTTTTCAAGTCGTTATTCTGGCATGGCGTTGGTTGGGATTATTTCCAACGGTGGCAAGGATAAACTTGGAGGAATGATGAAATTACAAAATATTGAAAAGATTACCTACCTTTTACACTCGGACTTAATATTTGGATAATATGATTAATGTATTTTTTTAGGCTAAATGGTGTGCATACAAATCATATGCATCTTTATAAGAAAGAAGAAGCCAAGCAACTCTTGTTTCACCAGGTATAGGTCAAGTTAGAAAGAGCTTTAAAAACTTGAAGATGGTAGGTTTTATCACATCCTTTCATCTTGTCTCCTTTAAAAATTGTATGTGAAGATTTCATCTTGTTTGAATCTTCAAACATAAATATTTCTATTTTGAACACATCTTGCCAATTATTATCATAGACATATTTCTTTTTTATTGTATATATTAGTGTCTTATTATCGATAGGAACTAAGAAGAGACAAGTTGCATTGTCGATTGATTTTGGTATTAAGGTTATGTTTTTCTCGATTCATCCACACTATTTGCCCTTTTAACTGGGACAATTTCCTTTCACATGCTTTTACGATGGGTTAACGAGGGCATTAAGGGGAAGGAAGAAAGAGATTACATGGCGTCTCCGGTTAGAAAGCACGTGAGGGTAATATTTCTTATTTTTCCTTTATTATATTTTACGGTTAGATTTCTCAATGTCTCACAAGATCAAGTTGTTTGGGTCATCTTGAGAACTTTATACGGAGGTTAAATGTATGTATTATGTAGTGCTCTTTGACCCAAATTTTATTGCTTTCTTGATTTTGTGTAAAAAAAAACTAATTGATATGAAATTTATGAATTAAATGAAAGTGGCATCCCTTGTACTTAAAGTTACTTACTATAGTCACATGCCCCTAGTAGGTACTAATAAATTGTAAAATTCTCCAACGAGTGTTATAAAAAAATTATTGGTCTATATCATAATATGGTATCACTAATCATTGGCTTAAAACAAGGATGAATATGTTTAACATTTACTACCTCATGAGGTGGGCTAAGGTGCTTTACTTCGAGTGGCAAATAATATTTAACGTGTTTAGATACGGAACACATTTGAATCTATGATGCGGACGGACGAATAGGCAAAGCACAAGAGATTGCTAAAGTGCAATTGGCTATGGAAAAGCTACAGCTCAAACAACGGAAGTCAATTCCATGTTAGCAAAAGAGCATGAAGTGAAAAAAATAGTTTGTTGACTAGGCACATGCTATTATAAGGGAGAATTATCGATTGTGGATACGCATAATTAAGTTGAGAAACTCACATGACAATGACGAAGAACATAACAAATGTCAAAATTTTCAAGTTTAGTATTGAGAATAGTGCTTCTCATATATGTGATGGCATATCTTAAGAATTTGCATATAAAATTTTCTTTGAATTTATAAAATGGAAAGAAAATGACCTTACAATTTTATATTTTATAAAGTTTAATAGTGCTACAAAATCGGTGAGAAGTCAACTTCAAGATTCTTTACAAAGGTTTTGGTACTTTTTCATACAATTTGTACGGTCAAATTTTATGTATTTTATCCTTGATATATACGATGACTAGGAAACCTTTGCCAAAGTTTAATTGTTTTGGAAGTTGTAAAAATGGTGTTCTTTGTGATTTGATTATTCCTATATAAATAATGTCATTTCTTTAAGGTGTTTTTTGTTGACTAGTTTATATTATCATTGAAGGTCAAAGAAAATGTTAAATTTGTGGAATGAGAATCAAGTAATTCGTCGGCAAACCATGTCGACAACCAAAGAATTTTAGGAGGAATTAAAACACCGGTTGCTTTGCTTCCATACGCATAATTTTTTCTTTAGCTTTCTCTATTTCTTGATTCATGAGATATTGTGCATGCTACTATCCATTTATATATTTTTTACAAAGCGCACATGTTCTCTTTGTTCCCAATGTTGTTCCTACATTTTCATTTTTATGGCTCATGATCTCACTTTCTCTCTTATGGTTTAGACTCCAAAATGTCATAATCAAGCACTTCTCAACAACAAGAGCAGATTCTTTTATGCATGAAAGGTCTTTAAGGGCAAATAAAAGGAATCAAATATTTCTTTTTTCATAAAAATCTTGCTCTGATAAATATTATATTTTATTATATATTGGAGTTTTCTTTGTTTATTTGAATTTGAATTTTTTGTGAATATATTATTTCCCAAAGAGTTTGGAGCATAGATACAACAATAAGTTGTGAAGATTGTTTGATTTTCTAATTGAAGCCACGAAGATCTAAATAACGGAACCAATAAGCATGTATTAATTCTCGAAAATGCATAAGGACATTAAGTACATTATGACGGAGAATGTCTACCATGAATAGTTTTAAGACATCATTTTTCTATATTGCAACATTTTATGTACTTGTATTATTCGGGAAAGTCACTATATTGCACTCATTATTTGTATCTCCCCAGATGTTGGCTTCGGCTAGAGTTGACCAGGTTAACTATCTTGCAATTCACTTATTAATAAAGTTTATTGAGTTTCTCCAATATTTTGTTATGACTATTTTGCGATTCATGACTAATGAAGTTTATTCATAATTTCTCAACACGTCTTGACTATTTTTAATTAAAGAGTTATCTAAAAATATTACCATGACGCTTGTTGGTCTCTTGCGGAATCACAAAGCAATGGTATTTTGTAGTAGTGGTTATCAAATACATCTCTTGTAATATTCCTATTGCGAGAACACATTGAAAGCAAGTTTTGTATTTGGTGTGGCTTCTCAATGTGATGAATTATCATTCGTTTCTTTGTTTAGGAGAATGGCTCGGAGTAAGTTATTGTTTGAGATAATACCTCATTTATGATGCGTACTACGGTTAGGGATTGGTTTGGTGTGTTGGAGGATGTTGAGAGATTCTCTCAGCTACTCCCTCTAAAGAATAGATTAGTTGGATCTCGACGGCACTATAAATGTTGTAATGTATTAGTGTGATGGAATATAGAAATTAATTATTTGTGTGTGAATCCTATCGTTGTTCTCTCATAATTTTCTAATATGGTATCGGGAGCCGGTTCGGCTTGATTCCCTTACGGGAAGAGCCGGGAAATGTGAGAGTTTATGTTGCTGCTTATCTGTACATAATTAAGGTAATAGTGTTGAATTTGTTTTTTTGTTTGTGTGAGCGAGTGATTTAGCGGTGAGGTTTTCCTTGTCTCTCATTTAATCGTCGCCTACATCACATGTGAAGTTCGGTCTTGTGCCGCCCAGCTTTGCGTCCAAGCAAACGGCGTGAAACAGGGTCGGTAATTAACTGCAGTAATGCGCATCTGCATCCAGCAAATGGCGTGAAGTCATGGTTTCGTGTCATTTTAGAACAACGATTGAAGATTGATAATTTCTGGGTAGACCTTTGTCTCACACTTTGTCAATGAGAGTATACACGATCTTGTCTGCGGGGACGATCGATGTCTCATATTATCAACTATGCTCACACCGTCTGCTCGGAAGGTCGAGTTCAACGAACGCCCAGGGGTTATATTCTCTCCGGGGACGAGTTCCTCCCGGAGAAAGGTCGGTTTCATCCTACGGACTACAGGCGGAGTACAACGCGGGTGGGTATACAAGAACAACGTTTTGGGTGGATAATGATACTTTCCAAACAATGGAATCGACGTATGAGCAATTTAGATGACATGGAAACTCGAAGTACATCCTTTCAAGTAAAAATTTTGGCATGAGCGGAGTACAACACTTTTTGGTCTTAATGTTCTTAGTCTTTGAAGCGATTCACAACTTGGAAGATCCGCGAAGACTAAATTAGTCGTCGAAGCGTCATGGGGATGTGGAGAGGCCACATCACTTCCAAAAAGGCGAGAAAAATTATGGGAGGCTTTAATTGTGCGAGGAGATCCAAGTGTAGCCCATCAGAAGCACGGAGGAGCGGCATGAAGATTAGCATCTTTCCAAGCTCTTTTCATGATGGTTATTTTACGAGAATATTCCCGAGTTAATTCGTGTGTCCACATTTTGTTGTGAAAAGAAAATCAACACAAGTCCGTGGTTAATAGAATAGTTATTAAGTTTACTTCTAATTTTGATAATTGAGTAGTGTGAATAGTTATTATTATTGAAGCGAGAACCAATTATTGAGCAAATTAACATTATTTAAATTAGTCGTGCTTAATCTACGGAGACAGAGAAAAAAAATTAGCTAATTGGTTGACATGAATTTGTTATATCTTTGATCTTGTTGTGCTCACAGACCGAGCATCAGTTACGGGTTCTGAGCGAGGTCGAGTTGTTAGATTAGCTCTTGAACACATTCGGTATTCGGACCATTTTCCTGGCCCTGCGATGGATGTAGAAAGTGGGAAATATCCCAGACGGATGGTGATTGGTCCATGGAATGGTTCATCACTTGTCGGCTCTATCGCGGAAGCCTAGAAGCGAGCCGAGTTGTCAGCTCTTGTTAATCTTACAAGTTCATTATTGTTGTTAGAAAGATATACTATGTATTTTAAATGGGTTGATTGGTAGCTCGAAAGTAGTTGGAGAAAGGCATTTCCTATGAGATCTTATAGTGGTACAAATGTTAATGAAGACCGGGGCGGAGACAAATGTTTGTAGTAATTAGTATGTTCTTCATTTTGTAATGTAGGCATTAAAGGGAGGTGTTAAGTGTACACTCATTTATGATGCATACTACGAGTTTAGGGATTGGTTTGGTGTGTTGGAGGATGTTGAGAAATTCTCAACTGTCTATCAGAAATAGATTGAATTGGATCTCGGCTGACACTATAAATGTTGTAATGTATTAGTGTGATGGAATATAGAAATTAATTATTTGTGTGTGAATCCTGTGTGTTTATTTTGTTCTCATAATTTTCTAATAGTTATGATATTTTCTTGTATATTTATCTTAGCTTAAATTTCTACTAAAATTTTCTGTACATTGTGATAGTTGTTTGAAGACGCTTCAAATTTATTGTCTAATGATTATATGCAGGGATTGATCTTCTCAATTTGGTATTTACGGTGGAATGATTAGTCTCGATGTCAACTAACATTTCGGTTTGGTTCTTTATAAAAATATTTCTATGAACATGTGCTTTTATTTTCTATTTGATAAGTCTAGTTTTTTGTGATATCCATTACGGTTTTATTTCTTTGTAGAGTTTTGTTATTAAACAATAAATATATATATATGAAATCCAATAGCAAATATATTCTGCAATGAAAATAACATTGTTCTAGGACTTGCGCTCCCATTGTAGCCAATTATATACGAGTGCTCATCATGTTAAATGGTTGTTATATAAATGGTTAGATTTAGAATATTATCAGTAAATCATAGGCTATTCTGTCTGAATTAATAATATGCTTATTAAATAATATTTTCATAACTAAATGGTCATAGATAAATGACTAATTAACTGTAATTGAGTCCCAAAAATAATATCTAATATTTTCATTTTAATATATTATTCTAATTTTAGATGTTATTTATTTTTAATATTTATTAATAATTTTAGATATTTTATTGTTAATTAATAATTAATAATATTTAATATTAATATTAATTAATATTATTAATATTATTAATATTATTATTCTCAATTAATATTATTAATTTCTATTATTTAATATATACTAACTTTATATATAATACTCTATATTTTTAAACATCCTATTCCTCTGAATTAATCATGGAAATCATTATTTTCGGGATTATAAAGCCTCATCCATCTCTGACTAAATTCTATGGCAAAGTATTTTCAAATTCATAAAACTTTTACTTCAATTTAAAAGCACCTCTCTCCAATGGACAAAGATGCTTATCCTTTTCAAGTCTATTCATATTGATGCTGAATTTTCTGTGTCTGAACATCTTGGTAATGAGGAGCGATTGAAGGTTATCAGTCCAAGAAATTTCAGTTTTCGGGACGATTAATCGGTAAAGTCACCTTTTATGTTCCACACATAACTCCCATATCTAGGGGCAATGAAAAGAGAGTTACGGATTGAAGCTTTGTAAGGCACGCCAACCCTTCTATTGTCTTGATCTTGCACTTCCGAAACATACAAGCACTCGATGATATCAAGATTTCAACACTTGAGATCTCCTCTGTGTTTCACACCCATGAATGTAAAGAGTTTTAAGTTTTGGGGCTCCTGAGCTCAATTTTCCTCATTTCATGCAACTATTTAACAAAAGATACGAAGTTAGGAAAAACACATGAAGGTTAGGGCAAGTACCTCCATGAAACACGCATTTGTCAGGTGTATTCAACTCACATTTACCCTTCTCCTTCAACCCTTCTAAATGGAAACTCGGCGGTGGACACCGCTTACCTTTAAAAGTCGAAGTTTTTGAAGTGAAATATTCTATCCCATGAGTTCTTTATTCTCAAATTTGTCAGCAGAGCTCAACGGTCGAAAGGAATCGGGTAAGAATTTCAAAGCGGGAAATTCCTTATCTCAACTTCATCAAATGAATCAATAGTCCAAAGGAGTCGGGCAAGTATTTCAATTTTGAAAATTGAAGAACAACAAGTCCGTCAAGCTCATGAGATAAACCGACAAGGCGGCAACATACCAGCAAACGATCTCCTCCTAATTCCCGGAGATTAGTCTTCGATCGTTCTCCGTACGGATTTGCGGGCAATCCTCTTAACATTGTTCCGGACACATCTAATTGTACCAGAAATAGTTGATGTGCCACTTGGGAAGCAATTCCTTCTGTGCTACAACCCTTTCAAATCTAAGTGTTTCGGGGTCTTAATATTTCCCAATGCTTGATTGGAGATGGTCAAATTAGGGCAATCCCTCCAAAAATAATTGTTGGGTCAATTAGATTCCCAAAGAACACGGAAGCATACGCGGATAGGAAGCATTTGTCAAATCTATTTCTGGAGGTTTGTTAGGTTTCACGGTGAATCAGACGAGATCATTCTGTCTGATTCTTAACACTAAGTATTTCAAGGACTCTTATATCCATAGTTCTTCGAGGCAAAGTTTTGAAAAGTGTGTGGCTTGTGTCAATCTTTCGAAGTGCTTGGCATTTGCATTATGGACTTGGGAAAGCAAAAAGGAGCGCGGTCTCAGCGCCATGAGCGCGAAACTGCCGGTGTTCACGTTCCAACTATCGGAAAAACCTCTATGATTCGAGTGAAAACATGCGGTGGAATTACAATGGAGGAAGGAAAATAAACATACACGAAAAGGATTCGGTGTTCCACGATACTCTTAAGTTCTTTCCTTCCACTTCCAAAACTTTTAAATTCTCCATGGGTATCCGGGAAGGCGAGGGGGAAGAGTGTGTACACTTATACCGACGGATCCCTTTGGAGTACATGGTGCTCGAACCCTCACTCAATATATGTTCTAAATAATCACCTTCGGCGGAGACAAGTTGCAAATTCAAAATGCCACCATCGGAAATTATCTAATAGACTCTTGAGATAGTTCCCAAACAACAATTCGGGACTCCATCCTTGTTCCATGACACCTCACTCATCGGGAGGCGATATTATCTTCATTGAAGTGAGGGGACCATCCATCATAATTCCGCAAACTTCCGTGCTTCTACTGTTCATTCATGAAAAATATACTAGTTCTGATCTATCTTTCTTTACGAACAAATAAAAACTTAAGTATTGTCGATTAAACTCGGTGACAAATGTTTGAATGATTGAAGCACTTACACACAAGACGATCGCTCAACAAATCATCAATGTTGTTCAGTGATACGCTGTAACGTCGAGGTATGACTTCTCGGCAATGTCTTCCATATCTGCGATTTGATCATGCATTTTATTTTAATGCTACCTTCAAGTTCAAGAGAGACACTACTCTTTAGATTTAGAAACTTGCCCAAGCTGAGCCACATATTTTTATAGCAGTGCTCATCTTCCCCTATGAAGAAGCAAACAATATCTAAGAATATTTCTTGATCCTTTGAGCGAGCGAGTCATAAGCGTTTTAAGTCGCTCATATATCTCGATATCGGTAATATGTCATTTAGTCGGTTAAAGGTCTCTTGCCCGGTAAGATCACATCTTCCCCACAAAGAAGCGCGTAAGATACCTTCAATGATAGTGGCAATCCATCGCGAATATTAGAAAAGCATGTACGAGATGCAAATTAAAATTAGAGGATGTGGGCGATGAAAGGCATGATGAGAAAGCTCTTCGGAAGTCTTTTAATAAATTGAGCCCCTTTAGCTCATAGCGTGTCTACGCGATTTTCTATTTTGAAGATTTTCTTGTCACGGAGGTGATAAAAATCAAACTCTTGAAATTTCAAATATCTTTAATTGGAAAAATAATTTCTGGTATCAGTATCATCTACATCATCTAAAATTATAAGAAAGTTACAAGAGGGAGGAGAGATGCTTTAAAACCTCTATACCTTCATTAATGTTACCATATTAGCAGTCCCAATCTAGTCACGTCATGGTGTTCCTCTGCAACATATGTAAGATCCTTGGCGTAGTTTTCTACGACATCATATAAAAGCACGATCATTTGTAACGCCATCTCCTCTTCTTTGAAGAATTCTTTGGCCGGGGTTGTCTTTCACTTTCCCATGACCCACATCCCCACAACGTTTCCCTTCTGCTGGAACTTTGGTATCAAATTCCTTTAACTCCTTCAAACTTTGTTGGATGTTCGTACACAAATTTCAATGGTGTTTTTTCAACATTATTCAACACGCGTATCGTTAACTACTTGATTGTCCCTCGTCCTTGAATATCAGAATGCCCTTATTATATAAAATGTCTAGTCATCCATCAATATTGTAACAAATTAATTAAATGGTGAAGAGCGAGAAGAGGAAGTGTCCACCTATAGAAATGCCTGCAACAAAACCTTATGTACGCGGCGATTTAAGGCTTCTCTCACTTCTAAATTGTCTGGGGGATGTTTTGTTCTTTACTTTGTTCGTGAATGTACGGGGCTTGGCATACCTCCCGTCCATCTTTCCCCGTCGAGCGGAGTTCTCGAGGCTCCACGTTGTAGAACATGGGAAGAATAGTAGCCCCCAGCACTATCATGTGGGCGAGCTCATCCGGACACCACACGGACTACGCATAAGTGGGAGAAAAAATGGCTATGTGAATAGTGGCACTTTGAATTGTGGCTTCTATTTATGGGGAAAAGGTGCACCCCTCTTCCCGATTCACAGTTTTGTCCAAAAACACTCGCAATCCCAAACGATGTCGGACGACGGTGAAGATAACTAGCCAGATGTTGTCTTGACATCGGGTCTGTGATTGATGAATACCTCATAAGAGGTTGATGGAGAGAGGAAAGTTGTTTGTGCCATTTGAAGGTGGGATGAATGGATAAACAAACTAATAGAACGGATAAAATTAACACAAGTGTGAAATGAGATATGAAGGCGTGGAGAGCACAGCTGACCAACGTGGAAGTCAGCAATGGCCTTAGAACTACTAATGCGCCACTTCAGTTGACAATATGTTTTTCATATACTGGAGATAATCCTTCTACTTGCTACTATAAATTGTATTCATGCCTCTGCACGAGTGCATCAAGGCAAGCAAGGCTGTGTAATAAAATATGTCTGTGTTGTTTTATTTCTCTCCAAATTTCTGTGTTGTTTCTCCATTTTATTTACGTTCTATTGTTTCTAGTTGTTGTCTTTGCTCGGCCCATCAGCTGGTATTGAACCATGTGAGAAACTTGTGTCCTCATGTTGTGAGTGCTCGGTGAGGCGTGACAACAAAGCGAGTCCTGTTAGTTAATTGTGGAGTAAGAGCCCATCGAGTCGTTACTGCAAGCTCCGAACCTCGGTACCGCCGAGGTATTCAAGAACGACGCGAGGTGGCAAGGGCACCTCCTCCACCCGTTCCGCTTACTTTCCCGGCCTTGAGGAGCTAGGAGGCAATTCTTCCCTGAAGGCTGGGCCGGCCCCTTCTTTCCCTTTCCGCCCGAGGTGGACTTCTTGGAACCGCCCGCTCTTCCAAGCACGCTTTCCTCGACTTGCCATGGATGATAAGGCTGATAATGAACAACGAAGGGCCGTATATGGGCGGATGTGACTCGTTCTCTCTCTCTCTCTGCTGTCTGTGATATGTGCATTTGTTGTTAAAGGCGAAGCGATGGAGGGCGTTGATTTGATATTTCGATATAAGAGCGGGAAAGCGAAGCAACGGGACGAAATTGTTGCGGCCCGACGTAGGTGGCTAAGAGGGCCAAAAATTTTGCCAGTTTCCATCGTGACTAAGTTGGCCGAAGTGTGGAGGGAGTTGCAAGAACATCACTCATCAAATATGTTAACTCGACGGTCGAATGTGGGGTGAGCATTGGCTAGTGGTGATGGACACCTAGCTCAACTACGAAGTCCATGTGGAAGGTGAAAAGAATATTTCAACAGTATTATAAACATATATTATATATGTTTTTAGATAATTAATTTTCTTAAAGATTGGATTTTTTTACGGAGATAGATCTTGTATTTTTTAAAATGTTGGCAATGCGTAATAATTGAAGTTTTGGTTTATAGGGGTATGAAATTATTAAGAATGGAAACCTTGATTACGCATGGAGAAGTTGAGAGGGCTAATTTTTTCCTATGGAAATCACAGAGATGGAGGATATATTGATTTTGAAATATCGGTATTTGTCGATTGAGGTGTAACAAAAGAAAGCCCTCATTGGCAACGACGGATGAGGAATGGGATAAGCTAGATAGAAAGGCGATTGCAACAATGCGCGATATCTAGAAAAGAATGTTTATTTCAATGTGTCCCAGAAAAAATGACCTTGGGATTATGGAAGAAGCTCCATGATCTATGAGGCTCTGGCTTGTCAAAATGTTCTTGATGAAGAAGCTATACAATCTCAAGATGAAGGAGAGTGCTTCAATTCTTTGAGCACTTGAATGAATTCAATCAATATAACTAATTGACACTCTATTAAAATAACTCTAGATGATGAAATTGACTATTTTGTTAATGTGTTCTGTACCGGAACTTGACTAGGAAAATTTAATTGTGACTATGAATACTTTACTTTGCAAGGACAAAGTTTGATGATGTCGGCAACGGTTACTGAATGAGGAGGCTGCTACACAAGTCAATTGTACATTGGGGAGGAAGAAGCTCTGGCTCTAGCGATCGTGGAAGAAGAAGTTGATCGAGGCCGACAAGAGCGTGCAAGATTGAGGAGAGCCCGATCAAAGTCAAGGAGAGAGCGGGGATCATCACCGCGCTCGTGGCAACGAGCCCGGGCACATGAAGACGGAGATGTCGAGCCTTGAAGAAGGACAAAAATATCAAAGACCAGCCAATACAAATTACAAGTCATCCAGTACAAATGAAGGTGAGACTACGTGGCAATTATGATGAGAGTGATGTGTTATTTACTATTTCAATAGATAATGCATGTTTATATACATCTAGCGGTAGCTTTGATTGAATCCTTGAAATGGGGCATCTCACCATGTAACCCCATGCAAAGATAGTTTTGTTGCATATAATCCTAGTGATTATGGTAGAGTGCATTTGAGGAATAATTATTTTTGTAGTATTGTTGGAGTAGGAGATGTCAGGATCAAGATGAAGAATGGACAAGAAATATTGTTGACAATTCGGGCATGTGCTGCATAAATGCGCATGGTTGATCTCTATAGGACGGGCTGGATGATGAAAGCTATTCCACGAAGCTTTGGAAAAGGAGGCTGGAAAATTGAGCATTGGTGGTGGCGAAGGACCCAATGCGGGAACATTATATTCATTGAAGACAATGGTATCGGATTTGGTTGTTGTCATAAGAAGAGGTCGGCGGATCTATGGCATAAGCGCTTGGGGTCACATGACCGAAGGTTTAAAAATCCTTGTTGGTAAAAATTACTAGGTTTGAGATCCTACAATCTTAGTCTTTGTGAGCATTTTACTTATATGGTAGACAAAGAAAGGGTTTCATTTCTTAGAATTAGTCATGACAAAAAGAAAAATGTTTGTAGAATTGATACACTCAAATGTGTTTAGACCCCGGTTAACATCAAGTCACTAGGAGGAGCATCATATTTTTGTAACATTTATAGATGATGCTGCATCGAGGGAGGTTTGGGCCTATCCCCATGAAAAGTAAAAGTGAAGTGTTTGAAATATTTCATAGAATTCCATGTTGTTGTTGAAAGAGGGCTAAAAAAGCATTCGGAGTGCCTAAGAAGCAGGATAATGGTGGAGAATATTGCTCACGTACATTCAAAGAATATTGTAACGGGTTTGGCATAAAGCATGAGAATACTGTGCTGTTTTCAACGAGAATGGTGTTTGCGGAGACAAATGAATCGCACCATTATGGAAAAAGTAAGAACATGTTGTCCAATTCACGGTTTGGACAAGCATTTACCCATGGCGGGAAATTTGTGAAGACTGACTTGCTACCTCATAAATAGATCTCCATCTACGAGTCTTGGATGGAGGCATCCTTGAAGAGATTTGGAAGTGGTAAGAAGTTGAATTATTCTCATTTGAAAATCTTTGGATGTGAAGCATTTGTACATATTCCAAAAGAAAATAAAATTAAGCTAGATGATAAATCTATGAAATGCATTTTAAAGGATATGCGGATGAAAGAATTTGGTTATCATCTATAGGATCCAATGAAACATAAAATTATTAGAAGCATGGATGTTATATTTAATGAGTTAGAAATGTTTAAGAGGAATGTAGGTGAGGTGGAAGTCAAGAAATTTATTGACGAGGTTTGAAGAGCTGACATGAAGACGCTCTACAATCAGGGAAAATCGTGACAAATTCAAGAGCATGAAGGACAACAAGAGAGAGAAGTGATGAACACCAAGAAGAAGAGAATCTTGCGGGAACCTTTTACAAGAATTCAGCACGATATGCCTCCATAGTTGGTTCACGGATCTTCTAGGCCTCATAAGCCTTCACAAGGTATCCTCCTTCAAAGCCTCCTCTGTCTGGCCCAGATGAAGGTGAACCTGATTGTTTGAAGAGGCTTGTAAGGTTGAGCCTGAGAAAGAAGATGGAAAACGATGGAAAGAAATGAACTACGATGGAAAATAAAACTTGGAGTTGGTAAATCTCCCAAAAGGTAAAAGACTTTACAAAACAAATGGGTATATAGAATTAAGCATGAAAGTGACGAAAGAAGGAGAGGTATAAGCAAGGTTGTGAGTAAGAAAAGTTAAGCCCAAAGGAAAGGTATTGACTTCACCATATTTTCTCTTTGTTGTCAAAATGTCATCCATTAGAGTCATTCTTGGTCTTGTTATTTCAGAACTTAGAATGTGAACGATTAGATGTAGCTGCTTTCCTTCATGGATAATTAGAGGAAAGAAATTTATATGAAGCAACCAAAATTTCATAGAAAAAGGAAAAGAAGATCTTGTTTGCGGGTTGAAGAAGAGTCTCTATGGGTGAAACAAGCACCTCGGCAATGGTACAAGAAATTTGATTCATTCATGTTAAGACATGGTTTCACGAGTTGGGAAAGAAGTGACCATTGTGTCTATATCAAGAGGTGTGATCAAGGAAAGTACCTCATGTTATTTATATGTGGATAGCCTGTGATTGTTCGGCGAGATAGAATATGATCAATAGGTTGAAGAAGATTTGGGCGGCAAGTTTGTGAAGAAGTTGGGGTCCGGCTAATAGATGTGGGGATGAGGATCACGCGTGACGGAAAGAAACAAAGGTTGTGCATTTCATCACAAAGAAAATATATCAAGAAGATTCTTGACGGGTTTAATATGAAGGATGCAAGCAGTTCATTTACCTTACAGGCCACTTCGATTTAATTTTAAGTTATGTCCCGGTCGTAAAGGAGAAGGAAGAAGTAGACAAGGTTCTGCTTGAGTAGTTGGCGGCTTGATGTATGCCATGGTATGCACACGACCAAAAATTGCATATTCGATGGGGATTGTATGAGCGATTCATTGCCAATCCGAGAAAACAACATTGTGGCATTGGAAATGGATTTTCGGAGTATCTTGGGGTACTAGTCATTATTGCTTATGTTTTGGTAATAATGATCTTGTGCTTCTGAGGTTTTACGGTCTGGATATGGGCAGTCTCGACACAGAGATACTAGGATTATTTGTACACGTTTCTTGGAGTCTTGATTGTATCTTGAGTGTCAAGGCTACAAGAATAATAGCTCTCTCTCACAATGACGAGTACATAAGTACATGTGAAGACACGAAAATGTTGTGGATACCGCTGAGATTTCTAGGAGAGTTGAGTCAAGCAAGACAAGTATGTGTTGTATTGTGATAATTGATGCCATTCCTTGTGAAAAATCAACATTTCACTCCAAAAACCAAGCACATTGACTTAGGTACCATTGGATGGAAGACATGTGGTGGGAGGAAGAGACGTTATAATTGGAAAAGATCCATATAGATAAGAACCACCTTTAATATGCTCATAAGATTCTACCAAAGAAGTAAGCATGAGTTAAGTAGAGGCATGATGAGTATCGGTGTGACTTGATTCAAGATTCTTCATTAAAACTTCAGAAGTGGGAGGAAACTGATTAAGTGTGAAGTCGAATATGGCAGAAACAAACCAATAGCGTCATGATAGCGTGAGACTGTAGCAGCTCAGTTGTGTGATACTTTTTTCATATGCAAAATAATCCCTCCTGCTACTGTATTTTATTCATGCCTCTACACGAGTGCATTCGTAGAAACAAGGCTTTGTGTAATAAAATATATTTTGTGTTATTTTATTCAAATTTCTATGTTGTTTCTCCATTTATTTTTGTTGTTGTGTTTCTAGTTGTTGTGCTACTCGGCTCCGTAAGAGTAGCCACATAAAATGGTATGCTCCAGTTGAAGCAGGCGAGATAGATCAAATCTTGGAGCTCAAAAGAATGCTTCAAATTTGCCGAGAAGTATCATCGAGCGTAATTAGATAATTTGAGCGTGGTAGGTCCATTAATGCGAGAACACATTTTAAGGCTGCAAATGATCATGTTTGTTAACATAGGTAGCGGTGCCATCTGTGGACAATACATGAAATTGACATGATCAGATATCACATACGGAATTTTTGCAAATTATGTTTCGTCTAAATTTACAAACACTGTGACCATGTTCTTGAAGTGACTACAGGTGATGGAAAATTTCGCCATGAGCTTATGTGGATTGTTGCTGACAGATATTTGGCAATGATTTATGGAATGTGAAGATATTTGGAAATTTGATTAACATGAATTAATTGAGGTCAAAAATCTAATTGCCGAATATTAAAGAATCGATGTCGACATAAAGTCCAAAATTTCGTATGTCGATCTTGGCAAGCCCCGGTGTAGAGACTAAGAATGCAGTGACCTCTCGAGCCATAAGACGGCAAACATCAAAATCAAGTTTTAAGGCGGCTATCGGCATTTATTAGGAGTGACGATTACTTATATGTCCCACAGCCATGAAGTGAGATGGGTGCCTGTACTTCCCGCGCACAATGGAAAATTTTTGTGGAAATTGCAATGCAGTAAAAGAAGGATTTACCAATCATGTGTCTGATCATATAGAAGTGGTAGAAGGTCGATAATTTCCAACTAGGGGAATTTTTAGAGATCCCAAACAAGGTCAATAATTTTCCACCACTCTGGAAATTTATTGGGGGTATGTCTTGTCTAATATAAAAGGATTTGACGGGCTATGTCGCCATATCGACAAAAAGCAATAATTTCCCTCCAGTAAATTTGTTAGAAATTATGTCTAATTTAACCGATGCAAAAATTCCATGTCGGGTCTGAACATCGAATTTGTGAACATGGAACAACGGGTAAATATTTGCCCCAGGTCACTTGAAATTTATGGTGATATGTACCACCTAAAGACCAGGGATTGCAGTCCTTCATTGTACAATCATGAGCCTTTGAAGGCCAGAAATTATATTCAAAGACGTGAGTTATGTCCAGTCTAAGCATTAAAGGATTTTTGTGGGCATATATATTACTCTCTCCCGACAAAGAACAATAATTTTCCCTCCAGGTAATTTCATAAGTATGTCCCACAGTTACCTGGAACAACAATTGAAAGTGTTTTTCGGTCTGAAATTTCGTGGAAATTATGTACCACCTAAAGAAGAGGATTATAGAATCTTCATTGCTGATAAAACATTGAAGATAAAATTTCATGTAGAGAAAAATTGTGCGAGAATAAAAGTTTTATCAGGATAACATAATACCCCTTCTTGCTTCGGTAGTGTGACTCGGTGAAAACAGCCAGTCACTTTTGCTCTAATGGTACCATATGATATCTAATTTATTTAAACATTATATATAAAAATGACATGAAATATTCACATTAATGTTGCTTTATAATAATAATAATTGGTATATTTTAAATGAGGAGATCAAAAATTTAAAGCTTACTAACTTCTTTTTTTTCCGTGTAAAATTTAGATAATCCGATGAAACTAAATGTAAATCTTTAAGTTTTGCACCATGAAAATGGCTATGTCAAACAAATCCCAGTGCAAAATAACATATCCTGCTAATATAAATCATTGTGAGAATCCTTTTGAAGCAGAGATAATGAACAATGAATACCAAGAAGACTTGGAAGTCTTACAATGCAAAAATGTTAAAATCCCAAGATGTCTCACACCTTTAGAACACTTGTTTGATCTCAACGATGTAGCCAAAGAACCAAGAATGGAGCCTGTGGAAACAAATGTAGAAGAGCATAACATAGGAAGTCTAGCAGAACCCAAGATGATCAAGCTATCCAGCACCCTCCCAGCTCACATAAAATTTCAATACATAGAGCTTTTCAAAGAATTCAGAGATGTGTTTTCTTGGGAATACAAAGACTTAAAATCATATGATACCAGCATCATCCAGCATAAAATCCCCTTGAAGGAAAAACAAAATCCTTTTAAGCAAAAACTAAGGAGAATAAATCCCCTTTTACTACCTTTAGTTAAGGCAGAAATTGAGAAAATGTATAATGTTGGGATCATAGTACCCATTAGATTTTCAGAATGGGTATCAAACTTAGTTTCTGTTAGAAAGAAAACAGGGGAAATCAGGCTCTGTATTTACTTCAGAAATTTAAATAGAGCCTCTTAAAAAGACAACTACCCCTTACCCAAGATGGACCATATACTTCAAAGGGTAGTTGGGTCAAGAAGAATATCCCTACTAGATGGGTTCTCGGGTTACAATCAGGTGTTAGTGTTCCCAAGTGATCAAATCAAAACTGCTTTTACCACACCTTGGGGCACCTTTATGTATGTCAAAATGCCTTTAGGATTAATGTATGCAGGGGCCACCTTCCAAAGGGCCATGGACATAGCCTTCTCTGAAGATATTGGCTATTTTATAATTATTTACCTTGATGACATAACTGTTTTCTCAAAAACTGATGAAGAGCATTTGATTCACCTAAGAAAGGTTTTTGAGAAGTGTAGGAAATTTGGCTTATCACTGAATCCCAAGAAGACCCTCTTTGGTCTCCAAGAAGGGAAACTTCTTGGTCATATAATTTCAGAAGAAGGAATCAAAATAGAGCCTGCAAAGATAGATGGCATATTGCAAATTAGCCATCCTAGAAGCCTCAAAGAATTGCAATCTTTCATTGGAAAGATTAATTTTTTGAGAAGGTTTATTCCCAACCTTGCTGAGCTATTAAAAAACATTACAAACATGCTTAATAAAAACGTGGGTGTAAAATGGACTTTACCAGCTAAACAATCATTCGAACTGGTCAAACAAGCTCTTACCCAAACACCAGTCCTGATTAGTCCTGATTTTACCAAAGACTTTTACATTTTTTCTTTTGCATCTGAACAGAAAATAGCTGCAGTTTTGCTTCAAAAGAATGATTTAGGGCAAGAACAACCAATATCCTTCTTTAGTAGGGCCTTAAGAGATGCTCATCTCAAATATAACATCATGGAGAAGCAAGCCTTAGCATTAGTGAAAGCTTTAAAGCACTTTAGGGTCTACATTTTACACTCTCACATAATTTCTTTTGTTCCACATGCTGTTGTCAAGGACATTCTAAGTCAAGAACCTGATGGTAAAAGGGGAAAATGGATTGCAACTATTCTTGAATATGACCTATAAATCAGGCCTACCAAACTAGTAAAGGGGCAAGGATTAGCAAAACTTATGGATGAGTCTAACTTCCAAGCATTAGACATGAATATGGTAGATGTGTTGGAAGAAGTAGAAGAAGCTACTACTCCTTTCATTGAAGAAACATTTCTGAATTCTCCTTGGTATGCTGACATTATTTATGTGCTTTTATATCTAAATGCCCCTCCTTCTTTGTCTAAAACTAAAGCTAGATTTTTTAAACAAAAGGCTTTGAGTTTTTGTATCTTAGATGGAGTATTATATTGGAAAAATGTTGTTGGAATTTTTCTTAAATGTTTACTTGAAGATGATGCAGGAAAGATCATGCACGAATTGCATGATGGAGAATGTGGAGGTCACCTCTACTGGAAGGCCATAGAAAACAAAATTCTTAGATCAGGTTACTATTGGCCTACCCTTTTCCCAGACACTCAGAAGTTGGTCATGTCTTGCCATAAGTGTCAAATCTTTGATGTCAAGATAAAACTCCTTCCCTTACCTTTACATCCTATCAGAGTTGAGGCACCTTTTCAACAATGGGGGCTGGACTTCATTGGGGAAATTCATCCATCTTCCTCAGATCAACATAAGTGGATCCTCACAGCCACTGACTTCTTCACCAAATGGATAGAAGCTATACCTACCAGGAATGCTAATGACTCTGTCATTATCAAGTTTCTTGAAACCCATATCCTATCCAGATTTGGTTTCCCCAGAAAAATCATAATAGACAATGTTGTTGCTTTCAAATCTAAGAAGATGGTTGATTTCTGTCACAAATACCATATAACCTTGGGCCATTCCACTTCTTACTATCCCCAAGGAAATGGATTAGCTGAATCCTCCAACAAGATTCTCATCAATATCATAAAAAAGTTGTTGGAACAGAATCAAAAATCATGGCACAGTAAGCTGGTTCATGCCTTATGGGCTGATAGATTAACTACAAATAAATCAATAAATATGTCCCCCTATCAGTTATTTTATGGCATGGATGCAATTTTTCCTACCTCATTGGGAGTTCCAGTCATGAAGCTCCTTCAAGAAGTGCAGGTTGAAGAAAATGATATTCAGAGGAGGATCAACCAAACAATCCATTTACAACAGACCAGAGAAGAAGTTTATGAAAGAACACAGTTAGTCCAAGAAAATATGAAGAAACTATTTGATAAGAGGACTAAGGCAAACAATTTCCAGGTTGGAAGTGTTGTTCTTAAATGGGATTCAAGAAGAGAAGAGAAGGGGAAACATGGCAAGTTTGAGAACTTGTGGAAAGGGCCCTATATTATTCATGTTGAGAGGGGTCATAATACATTTTTCTTGAAAGAATTGAATGGAGAAGACCTATATGGAGGTCTTGTCAATGGCAGGATTCTCAAGCATTACTTCTGCCAAGAATCTTAAGTTTCAAAGAATTTTTGTTTTACCATTGTAAATATCATAGTCGAGCCATTGCATTCAAAAGTTATGAAAAATAAAAAATACAAAAAACAAAGAAAAGAAAGAAAAGAGGGCAGATTGTGAAAACAAGAAAGGCAAAGCCCCATGCCAAAAAAGAGAAATAAATCTGAAAGTGTGCAAGCTTAAATGCCACTCCTACAAAACACACTTCTAGTTAGTCAAACAGTTTAATCTTGACTAATTAGTTTTAAATTTTCTGCTGATAGGATAGTGAATTTGATTTTCCAAACTGTTCAGTCTTGGCTTATCAGTAGATAGATTAGGATAGAAATTGAAGGTTCAAACAAAATCAAAATCTGAACCAAAGTTTCCCAAAGGAGATGACTCAAATCTATGTTAAATTCTGAGTCAAAGAAATGTCAATATCTGGTTCTAATCAGCTTAAAACCTGAACCAGAAGAAAAGAAAAGACAGCTCAAAAACAAAAGCAAAAACAAAGCTGTGAAGAAAAGAGAAGGCCATGACGAGAAACTTTCAGATCTTAAGCCTTCCATTTTGTTGTTATTTTCTGCAAGTAATAATCTATGTGCAGCTTGTTTTTATGCCATAGATCACAACAAGTCAAACAGCTTAACCTTGACTCGACTGTTTTAAAATTTATGTTATAGAATTTAGAGAATGAAAGTCTGTTGGACAGTTTAATCCCAATAGACAGTAGATTAGGTAGAGAATAATATGGATCCAACTGTTTAATCTGGATCCATGAAGAGATAAGAAGTATAACTATATTAGATTTTTGTTTTCAAAAAGAATAAAATGTTGTAAGAGAGTTTTCCAATCCAAGTGCACTCTGATGAAGAAAAAATGTTAGATCAGTAGGATTGGGTAGGTAGGAAGTTTGTTGGTGAAAGTTCCATTGTTTTTCAATGACCGATAACTTGTTTCCAGAGCAAAATAAGATCATTCAAGTAGAATAAAATATCCCAATGGATGAGGCAACTGATCAGCCTCCCAGAGAGTACAAGTCTGCAGTTCTTGATGCCTTCAAAAAAGGCACCATCCCCAAGTGGAGCCACTGTTAGCCACCCATAAAATTCTGTCATATCAGGTGGCTAAATGATGTCGGATAGCCTTCAAGAAACAATTTCATTACTAAAATTGCTGATACTTAAAGACTTTTGGTAATATCCTGTCCTTGGATAATATTCACTACTCTTTCCTGGCAGAACTCAGAAGTCCTGCTGATTTCCAAAGCCAAAATACTGTTGCAAACCCCTTTTTCCTTTTCCTCCCAACTAACCTCTTTTTCTATCCCTCCATTCCCCATGAAAATCCCTCATTTCCACATTTCTGCTATTTCACCTCACCAAATTCATTTTATAAGGTTAAAAACCCAGTTTTTAACCTTACCAAAACCTTTAATTCCTTCAAAAAACATTCAGAAACCATAGAAAATGCATATTTTCTATGTTCTGGGCTTAAGCCCCCTCGGGCTAAGCCTCTAACCCTTTTTTCGTCCATGCGCCCGAGCGCCATAACCAAATTCTAAACCTGTCGGGCGCTTATCCTTTCAAATGTTTTCTCCACCCAAAAACATTAAAAACCTTTGTAAATTCGTGTTTTTGGGTTTTTAATTTATTTCCAAAAGTTTTCCGCCAGTCTGAATTTTCAATGAATCTCCACCGTTGATCTGCTTCGCAGATCGGACGGTGCAGACTCTGACTTACCACGTGGTCCCTGCCGTTCAAACTTCAATCACCACCATTTATCTTCTCCACAGATCGGACGGTGTGGAGCACGCCATTCCTGTGGACACCCCCCCCCCCCATCCATACGCTGTTTTCCAAACCCGCGTGGTATCTTTCGCACCACCTTTGGGCGGAGGGTGGTTTTCTCCCAATCAGCAGCGATTCCATACGCTTGCCACCACGCGTCTCCTATACCTTTTCCAAAACCTCTGTCCCTGCGCATTAACGTTCGGGCCAGGGCATGCAGCGAAATTTACCACAGCCGTCCGATCTGGGCCCACTGATCCAACGGTGAACGCTCGCCAAAGTTGCTCGATGGATAACACAGGTGCCCGCACGATAAACCAGCCTTTGTACAGCGGCAAATCAATCTCCACGATCGATGATCTGCGGATCGGCGACCTGTTATGTGATCTTTCCCGGTCAACGATTCCCCTCCACTGATTCCCCTCCACTAACTTTCCATCGCCCAATCCGACCAAAACCCGATCTCTGCGCGATTGACGGCTGGTCATCCTTATCCTACGACCACCCCTTTCAATCTCAACTTGAGCCGATCTCTGCGGATCGGCGACTTGAAGCTTAATCTTTCTTCACCCATTCCACGATGACTCCCGATCAATCATCCAGTTTGTTGGATGATGCCATCCAACAGCCACGCTCCCTCCATATGCCTCTGCAGCAGTTAACCAATAAATGCATGGATTTTATAACGTTTTGTTTGTATTTTGCAGGGATTAATGTTCTTTTTATATTCGAAAAAAATTCGAAGGAAGAGGGTGACGACTCTCTTGCTTTCTATTTGCCAAAGGAAAGCGACCTCCAGGTTTTAAATTCACGTTTCGTCGTGTTCTATTGAGCACAGATGCCTTATGAACCCTGCGCAGCCCTGCATGGCAACAAGAAAACATGGATTAAGCACAGAGAAAGAGTATCAGTGCTAAAGACCAGGAAATTATCCAAGCAGAGGATCAATGGATTTTTTACGAGGATTATGGCCCAAAAAGATCATTATAAACCTAATCCCCGGGTTAAAGTAGAATTCAAAACATATCGAAAGGGTTTCACCGACAGGTAACCCTCCACCGCCACAAATTGAGGAAAATTGATCCCTCTAGCTACCACATCGCCACCTGTGCCTCAAAGTATTCAATAAGGAGCCGAATTTATTGATCAGGATCAGATATTCCACCTCAACGCAGCCGAAGAGTTATTTCTGCCAGGAACTTAAATGCAAAGAATATCTACAGAGTTACTTCGATGCCACGCAGTGCTTGAAAGGTTAAAAAAACTCATACCAAGCTTGAAATCATTATGTAAATCATTTAATACAGAGGATATGTATGTTAGTCTCCTCATTTGAGCCCCTCAAGGGCCAATGAGCCATTTAATTCTGTATTAATTGTAAATGAGATATTTTATTAGATCTCACCTCCTCATCCTTCTATATATACTACAACAGAAGATGAGTGAGTGTTGGTTGTTGTTTGATTACAAGTTGTAACATTGAAACTCTCTAAAATAAATATACAAGTCTGTTGAAATTGAAAAACAAATTGAAGTCTTGGATGTCTTGATGATGTTGTTGCATGCTTGTTCCGGAGAAGGCTCTATCATTGGATCCATGAGCTTGGCTGTTGGTGAAGTATTCTGAACTGTTCTACGTTTTTTCCCCTATTTTCATTATGTTCCATAATTCTTGCTACAGTAGGCTAAAAGTTTTAGGCTAAGAAATGACTCTTGGAAGCACCTTAGACCTGTTCACCCTTCGTTGTTTAATGTTTTCTGCTGCTGAAGTATTTTAGAGGCTTTAAAATTTCTCTTTAGTATTCATGCTTGTTTATTTCTATAATAGCTCAAATATTTGGTTTCAGCATGATTTATGGTTTTCCCTGCTTGTCTTCTATCACTTGAAAGCTATTATTGAAGTCTCCCTTTGAAGTACCATTGTTTTAAGTTAATCAAAGAGGTCGGTTTTGATCTTGCCCTTTGCCATTGCTTGAACAGTTGTTTTGAAGGTCTTTATAGTTGTAAGCATAGATGTTATTTAGGTGTTCCCTCTTCTATGACTGCAATTATCAGTGAATCATTTATGTTTTCTAAGTCCTTTAAAATAAAATCTTTGAGGAAATAGGGTGTTCCCCGAATCTTAGATTTCATTTTAAAAGTTGTCTTGAAGTCATTATTTTCTTAAAGAATGTTTGTAGAATTTATGGTTAGCCCTGTCTATCAAATATCTCTTTATTGCTAAGTTATGTTTTCAAGTTCCCTTTGTTGAGAATTAAACTTCTCTTTCCAAATCATTAATGTCCATCTCATTCCAAAAACAAAGGATCCTGTGGCCAAGTTATATTTTCCCTTTGATATCCCTTGATGAGTTTTTCATGACCTGATTTCGACTCCATTGCCCAATGAACCAGATATTTCCTCTTTCTGTTTATCTTTCTTAGACCTTTCATGTTCTGTTGTATCAACTAAATCCAACCAAACAAACATCTGCACTTAATAACTAGTCTAAAAATCCATAATCAAAGCACACAAGATAAACCTTTGCAAACATATATTTGAGAGATCCCTCTCTGAGAACAGGAGGACTAGATCCTGGAACTCTAAAGATTGGTTCTGATGTTGCCTTGTCTTTTGATTTTCCAAACTTTCAAACACGGGACGCCAACATAATGGCGATCACGGTGGGACACTTCTGAGTTAGTAACAATCTAGGTACCCTGTAGGGCTCAGAAGTCCCTTATTTTCAAGAATATCTAGTGATTATTAGCCACCTCATCGCCACCAACATAATGGCGATCACGGTGGGACCCTTCTGAGTAAGAAACAATCTAAGTACCCTTCAGGACTGCAGAAATCCCTTATTTTCAAGAATATCCAGTGATTATTAGCCACCTCATCGCTACCAACATAATGGCGATCACGGTGGGACCTACTGAGAATTAAAGGTTTTAAAACCTTTCTTTAAACTTTTTAGGTCTAGTATAACATAAGTAACTTTCTTCAAGCACTACCTAACAAATGGTAATTATGATAGGACTTAATTGAATCAGTGACAAACTAAGTAAACCTTAGGATTCTCGTTAAGCCTTACGAAACCTTGAAGGAACCAGTTACCAATCCATAAGAGAAACTCTGTTTGTTTGAACACCTTAGCTAAGTGAAAAATCAGACTTAGAACACTCTCTTAACCTATAAAACCAAAATAACTCAGAAAAACCCAAAAACATTTCAAGTTTGGCTTCATAATAAACATGGTAGTGGACCATAAAACCTTTTACCTCCTCACGAGCTAAAAACTTCCACTTTGTAGTAAAACACTCATTCTTATATATCACTTACCTTTTGTTGTGTTTTACCTTATACTCTTAGACAGAGTCTGGAAAGGGCCAGGTAGCCTCTAGATCTCATCCTCTTTTTGAGGTGAAATATCTGGTGAATGCCCTCCCAGTCAATCTCTGGTTAGAGTTTGTTGTGTTTCATAATATCCTTGCAAAAGGATATTTCACAAACACTGTGGTGGACAGTGTACCTCTTAGAAAACATTCTAAACTTTACTCCACGATCCTGAATAGACCTTAAGACTCCACTGGGAAGAACCCTTATCATTATAATATCATTCAAATCCAGTTAGAGGATTGTAGGATTAAAATTTGTGTAAACATATCAGTTAACCTCTCAAAGATTTTCATACTTGGTTGAACTTTTCTTGTTATTTGGGTCTAAAAAACAAACCATAGTGGCTCCTAGAAAGATCCACACTAGAGCCCATCCTGACCCTGATCCACCTGAGATAGTTGATAACCTAGAAAGAATCCTTAGGAAGTCTCCTAAGATAGAATCTTCAAATGTTTTTAGATCACACTTAAGAGCCAATTCAGTCCCTGAAAATCTTCTAGCTCTACAACAATCACAAACTGACTTATTGAATCCTTTTAGAACTAGGTCATTTGGTGATTTAGATCAGCTAGACTTTGAGTCTTCACTTTCATCTCCTAAGACAAGTGAACATCCTGGTAGTAGAGAAAAAAAACCTCCTGATTTACACTTCCTTCATAACCTAGGTGTCTCTCATCCAAGATCAGCTCAACAATCTACTGTTGTTCCATCCGCTACTGTCCACCCTTCATCCATTTTTCAAACCACCTCATTTCAGCCCACTCCTCCTCTTGTCAATCCACCGCTTGTTAATCCGCCCCCACCACATATCATGGCCGCATGGTATGCTCCCTTAGTCCTTCTTGTACCATTAGTCAACCTTCCACAGGACTATCAGTCCAAAATTCCATTATATGATGCTAGCAATGTCGTAACTGCATCACAACATGTGGATAAAATGGATGACTATTTTGACAGAAATGAAATTGATGATGATTCTGTCAAACTTAGACTATTTGCTCAAAGTTTGGGGGGAGAGGTAAGAAAATGGTTTAAAGGTTTAGCCCCCCGTACTATTAATGATCTCCAAGGCTTCCATCAAACATTCTTGAACAAATGGGAAGTAAAGAAGAATCCTCTCCAAGTCCTTGCTGATTACAACAATCTCCGTAGGAACCCTGGGGAAAGTGTACAAGCCTATTGTACTAGATTTAACAGTGTATATAATTCACTTTCCCCAGAACTAAAACCTCCACAAGGCTCAGCCTTAAATAAGTTTCCTGAAGGATTTGACTCTGACATGACTTATTCACTAAGAGAAAGAGATTTTGCAACTCTCGAAGATATGCAAAGGGGTGCTCTTTCTGTGGAAGTCAACTTAATAGAAAAGAGAGCAAGAATGAAAACTGAGAAGAGAGTATCTTTCAGAGAGGAATCCCCTCCCTCTACTTCAAGCTCAAAAATGGAGAGAATGTTGGAAGAAATGATGAAAGAGATGAACATAATTAAGAAAGCACAAGAAAATCAAAACCAGACTGCACTTCAAAACAATCAAAACAGAAATAGAAATCAGAATTATAGAAGAGATAACAATCAAGATAAGCAAAAAGAAAGTGACCAACAAATTAGACCTCCCTTTCAATAGAACTATGTAGATCAATATGAGGAAGACAGGGAGTTGGAAAGGTTGGAAGAATCACATGTAAACTTGATTGGATCAGACAGTGGGGATGATGTTTTCCTCACTGAGGAAGAACAAGGTTTCTTCTCTAATGATCAAATTACAAACACCTATGAAGATTCTGATGACTATAGATTGGGTTTTGAAAATGAAATCATGGAGATACACAAACAGTATGATCTTATGAGCAAGGGAAGTATAGAGAATTCAAAAGATAAGAATACTAGAACTGTTGTCAAGAAAAACGCAGAAAACCAGCCCAAAAGGACAGCAAAAAAAACCAACATTTCGGCCAAAAAACCAGATTTAAACAAAGACAAGGGAATCCAGCCAAATGTTGAACAGAGTACCCCTAGCACTTCAGCTAGTGGTCCTAATAAAACTATTCCTATCACTAGTCCAAACAAGGTTCAGCAAATCAAAGCTGCTGAAAAGAATTCAATTGAAAAAACAGATGTAAATATTAACAAGTCAATTATTCCTTTCAGCCTTGAGGGAGAGATTGCTAAGATAAAAATTACCATCCCCCTAGTTGAACTAGTAACCCAAGAAGTGTACAAAAACCAAGTTTTGAAAGCTTTAAACTTAGGAAGTGATACTGACACCTTAAACTTGACAGATGACAAACCTGAGTTGTTGTTTGGCCCAGAGGTTGAAGGAAAATATCAAGAAGGACCAGTCCCTCCCTTCTATGTTAGTTTTAACATACACGATAAAATTCTACACAATGCCATGTTAGATTCTAGAGCTTCACACAATCTAATGCCCAAGGTAGTAATGGAAAGCTTAGGCTTAGAAATTACTAAACCATACAAAGATTTGTATTCTTTTGACTCAAGCAGAGTCAAATGTTTGGGTTTAATCAAAGATTTATGTGTTAACCTAGCTCAGATCCCTGCCAAGAATCTAGTAATGGATATAGTTGTAGCTGACATTCCCCCTAAGTATGGCATGCTCTTATCAAGATCATGGGGAGCCAAACTTCAAGGAAGCCTTCAAATGGATATGTCTTATGCCACCATCCCTGTTTTTAACCAAAACAGAAGACTATACAGAGAATCCCACATGAAGTACATGGTGAGTAACATGGACAAACCAAACAACACTCCAATATATTCTATTCAATCAAGTTTAGACTCCTTTATCTTGTGTAACGAAGGTGAAACTACCCATCAAGGTAAAGAAGACATAGACCCAATCAGTTCACTAGAAAAATCCAATCTTGCCTCGAATGAACTTCAAAAAATTGACAATCAACAGCAACAAGAAAATGAAAATGAGTCAAACATGATTTGGACAGTAAACTTTGACGGATCCTGTAATAAAACAAGCGCAGGTGCGGGCATATGGATCCAGAATACAAATCAGATTTTTTCATACAAATTAGACTTCCCATGCACTAACAATATTGCTGAGTATGAAGCACTTCTCCTAGGCTTACAACTACTTAAAAAATTAGAAGCCCAAAAGATATCTATTTTAGGGGACTCTGAACTTATCATCAAACAAATCAAAGGAGAATACTCAGCCAAGAATCCAAGGCTTAGGGAATATCGAAATGCTGCCCTTGACCTATTAAAAACTTTTGAAAAATATGAACTCATTTTCATCCCTAGAGCACTGAATCATCTAGCAAATGAACTTGCCTTCATTGCCAGCAATTGCCAAGTACCTGAGATAAATGAACAACTTAGTATAAAGGTGAAACACAGACCTGCTGTGCCTGATAAAGAATATCACTGGAAGGTGTTTGAATCTAATAGACATATAGATTATTTCTTGAAATCAGAAAATGATTTCAGCATACCAACAACTGTGACTAGCCATCAAGAAAACTCAGAGTATATTTAATAAATCACATGAGGCGAATAAAGAGTCCTTCTCGACATAAATCACAGAACT
Organism: Pinus albicaulis; assembly: GCA_034641835.2. Lineage (NCBI taxonomy): Eukaryota > Viridiplantae > Streptophyta > Pinopsida > Pinales > Pinaceae > Pinus > Pinus albicaulis. Next base: position 101,100,439 of record CM076569.1, read on the forward strand.
TGAAGCAGAATAATGAACAATGAAGGACTACAACACTGAAGTCTTACAATGCAAAATGATAAAACTTCTAAGAGGTCTCACACCTTTAGAACACTCATGATCTCAACAATATGTAGCTAAAGAACCAAGAATGGAGCCTGTGGAAAAGAATGTAGAAGAGCATAATATAGGCAACAGCAGGACCCAAGATACACAAGTTGAACCACCTTCCAAGCTCACATGCAATGCAATACATAGACCTTTTCAAACACTGAAGATGTGTTTGCTTGGGAATACAAAGGTTTAAAATCATATGGCTGCTAGTATCTATCCAAAGATAAAATTCCCTTGAAGGAAAATCAAAAGCCCTTTAAGAAAAAACTAAGAAGAACAAATCCTCTTTATTACCTTTAGTTAAGGCAACTAGAAAATACAATGTCAGATCATATACCCATTAGATTTTCGTAACGGGTATCAAATCAGTTTTGTCAAAGAAAATAGGGAAATCCACCATATTTTGCTTCAGAAATTTAAACAGCCTCTTTAAAGGACAACTATCCTCACCCAAGATGGACCGTATACTTCAAAGGGTAGTTGGGTCAAGAAGAATATCCCTATTAGATGGGTTCTCGTGGTACAATCAGTGTTAGTGTTCCCAAGTGATCAAATCAAAACTACTTTTACCACACCTCGGGGGTACCTTTGTATGTCAAAATGACTTTCGGATTAATGAATGCACTTTTTGGGACACCTTCCAAAGGGCCATGGACATAGCCTTCTGAAGATATTTACTATTTTACAATTATTTACCTCGATGCTACACAATCGTTTTCTCAAAAAGTGATGAAGAGCATTTGATTCCACCTAAGAAAGGTTTTTGAGAAGTGTATGAAATTTACTTATCATCGAATCCGCAACATCTTCGTCTCCAAGAAGGGAAACTTCGGGTCATATACCTTTAATAGGAATCAAAATAGACCCTACAAGGATAGACACATGTCAAAAATACACCCTGTAGCCTCAAAGAATTGCAAATTCTTTCATTACATTCAGACTTTTGACATAGTTTATTCCCAACCTCGCCGAGCTATTAAAAAACATTACAAACATGCTTAAGAAAAACGTGGTGTAAAATGGTCTTTACCAACGAAAAAAATTGTATTCAACTGCTCAAACAAGTTATTACTCCAAACACCAAATTCCCGATTAGTCCTCGATTTTACCAAAGACTTTTTACATTTTTTATTTTGCATCCAGCATAATAGCTGCAGTCAAGTTCAAAAGAATGATCCTGACAACCAATATATTTCTTTGCATCAAGAGATGCTCCTCTTCAACAGCCGATGATGAGAAGCAAGCCCTTAGCATTATGAAAGAATTAAAGGACTTTAGTCCACATGATGAAAGTACTCGTGCTACAATTGCTTTTGTTCTCGTATACCGTTGTCAAGGATATCCTAAGCTTGTGACCTCCATAAAAGTGAAAAAATGATTGCAACCGTATTCTAATATGACTTAGAAATTAGCCCACCAAACTAGTTAAGGGCAAGGATTAAAAATGATGGCTTCAGTCTAACTTCCAAGCACTTAGAGATGAATATGGTAGATGTGGTTGCAAATGAAAGAATCCGATGTCTTTCATTAGTTAAAACGTTTCTCAATTCCTCCTTAAAGTGCCGACATTATTTATGTGCTTTTATATCTAAATGTCCCTCCTTCTTGTCTAAAAATAAAGCTAGATTCTTGAAATAGGAAAGCTTCCGAGTTTTTGCATTACAGATGGGGTGTTATATTGGAAAAATGCTGTTGGAATTTTGCTTAAATGTTTACCAAGATGATGCAGAAAATCATGGCGAGTTGCATGATGGTGAATGTGGAGGACACACCTCATCGAAGGCCACACTTCATTGCACCTTCAGATCATGTTATTATTGGCCCACCCTTTTCCCGCACACTCGTGTTGGTCATGTCTTGCCATAAGTGTCAAATATTTGATGGCAAGAGAAAACTCCTTCCCTCACCTTTATACATCACACGTAGCTGAGGCACCTTTTCAACACAAATACCCATCGGGGAAATTCATCCATCCTCCTCACCAACATAAGTGGATCCGCACAACCACTAACTTCTTCACCAAATGGATAGAAGCTTATACCTACAAGGAATGCTAATGACTCTTTCATTATCAAGTTTCGAAACCCATATCCTATCCGTATTTGGTTGTCCTAGAAAAATCATAACAGCATAATGCTAACGTCAAATTCAAGAATATGTTTGATTTTCACAAAATGCCTATATAACTCGGGGTCATTCCACCGTTTACTACCCCCAAGGAAATGGATGAAGGAATCCCAACAAGAGTCTCATCAATATCATTCAAAATCTGCTGGAAGAAAAACTGCAAATCATGGCACAAGAAGTTGGTTCATGTCATGGGCCGATAGACTAACTACAAACAACCAATAAACATGTCCCTGTCATTGAAGCTACAAAGGATGCAATTTTCCACCTCATTGCAGTTCCAACATGAAGCTCCTTCAAGAAGTGCAGTTGAAGAAAAACATATGCAGAAAGGACTCAACCAAAGAATTCATTGCCAGCAGTAATTTTAGCAGGAAGTTTATGAAAGAACACAAATAGTTCTCAAGAAAACAGAAACTATTATATATACCAAGGGGCAAACACTCTGTGTTGGGGTGTTGTTTTAAATGGGATTCAAGAAGAGAAGAATAGACGACGTGGCAAGTTTGAGAACTTGTGAAAAGGGCCATATATTACTCCATGCCTAAGAGGTCATAATACATTTTCTCAAAGAATTGGGAATGGAAAAGATCTATATGGAGGTCCCTGGTGATTACAGGATGCTCAAGCATTAGTTTTGCCAAGAGTCTTAAGTTTCAAAGCACTTTCGTTTTACCACGAAATATCATGGCTCACCTCATTTATCTAAAGCATGAAAATAGAAATACAAAAAAAAACAAAGAAAAGAAAGAAAAGAGGCAATGAAAATGTTATGCAAACTGCTGTCAAAAAAGAGAAATAAATTGAGCAAAAGCTCAAATTCCACCTCAAAAACACACTTCTAGTTAGTCAAACAAACTTTAATACTCATCTAATTAGTTTAATTTTCTCATTGAGAGACAGTGAATTTGATTTCACAAATCAAGTCAATCTTAAGCATTTCCATAGGTTAGATTATATAGAAATCAGTTGCTCAAACAAACTCAAAATTTAAAATTAAAGCTCTAAAGTGAAAACATTCAACTCATAAATTCTCAGTTGCCAAAATAGCTCTCAAGTATCTTGTTCTAATCACTGAAATCAACCAAGAAAAGAAAAAGATAACTAAAAAACAAAGAAAAAATAAAGATACAGAAGAAAGAGAAGGTCATGACAAAACTTCGTATCTTAAGCCTTCCATTTTATTGTTATTCTTTCAGGAATAATAATCTATGCAGCTTGTTTTTATGCCATAGATCACAGCCAGTTTCAAACAACTTAACCTTGACTTGACTATTTTTAAATTATGTTATAGACTTCGTAGGAATGAAAAACTGTTGGATGCATTTAACCTGGGCTTACGTAGATTAGGTAATAATATGGATCCAAAATTGCTTAACTGGATCCATGAAGATAAGAAGTAGAACTATTTAGATTTGTTTTCAAAAAGAATAAATGTTGTAAGAGAGTTTTCCAATCCAAGTGTACCCCGATGAAGAAAAATGTAGATCAAGAGATTGGGTAGGTAGGATGTTTTGTTGATGAAAGTTCCATTGTTTTTTGTTTAATCCATAAATTTGTTTCCAGAAAAGAAGATCATTCATAGAAGAAAACAACTCAATGGATGAGGAAAATATCTAAAATTTTCCAGAGAATATATATATGTGCTTCAGATGTCTTCAAAAAAAGGTATCATCCTTGCTAGAGTTTGCACCGTTATAAAATCTCATAAAATTCGTCATATCGATGGTGGCTAAATTTTATGTTGATAGCTTTCCTACAGAAACAATTTCATTAATAAAATGTTTATAATGAAGACTTTGATAATATCTCATCCTTTGGTAATATTCATCGCTCTCTGTAATCCTGGGATCCCATTACTTCTAAAGCCAAAATATCTAAAACCCCATTTTTCACTTTCTCTCTTTCCCATACTAACCTTCTCATTTTCTATTTTTCTAATTCTCAATAAAATCCATACTTCATGTTTTCTTCCTTCCATTTCATAAAATCCACTCATGGTGCCTAAGACCCTCTTAGCCTTACTCAACCCCTCTATTTTCTTCAAACCTGTTTAAAAATTGAAAATGCATATTTTCTATGTTCTTGGCTTGCCCCTCGGGCTATATGCCTCTAACCCTATTCGTCCATACGCCGAGCGCTAAAACCAACCGCTAAGTCATTTTCGGCGCTGTATTATCCTTTCCACATCTTCTCTCCAAAACATTTAAAACTCACATTTCGTGTTTTTGGGGTTTGAAAATATTTTCCAAAGTTTTCCGCTCGTATAATTATGGAGCGGTCTCATTGTCGAGTCCGGCCCGTAGATCGACGGCAGCAGACGTGCCTCCTATGACCTTCTGCCCACGCACTCGTTTTCCCAAACCGTGTATATTTCGCACCGCCTTTTCGGCTAAAAGCCTTTTCTTCCACAGGCCAATGATTCAAGCAGTGCCGCGTACGCGTGTCCTCGTATGTTTTAAAACTGCCGCACGAACCGTCATCCATCGCACTAAAAGACCGTACCGTGATGCCCAACGAAATAAATTCTCCTACCATCCCGATCGGGCCCCTTCATCCAGCCAGACTATCGCTCAAAGTATCCGTGTTAATCAAAGTGCCCGCGCGATAAAACTCCGACCAAAGATGAAAATATTCCCCCGCGTCGATTCCATTCGTACCCACGTCCATTTTTTCATTTGCCTGTCTCTCATGCCCTCTGTCAACAATTCCCCGTCGCTGACTATCGTTCATTCCGACCGTCGATCTCCTCATCGACTTCGACCGGACTTAATCTCTCCTCCTTCCGTCCCGGCTATTCGCTCCTTATATATCTATCTGCCGTTCGGATGATGCCATCCAACCGCCACGTTCCCTCCATGTGCTCGCAACAGTTAATTGTGTTAAATGTATGGACGATAGCGTTCGTTTTGTATTTTTCGTGCTTGACCGTTCTTTTGCTATGTTTAAAACGATTCAAAGGAAGAGGGTGATGTATTTCGTTTTCAATGGCCGACAGAAATTCCATCGCTCGGTTTAAACTTCTCGCTGCATATCAATGTTACATAACCATTTAGATGTATTCATGGTATCTTGCAGCCTTGAAGCAATACCAAGAAAATATGGATGAAAACAGAAAAAGAGTATCAATGGCCATATTCTGAAATTACGTAGCGAGGATTGCGACGCTTTTATGGATTATGGCCCAAAATTATCATTATAAACCTACCCTACAAACAGTAGTTCAAAATCAAATCCAGAAGTGTTCATCACAGGAACCCTCCACTCCATTACGATTGAAGCAACATCCCTCTAGCTGTCATTGCCATCCGTATTCAACAGATTTTAATTTATTATTCATACGATATTTTGCCTCAAAGCGGTCAAGAGTTATTTCGTTGTAGGGAACTTCTAATTTTAATATCCGTAGTTACTTTCACGCGTGTGCGTTCAGTAAACAATAAAACTCTCATTGCTTGAAATTTATTATGTAAATCATTTAATACAGAGACAGTGTATGGCTCTGCTTGAGTCTCTGAGGGAAGCTTAATTGGGAGCTACTTAATTCGTATTAATTCTGTAGCTGAGATCTTGATTATCTCACCTCCTCATCTTCATATATACCAGAAAGGTAAGATGAGTGAGGTGTTACCTGTTATATTGTTGTTTTATCATAACCAGAATACCCAACTTCCTGGAATAAAATGATAATAAGTCCATGAAATTGAAAAAAATTGAAGTCTCGGGATGTCTTGAATATTTTGTTTCAGCGCTTGCTCAGAAGGCTCAGAATGGCTGGACCATGAGTTTCTGGCCGTTGCAAGTATCCTTTAATCGTTCTATGTTTTTTCCTTTTTTCATTATGTTCAGCATCTTCTTTACCATATTAGGGTTGAAAGTCTTAGACTAAGAAATGAACTCCTGAAGTACCTTGATCCGTTCATCCTTCAACGTTTTATGTTTTCTCCGCCACATTTTGTTCTTAATCTTCCTTTTAGTCTTCATGCTTGTTTGTTATTTCCTTAATAGTTCAAATAGTTTGTTCTTCAAAGATGATTTATAAGTTCTCCTCGCCATTCGCTATCACTTGAAAGTCGTTATTGAAGTCTCCCTTGAAGTTACCATTGTTTTAAGTTAATCGTAGAGGCTCTGTTTGATTCTGCCCTTGCTACTGCTTTGGCTCAGCTGTTTTGAAGGTCTCTTATAGTTGTAAGCATAGATGTTATTTAGGTGTTCATCTTCGAGATTTCAATCACGGAATCTTTATGTTTTTCAAGTCCTTGGGGTATTAAAGTCTTTGAGAAAGAAGTTCTGGAACTAGATTTTACATTTCTTATGTTGTCTGTCATTATTTGTTTGGTGAATGCTTGTGGACCCATGGTTAGCCTGCCTATCAAATATTTATTTATTTGTTCTATTCTTCAAGTTCCTCTCATTGAGAATTAAACTCTCTTCCAAATCATTAATGTTCACTTCATTCCAAAAACAAAGATCTCAGTTTATTAAATTTTCCTCTTCGATATCCTATATCCTTCGAGTTTGCCGCCATCTTGTTTTGACCCATCGCCCAATGAACTGCATTTTTCCGTTCATTCTTTCCTATACCACAGCCTCAAGGTATTTAACTAATCCAACCAAACAAAACATCTTATACCTATTGCCCTAGTTCAAAAATCCATAATCAAAGCACAAGATAAACTCCTGAAACAAATATTTGAGATATCCTCCCCAACAGAGACCAGATCCCGGAATCTCAAAGATCGTTCGATGCTGTCTTGTCTTTGGATCTGGGAACCCGTATCAAAACACGACACTACTGAAACTGCATTGGCCACCTATTCTAATACTCTCATTACTGCTTCCATGGAAGATTCCAGACTTGGCCTACACGCTCAAGTGTAATTTTGTTTCTTTTACCATTATAGTGATGTTACTGCAGTCTCATTCACCCCATTGTGTTTTGATTTTCTATTGAGCAGAGTGATCGTCACGTACGCCTTCTAGTCGGTTAGGATATTTGGATTCGCTACGTGGGTTGACCATGAAGATTATCGTATCCTGAACCTCAACAGAACTTCTATATGTAGGAAGTTGAGAGAAAGGGATGAAAGGTTCAATTCGTAGGAGAATTTTGCCTAGGTTCGCATAATTACGTTCTGCCCAAGATACATATTTGGGAGAGTTTCTGTTTGAACTTAACATGATACAAATGCTATTTATTTGGATCTCTGCATAAAATGAGTAGTATGCATATATTTCTTTGTTTATTAGCAACTTCCAAGTGTATAATCATATTTCAATGTTCTACGTGTCATTGATTTGTGCATTGTAGTCACTACTTATATTTTTATTCATGAATTCATTTATGTGATAACGCTCATATCAAACTCACGTACTCTTAATTATGCTCAAATCTTCATCGTTGGGTCATTTCCACTTCATCCGTTTCTCCCAGTTCATGGGGACAAATTATTAAGGATATTAAGTTTGTCTTTTGGTATCTTCCATTCTTCCCCATCACCCTACATGAATTTGTTATCTCTATTGTTTCATACTCTGGCCATTTGAAAGCCATTCAAATCATTCCCACTTAAGCCTTCACATAGGTAATTCAAAAGAACTGATTCATGTCTTTCATTTGAACTACCAAACCCATTATTTCATTCATATTCTACCTATGTACTCATAGTTGTTCATTTAACCTTGATTCTAAGATGTCCTAAGCAACTGTCTTTGCAACTTATGGCTATCTCTAGGGCTACAACATATTTTTCAGGCTGCCAAGATGGGATACAAATGAAGAAATATTTTCCTTGGGACATGAGTATAAATTCCACCCTTGCAGTGTGAGCACGAAGGGTTGGGAGCTGTTATCTTCACCTCGCGACTCCAATCGTAAAAGGTCCAACCCAAGCAACCTTGCCTTCTACCAGGCCTCACACTAGATTCAGATCTTGATCACACCCACCCTTCAACCGACAAGCAGGCCGAGTTTCCTTTGAACAAGTATGCCCTTCTGCCCTCCCCACCCTCTAAATAATATGTCAAGACTATCTAGAGCTGCTTCGTTCAATGAGAAGATACTTCCATAGATACATATTGAAACCTTGGCACCTTCATGCACAATGTGAATGGGGAGACACTTAGATGTGGTATTATATGTTTTCATCTCAATCTCAAAAGTGGAGAAGCCTAATGTTCAAGTTCCCAAATTTCAACACAGTTCACGTTTAAGAAGAAATGGAAAATTTCTTCACTAAGCATCAATGGGAGAAAGAGGTGAATGTATGGGATACGTTCTCCTGCTTATTTCAATGCTTCTTAGACACAATGAGAATGTAACATAAATTCATCAAGAGGTTCAGAAGATTCATAATAACAGTCTCCGTTCGGCCAAAGCCTCCCCAAGCAATGCTACGTGTCTGCCAGGAGCTTTTGAACTGTGAGTTTTGGGTTCATCTAAGAGAAATAAAATCCTATCTCCCGAGATCAGATTCAGACCAATACACATTGGAGGCAGAAGAAAATTCTTTTCTACTGTAGTTCAAGGAAGACCCAGCACAAAGTCAAGCAGTACTATGGAGGAGGCTTCTGTCAAATCACCAAGGGAATCTACAAAGGAGCGAATGAAGAATGAAGTGTTAATCAAGAACCTTCAAACAAGATGATTAAGTTTGAATTGGAGGCCCAAAATTCCCCCTCCCTGCCCCAACCAGATGATTCTCATCTGCGAGTTTAATCCCCGCATCAAGCCCTGCGCTGTTGCAGGCCTGGACATGAAGGAACCATTGTTAATTATATTCAAACTCCTGGGCACTGGAAGTGAGAGCTGGATAGCAGCTCAAGAGGCCTGCCACAACCAAGAGAATCCATCTTTGGCTACTTTGATGATGAGGAGGGTGAAGTCATCCCGCAAGGGGAGTAAGAAGAGAAGGAATTCTCTCCAAAAGATCAAGAGATTGTAATCATCACATTTGTGGGGATTTCATGTAGGCTCAACACCACAAGGAAGCAAGGATCCTCATGTCCTTCTAAAGAGAACTTGAGGGAAAGAAAAAATGAAGGTTAATATCAAGAGAAAAAAACCCCTTCCTGTCCCAAGCAGGAAGGGAAGAAGCCTTTAGAAGAGCCACTATAGCCAATAACCAATTTTGGCAAAGAAAAAGCCGTCGATTTCTCCCAAAACAGAACTCCACATCTATACCTGAAACCGCCCAATTTTCCTGTAGGAATTTAAAAGAAGCCATTACAAAAAAAGGGCCCACACCTTTAACTTCAAGAACATCAACCACAGGTTATTGACCCAAATGTAGCAAAATAGTTCCTACTAATTCTACAGAGGAGGAGAGCTACTCCTCCATGAAGGGAAAGAGTTGGAGCAGCCTAGAGGAAAAAACTAAAAAATGAAGAAATATTCTGTGATCCTAAACATAGGAAACATAGTTTAATGGCCCAGACCAAGAACAACCCGAAGAAAAAGTGTTTCCTTCGTAAATTAAAGATGAATTGAGTTGCATGATGAGACTATCCTCTAATTTCTCCTTCACATTGCACTTATCTCAATTTACAACCCTTGAAGAAAATCATAAGAGTTTCAATCATTATTTTCTTTCTGGATGTTATTAATGAAGTCGTATGCAGTTATATTTGTTACAAATCATGTTCCTCCACATGGAATTAACTGTATTTCAGCCTGCTTGCAGCCTGCAGAAAGAGAAAGATAAAAACAATGGTTATCACTGACTACCGCGGATAGTGAGGAAAGAAAATTGGTTCCCTAGGAATGAAGAAAGAACCACTTTCCTAAACACACAAGCAAAGCAGTTAGCCAATGAGGCCTGTTTTCACAGCCAGACAAACCCTAGAAGATTTTTTTGCTAAATGCTTTCCATGATCCTTTTAGTTAGTGTAGTCAACCATCACTAAAAGGTACAAGACATATGTAATGATTGTTTTTCCTACCATGGAAAGGTAAAGAAAAAACTAGTTTGAGAATCTTTCTGGCTACTAGGCATGACAATTTTCATTAATTCAAGAAGTTTTCCCAGGCTTCCATGGGTATAATCATGGGAAATGTATTTCTTATCATGTAATATATGGACATTTAAAAATATGAAGCATGTATATACCATAATATTTCTTAGCCAGTTCTAATAGCAGTGGTCATTCAATGCCCACCGATACAAGATCATCCCTGAGAGTAACGGCACTACCTGGGGGAAATGCTTAATCCAGGGATGCTTGGGTTACAAGTAAGATATATGACACTCCATAACCCTCGAAGAAATTAAAATGTCACAGTTTGTTGGGTATGTGTTATATTCTTTCCAGTCCGCGTCCATGGTTTTTGTGTATGTTTTGCACATGGTTTTGAAATATGGCTTACCTCTGGGTATTTTTGCAGATCCGGTAAAGGGAAATACGGTTATGTTCTAATCCATGGGTTAATGATTGGGGTTTTATGTATATTTATATTTATGATACATGTGTTGTAATACTGAAAAGAATGTATTTTGAAAATCTGTCGGGTTCGTCCCGATTAGATCCAGGGGAAAATCTCTCGTTTTTATCTCGTTTTATGTTTTATGCTCGCTATTGTTTATTTTCTCTGCGAGATTCTATAATTTCGTTCGTGTTTAAAACCACACAGCTGACGTGAAGTAAAACTTCATGGAAATAAGAGGCAAAGTTTAAAACAAAGGAAGAATTATCAAGTTTGATTTTGCTCATGCCTTAACTCACTGGGACATAATGCAAGCATGTTCCGAGTTGTTTGAAGAGATAAGTATAATACAGACAAAATATCAATTCTGAAGAAATGACTTTTTCCGATTGGGTGAGAATATTCAGAACAGGTCATATATTCTGATCCCATGTATATCTATATTGAAAAATTATTCGTCACAAGGGTTTATCATACCTTTCCTTATTTTTTTTGTTCAAAGCTACCTGTTTATTCAATTGATGATGTCAATTAGAGTTTAATTTAATGTCAACCGTGGGAAGTGTAAATCTAGAAGTGTTTATCAAAAATATATAGATTCAGTATCTAATTTGTCCAAGATTCAGTCTCTGAGCAAGAATACAGTCTGTCATATCTCTTTCAATAATTAACTAAACCTAGATCTAACAATTGTTTGAGATCTATAGCAGTTCTCTATACAGAATATACCTATGTAGATCTTCCAATATTGTAATACTCCACGGTAGAACTGAAAGTTTAAATAAACCAGATTTTAATAATTGTATGACATCTTACAGCCTCTTCACAAGAACACTTTTCAATAAGACTTTCCAATAGATAGAATATTTTAACAAAGCTAAAAAATCGAAATGAAATAAACCTAAATCTATTAATTATGAGATCTGTTGGCTTCTTTAAAAAATAATTTCAAATAAGATCCTTCCAATATTAGAATATTTAATAAAATGAAAGTCTTAACAAATCAAACAAAAACATAAAATAAATTATACCTAAAATAAGCAAATAAGCATGCAAGTGAGGCCATGAAGCCCAAGGGAATTCTGCTGAAGCACACCATCAATGAGACTGACAGAGGAAAAAATCAAGCATGAAACCTTTATTTGAAAACTTCCTTGCATTACAAACTAACCTCAAGTTTCCACATTACATACTCCAAAATTCAAGATTACAAAACTTCAAGATTACAATATTACAAAGACTTAATTATTTACAAATGGAGGAGATTTTTATCTAATACAATGGGATGAGTAACAACTCATAATGATCATCCACTATCTTCAGGCTCCATACATCTCTCAACCATCTAGACATAACTCTTTGTCCTCGAGACCTCTCCATGAGATCATAATTTTCCTTCAATAGTATTATCTTTCCAAATTTTATACCTGATCCTTCAAGGCCACACATAAAGGTGTCTTGGAAGCTTCTTTAGCACTCATACATGTCACAAAACAAATCTGTATCTTCATATATAATGTAAAATATATTATTTTTCTAATATTTAATCATAAATTTTCTAAAATAAAGCTAAAAGCAATGAATATTTGGAAAATATAAATTAGACCCATTAATGGTAAATAAAAGGAAATGAAGTGACACAGTAAGTAATGGTAATATAAAATAAATACAAATAAAATGTATGGTAATGAGTGATATTTTTGAAACCCAAACATACTCCCCTAATCGGCTTCGTAAGGTCTCATGCAAGCTACTACAACACTATTCCTACTTGATTCTTGGGATATTTCTTTCAAGATGTTTGGTTCTTTAAAATGCCATCTTCAATTCATCTCTTTTGAACTTTTCACTTTTCGATAATTTTTATTTCTGCAAAGCATTTTAGGATCTCTTTTAATGATTGGTTCTTGTGTTACAATCATTATTTACATTGTTATATCCTTTACCACTGGCTCTTGTGTTTACAATCGCTATTGACTTGTTGAGATCAATCATTTTACATATGTCATTTTCTAATATGCTCATCATATTTAATAAGTCATTTAATATTCTCATCATTTTGTAGTAGTTTTTATCATGAAGATTTGCAAGGCATGTGATATGAATTGAGGCAAATGAAGTGGGAATTCCCCCTCCCCTAACCTATGTTTTGGAAATTTTTACGAGAAAGGGAATAATGAAATATTTGGAAATATTTTCCAAACATCATCATTTAGCATCTAAAAGAATTTCAAGATTAAAAGTTAGAAAACATCACACTTTACTTACCTATAAGTGATAATCATACGAAGCTAGTTGCTTTAATTCTTGACCCAAGTCTTTCCAAGTTGTGGATGAAAGAGATCTCATTTGCTCAGACTCACGCCTGATAGTCTAATCCAAGAGTCCCGCCTAAGGTTTTAAAATCTCCAGGAAGGTTTGAAGGCATACAAAATATAGCAGCATTTTCTCTCCCCCCACCCATTATTACCTGTCTTCAAGTCATGACAAACTAAAAAACAAACAAAGGAAATCGCTTCATCCATACAAAATATTGGCTCCTCAAGTCTTCACTTTGACTATTGGCACAAATCTTACTATGTGATTAAATGTACAGGTCAACAGAAAGAAGTTGTCGACTTTAGTGGCCATTAATGAATGCCACTAGTCAACACGAGAGTCTTTGCACTATCGATTCAATGGATTCAAGATACCAATAATATCTGTAGAAAGCAAACATGTTTGTTGTGGCTCAGTCATCGAGAGTAAGATCCGAATCAACAAGGATATTAATGTACTCCCATTGTTCATTGGCAAGAGTACTTGCTATTTTCTATGCTGCTTCAGGTGTTTTTACAAAGATAATTAGACCTAGTAGACTTTGACTCAATGACATAGAAGTAAAGAGCCACTATGAAATTATATAAGAAATGACAAGGAAAATTAGAATGACAATGTTTTACAGCCTAGTTTTATTTTATGGGAGTTAGGAATATTGAATGGAAATGCACAGAATGATTAAGAACTTTGCCGTGAAAAAATCGATATGGAAATGGTAAGGCCATGGACTGACAATTGTGACCAAAATCTTTGCAAAAGGGAGGCAATGTAGCACAGATATGGATTTGTCTTTAGAATTTTTCTGTATGAATTTAGTTCTGGCATCAATCGTCGCCACAATGTAATCTCCTTAATGATCACTTGATTATCCTTGCATCCCGTGGTGCCTGGTAGAAAGAAATATAAGCAGCCAAGAAGAATGCCATTTCCCATGATTCTTACGCAAAAAAAAAAAAAAAAAAAATTCATACCAAATAAAACAAATTAAGGACGATAAAATCGTTGAAGTTGACTTAATCACGATATTAATATTAATCCATTTTTTTAACAACTATGAAAAGTATTACCCCTTATGTCAAAGAAAAGATTGGCATTTGAAAGATCTGTTGTGGCACTACATATTAGTATGTCACATAAAAGACCAACAGAAATATGTTACATTTTAATGCTACCTGAAGCGCATTTAAACAATACACTTATCATCCATAGAATCCTCCAATGTTTTATAAATTCATCCTCTAAATTTGTTTCAAGTAATTCAATATTTATTTTCAAATCTCATATGAATTTTAATTTTTTTTTAATTTAATTTTAATTTTGCACTTGTACTAATTCTTTGCACTTCTTCTAATCAGCCTCTAATTTCATGATCTTCAATTTGTATACCACCGTAATTTTGTTTTATAAAATGCCAATATCCTTCACTTTTATAAAATGCCAATATTCTACTTTCAAATCTTCTAAAAACAAACCACTGCTTGAAGGTAAAACATAATTTTTTTTTAGTTTTTTTTAGTTTTTTTTTTTTTTAACATAATAATAAATAATCATAATCTCAATAATATATTAATAATAATTTATTTAATATAATAATATAGAATAAATATAATACAATTATATATAATAAATTAAATATAAATAAATAATAATAAATTATAACTATAATAATTAATAATAATATATCAACATATAATATATTAATATAATTAATATATTAATACATTAATATATTAATACAAATATAATAAACATTAAATAATGAATAATAACTAATGTAACATTAAATAATAAAAGATATACAACAACTTATAATATAATAAATTACAATTAACAAATATTAATATATATAACTATTACTAGTAAAAAAATATGATGATATATTAATACAATTATTTATATCATATTAATTATAATAACAAACATTATAATTTATCAACAAAACATTAATAAATTATAACTAAATATAATAAAACAAATCAAAATAATAAATAAAACAAATAAATCTAAAATACAAAACATACAATAAAAAAACGGGGATTTGTGCCTAGCATGGAATAGGAATCACCGATCATGGAAAGAAGAAGGAGACATGAAGTTTAAGTTTATTAGATTCTGCCATGATGGAGGCAGTCCATTCATAAATCAGCAATTTTTCTCACGCCTTTCCAAATTTAAGAAGCGTAAATAGTACCTACATGTTTGCCCACACAGCAAACTGCAGTAATCCATTTCTTCACTTAAATCGAAACTGCCAAACCTCAGACACTCCGCAAGCCCTCGAACCGAAATCATAGGTCAGAAACCAAACGCACACTACCGTCACCCTGTGCAATGGATAATTCTCTTGAAAGGAGAACACGTAGCCAATTTTCCCCCATAGACTGCCCAAATGTCTCTTTCTTCCCTTGTTCATGAGAATCGAATCGCAGGTGAAAGAGTTATTTCTTGGAAGAGGGCAGGCGCAATCGCCCGCGCAGATTCGTCGAGAGGCAAGAATTTGTCTGGCATGTAGTCATTATTGCCCTATAGACCGAAGTCTTTGGATACACCGAGAGTCTACAGACATCGCGGTGTATGCATAAGATAAAATAAGTAGATATCCGCTCTTCGCAACCCCTGCATTTGTCCCATGCTCATGAGCCACCTCCATGATAATGTCAATGTGCTAGCCGTCTGCTGTGTTAAAGCTACTAAACCGCAATGGCAAATTTATCTCATTATCTCATCGATTCATACCCACTCCCAATTAATTGTTTCAAGAACAAAGCAACGCTTCTCAAATCTATGGGTGAGCATGAACAAAGCACAGAGGTATCAGCAATACTTCTATAAAGTAATTCATAGTTACCAAATTGATTCAATGATAGTCCTAAAATTTTTTTCAAAGGAGGTTTCATTGCTTTGTCGAAAAATTTTTATGTTTTTTTTTTAAATCAAATTCAGCTCTTCAATGTTTTCATTTCGTAGTTATGGTTGTATTTTTTTTCTTTCTTTTTCTTTTTTTTAATGTTTTAATGTTTTGTTTTGTTAAAATTTTTTTATTTAAAATTAAAATCTAACTCTATCTTAAAAAAAAATGGCTTTTTTTTTTTTTTTTTAAATTTTAATACTATTATATATATAATATATACTATTATTATGTGGAAATTTTTTTTGATTTTTTCGATTTATTATTATTTTAAACTAAAATTTAAAACTAAATGTTATCTAAAAAATTTAAGATGATTTTTTTGTTCACAAAATTCCCTTATCGTCACATCACAGAGTAATTTTCCGTGCCAAGAGTTATTAAAATAAATCAATAGATTTTCTTCGATCTTTTCCGATCGCACGAAGCGCAGTACAGAGCATACTAATCCCTTTATCTAGTTTTACAGCATGGATGGATAATAAACACAATTAAGATTTGCGACAAAACCTTGCATTATCTACAATTTTCTGCATTACCACGGTGAGCTGACCTCAAGACAAAGCTTTCCGACAATCAAGCTCCCGGCTCACCCGTGATACAGTAAACAAGACATAGAAATGGAAAGATAGCGGTGTCATTTTTTATTCATGATGATTTAAAATAAGACTAAAAGAAAATTCTAATGAGAATGATTTCCACACTTCAAATGAGATCTCCTATTTTTATTTTTTCTAATCATTCTCATTAAATCTGAAAGATGTTTATTTTCTATAAAAGAATGCCTCCAAATTACTATCTATGGATTAAAAGTTCGAATATGCTCACATCAAGATTTAAAAATTTTACGTTATGTTTTACAAGTATGTGAGAATCCTCGTCTTAGAGTTGGCTCAAGGTGATTACCAAGTCCTGTTTCAAGATACAAAATTGCTCAACATTGTCAAAGTCCTCATCCGTAGATGGATTAGTGAGAAATTAAAGCCAAAATAAACCGAATTTAAATTAACTATGTGCTAAAATAAAATGCTCCAAACTTTGAACTCCTTTATGAAAACTCACTGTCACCAAGTTCCACAAATTGTGTCCATTATAAAGAAATGCATAAAATAAATACTAAATCCTTCTGTTATAATTTTCTAATAACCATGTCAAAATGTTTGATTCCAATTGATGATGTCAATTAGAGTTTAATTTAGCCACAAACTCCAAGCAAACTAGAAGTGCTTATCTAAAATATATAGATCTAGAAAGATTTTAATTGTCCAAGATCTTAAAGTCCCCTTACAAGAAAGCCATATTCATTGCATCTTTTCTGAAGGGAATGACCAAACTAGAACGGAATAATCGTTTGAGATCTATAGTTCTCTTACGAGAACATATTATACAAGATCTCTTCCAACATTAGAACATCTAATAAGAACTTAAAATCTGAAATAAAATAAACCTAGATCTAATAATTGTATGAGGTCTTGCGCTGACAAGAACACTTTCAAATAAGATTCTTCCAATATTAGAAAATTTAACAAAGCTTAAAAACTGAAATGAAATAAACCTAAATCTAATAATTGTATATCTTATGGTTTCCTTACAAAACACTTTCAACAGATCCTTCCAATATTAGAATATTCACAAAATTTAAAAGCTGAAATCAAACAAAAACATAAAATAAATTATACCTAAAAATAAGCAAATAAGCATGCAAGTGAGGCCATGGGGCCCCCTCCACAATTCCACAAGCACACCACTTCAATGGAGACTGAAGAGGTAAAATTCGAAGTATGAATCCTCTTTATTTTGAAAATCATTACAAACTAACCTAAGTCAAGATTACATACCCAAAAATTCTAAGATTACAAACTCAGATTGCAATATCATAAAGATTTCATATTACAAATGGAGGAGATTTACTCCTATTTATACAATGGATGAGTAACAACCTGAGAAGATCATATCCACTATCTCTCTTTTGTTCTGTATATATCTCTCAATCCATTCACAAGAAAGTAACCCTTTGTCCCCCCCGATTTCCATGAGACCATAAATTTCTCTCATGAGGTTTATCTCTGGGGCCTTAATTTGATCCTCTGAAAATATAAAAAGTGTCTTGAAGCTTCCTTACACCTACATGATGTCACAAAAACAACCCACTTTCCATATATATCAAAATACATTATTTTCTAATATTTAATCAAGAATTTCCTCAAAAATGCTTAAAAATAGATAATGAGTCAGAAAAATATAAATTAGACCCATTACCAGAATAATAGGAAAACAGAAGGACATGGTGGTGAATAATGGGTGATAAAATGGTAAAGCATAGGTGAAAATGTATGGTATAATGAGTGATATTTTGAAACCAAAACATGAGATGAGAGCCGATTTCTCCGGGGACAACGCGTTGTTCTAAGTGCATTTTATAATCCTGCACTAATGTTCGTGTTTTATCAAATTTATGGAGTCACAAATTCATAATGTAAGCCTAAATTGAAACTAAATGAGTTAAAATTAAATTTATATAAAAACAAAAAATCATTGTCACATCTAGCACCCCAATGTTGAAACTCAACTATGTCAAAACTGGAACTAAAACACACTTCAACCGAAAAATGCAAGCAATCTAAAATTGAACTGTAATATACTGAGGAAACTGAGTTTATTTGCAGAATTACCTACCCAATTCATTAGAATACCTGTTCTAATCGATACAATAATTTGAGTAAAACGAAAAGTTAAATCGCTGAATAATCTTTTTTCTTCACCTATGCCACTAAACTTGGGAAACAAACTGCTGGACAAAGCTGATAAGAATTTTAGCCCTATATTATTTAAAGAGTTTGCAACTCAATGAAACAAAAATGCCTGAAAGTATGGTACCTCAGATGAATAATTTTAAATATGGATATCCACTGATTTGGTGATAAGGCTTCACCTATTTCATATTCACCAACCAATCCAAACTCTACAATTTGTACCAAGGTGTTCTCCATGTCTTCAAACAACTCCTACCATGCTTGCATTATATCTCAAGGAGTTAAGGTATAAAAGGCAAAGAAATCAAATCAATTCATTCTTCTTTGTTTTAAACTTTGGCTCTTTGTCTGCTTGCAGCCATTCACGTCAACCTGTGTTTTTAACCCCGAACATAAATTATCTACACGAATCTTATAAATAAAATAAAAAATAAATAGAGAGTTATAAAACAGTAAAACAGATAAAATGTAGATTTTCCTGATCTCAAAACTAATAACTTGATTTTTCATTATATTCCTTTTAGTGTTACAACACATATATATACATGTCGAAGCATACATAAACCCCAATCCATTAACCCTTTTGATTTAGAAATATAAACTACAGTTCCTCTACCTGATCCTACAGTACCGTGGTCGAAAACCATCAGGACCCCAAAGATTCGTGTAGATAATTTATGTTCGTGGTTAAAACTACACAGCTTGACATGGAAGTAAACTTGCTTAACAGAGAGGTGCTAAAACAAAAGAATCGATCAAGCCTGATTTTTTACCTTATGCCTTTAAACTTAATACAGGATAATGCAGCATAATCAGTTGTTTGTTGACATGGAGAACACATGTTAAAGACTAATTGTAGAGGTTGGATTGGGTGAGAATATCTGCAAATAGGTCAAGCATATTCCGATCCAAAGGATATCTATATTGAAAATTATTCAACAAGAAGGCCACCATACCTTTCCAAAGATTTTCGTGTTTTTTAATCAATTTTACCAGTTCTCTGCAATAATGTCAAGTCAAGAATTCTTATCCAATACCATTAGCAAAGTCATTCCTAAGTCAAAGAAAACAAGGAAAGAAAAGTTATTATAGTTTGCTATTCTGCTATACTAGCATTATTGTATCAATTATAATAACAAAGAATTTGTGTAGATTGTATAGGTAGTGTGCAAATAAGTCAGCTTCTATGAGAATATTTCCGTCAGTTTCGCACTATTGCGCTTTCTACCAAGTGTGTTTTAGTCAGTCATACAGTCTGTGCTCAACATTCAAGATTTTCACAAAGTGCAATGATTTTTGTTTTATATAGTTTGCAGGCACAACCTATTCAGAGTTTAACTCAGGTTTACATTATGGCCTGCAATTCTGCTGAGCCCAATAAAGCACAGCATTCGGGACCTGCAGTGTTCTCAATGCACTTGTACCTGAACGCGTTGTCCCTGATTTGTTTAATGTTTGTCTGTGACACACATAATAAGTGAGAAGTGGTCCCTACAAGGAAACTATAAAAAGGGTAGCAAATAAATTTTTTAAGGGTAACAAGTTGTCTAAGCGTTCAGTGCTGGGTGCTAGCCCCGTAGTCAAAAGAGAAAAGTATCGCGGTCAAGGAATTATGATCCAAAGTGTGTTAATTGCCACATCCCACAAACCGTTACATTTATTATATATTACATATAATATATAATATCACATATCAAACTTAAGTCTCACTATATAGCATTGGAATTCTCGTACCCCCTATTTGCAGACGAGGAGACATAATCAAGCCCCAACCTAAATGCGACAGGAAGAAGACTCAACATCCATCCACCACGTCACCTTCCATTCCCCGCTCCCCGACATCTCTCCCCGCATCACAATACTTACCCCACTCCTTGGCAACTAGTCTCTTCATCACATCTTGCCGTGCCGGTGACCCCACCCTCCGTCCCGGGCCACAGTCATCTTTCCCGCCTACCCGTGACGAAGCAAACTACAAATTATAGCATTTTCCCTTCGCCGCTCACATATAAGCCTGCAATTTGTGATGTGCGGCGACCCCACCCGTCCCGCCACGTCACTCCTTCCGCCTACTCACTACACATTTTAATTTAATATTTACCCTCTGCCACTATATACAAAGACAGTATCGTCTATCACCATCATTTACTCGATGACTTATGCATTAGCCTGGGCAACCCTTCCATTCCGTACTGTCATATTTCTCTAAAACAATTTCTAAACCCATACGCACACTGTTTTAGACTTTTCCGCATATACACACGCATTCGTACACAGAGAACTCATGCTATTTTTCAAAAATACAAAAATATATAATTTCATTTTGGAGGCAAGGGTTTTTGCAGCTAACTCTGAATTTTGACTACCTCAGTCAGCTCAACTGCCCCCAAATGAAAACTAATTTGAGGGAGTATAAAAACCCCCGAAGGGAATGGCCAAAAAGGAGGAAGAGAGAGAATTATATATATTATACTGTGTTGCCCTGTCCATGTCCGATATATCCCCCCGTGCCTCCTCGCACTTCCTGCATTTTCGTGAAACCCTTAGCTTCTCTTGTATGTTCACTCATCCTATGTGACACCGCACAAAATTATTTTGAAGACGTTTACAGTTAGGCGCATATCCGCAGACGCAAGAGTTTCCAGGCTCGGGAAGATTTTTAGGTGATCTCTCCACATTTGCTTACTATACATGTCATTAATAAAATATGAGCTCACTCTCGTCTCCATGTTCACGTGTCATTTATATCTTTATACATGTGTAATGATCTTAAATAGTTCATTTATCGTTTATTTTATGATATTATGCATGATTTTGCTAACATCTAGAACTTATATATGCCGTACAACCAGGTTTTTGTACTGCTTTCACGGCTATGTTCTCGAGCACAAGGTGTCGTGTTGGCCTCATTCTCATGGGATCTACTACAATCAAAGGATAACCGTAAGGTATACAACCCTTAGCTCTAGTTTAGAGCATAGCGGTTAATTGAGTCCTTCGTGATGAAATGCCCCCGACCTATGAAGGTTTATCAACCCGAGACCCCAGGGTAACGTTGCCCATACCGTAATCGGTGACTCCACCGATTGCTCGTAACTTTACCGGGGTTGTTTGCGTGTTGTAGGTTCCCCGATAGGTTTATCACTTTTTACAGCCTAGTAAGTCTTTTTTCAATCAAGCACAAAAGACATAGTCCTGATCAAAGCTTGAATTTTTCCTTTTTTTCTTATTTTTGTTTTCATACGCTACTTAGTCTTTTACGCCCACATACCTCCTTTATTTTCCAAAGGAACTCGTATATGAAATTTTCCTTGGTTACAAATTTCCGTATACACGCTTGCCATGGTCAAAACCACTGAGTCAGAAAAATTTAAAAATTGAGCTTTAAGCCCTTTTTAGTCTTTTTCCGTTCTGTGGTGAATCCATCTTGCAACCTTAATGTGTCTTGACTATGTTATTGTATTTCATATAAATTTCTCTGGTTCTCGTTGGTGGAAAACCTGTAGCCATTTGGCATTTCCTATTTTGTGGATTCTGCAATTGCGTCTAGTTCCAAGATCTTCTCGGAGTTTTGTCGTTCCACCAATCAAAACAATGAGCCTCTATTGCTTGCTCTTCTGTCTTGCGCATCGCTTTCCGTCTTTTTTGGTTTTCCTTTTGGATTATCTTGCTTTGATTTCTCAATTATTGTAGCGAACCTTGAAGAATCCCTTTTTGGCTCACAGTCTTGTTCGCTACATTTAAAGCACTATTGAATCCAATGTTGAGTTTTTTGCTTCTTCTTTCTTGTTTGGGTCCCGCTACGAAAAGTAGCATAGTTGGCCCAGCACTTTAAACCACTGCTGAGACCATTTTTTGCTTGGATTTCTGCCTTTGCAGTTTATGTTTGTCTATTTTTAAAATATTTTCTTCATTACAAAAAAGAAAAGCCCAAAAACATTTTTGTTTTCCGTAGTTTTTCTTTGAGTTCATTTTTACAGCTTTTTCAGTGATTTTCAAGCTTTTCAAGGTTTTCTAGGTCTTTGGGTTCTTTTCTTGGTTTTCAAGGGAAGTCTTTTCTTGATTTCTCTCTTCAAATGTATACATTTTGACATTTTATAATAGGAGTTTTGTTCTGAACTAAACTTTGTTTTTCTTCCAAAAAGTGATTGAACCATTTTCTTCTCTTGCACTGTTTTTCAAAGTAGTATCTTAGAATTCTGTATCATTACTGGGTATTGGCGTGTATTTTGAAGAATTTTAGTTTTTTAATGTTTTCTGATTGCATGTGAATACTAAAAATAAAAACAAAGTTTTTTCTTACGGTTTCGTAGAACCCATAGAGATATTTTTTCATCGAAAGGAAATCATTGCATCCGCATGTAGTAAGGTTTTCACGATTTCTTTTCACATCACAAACATCATCAGCTTCACTTCCATGTACCTTTTAATTTGCGAACAACCCAATTTGGAAATCAAGCATTGTAATTAAAAGCAACTAGAAGTTTTTTATCACTTTCATTAATCCAAAACACCAACTAGATAGGTTGTAGGGCCTCTAATAGTGGAGGGAGAGTTAACTCTCCAAGGCTTCTCAAATCATAAATGATGTAAAGTTTATTAAAGAGCGAAATCCAACACCGTTATGGATTAGGAAATCTCTCCCTGCAGAGTCAAGCGCCAGATAGTGCAGCAAGAAAGAAAGAGAGATACCCTCTCCATTTGCCGAATATTGACTCAAGACCGTCTACCCAACAATGGACATGATTTGTACTCTCCCGTTTCCCTCCTAGCACCCACAAAGGTGACCGTGGGGAACATCTCATGTGGTACAAGGGATGATGCTGCATCACTTCCATCAATACCTGAGGGTGCCTGCTATTGGGGACTTGCATCGCCAAAGGCTATTGTTAGGAGGTCAACGTAGCTATTTCGTTACCTTCGCTAGGTGTCTAGGGAAGTGACCATCTCCCACTATTTTTAGAAGGTCCTATTATTTCACTTTCTTGTATTTTGGTGTCCTGTCCCCATCACCTTGCTTAAATACTGAGAGCTAT
Organism: Pinus albicaulis; assembly: GCA_034641835.2. Lineage (NCBI taxonomy): Eukaryota > Viridiplantae > Streptophyta > Pinopsida > Pinales > Pinaceae > Pinus > Pinus albicaulis. The sequence goes on from CM076569.1 coordinate 101,124,097, forward strand.
TGTTTGGTCGTATCTTAGAACTTTTTAGATTGTGTTTTTTCTCCTATATCGCTAATTCTGGTTATTTTTCATCTAAAATTAACTTTCAAAGTGCTTTATCATCTTCATGGATCGAGGAGGCCGCACAGCTTTCTCCCACAGCAAGCCCATCCTTATTCACGGGCGCAGAGCACCTGTGAGGGTTATTTTCACCCTAAGGAGCCTTGAACGTAGTGGAGAAAAGTTCTCCACAGGCCTAGTTGTTTCCTCCGTGGTGGCTCCGTGTTAGTGTTAGTTTAGAGAGGAGTGCTCCACTCATTCCCGAGCTTTATTTCTGCCAAAAGGAAGTTGAAGTGGAGAGGAAGTTTCAGCTCACTCAGCCCTCTCATCTCCTCTTCCTGCTGTAGTTGTCCCTATCTTCTGGTGACACTGGTCCCAGGTCCTGAGACCACCTAGTCCTTCCTTCATCACATCCCATTTCTCTGAAGCACACACTGAGAACAAATTTTGCCTGAGCAACCAAGCAACTGCATCTTCTTAGTTGGAGAAGAGGAACTGCTGCTGTATCAAGGAACCATTTCTAGTGCCGTTGTGCTTTTGCCTCCGGAAATACCCAGCACATGCTTCTTAACTGCCCTTACTATGTAATGTCAGTGGAATTCTTCTTTCTTCCTTCTGTTGTTTCCATTGCCTCTCAAGACCCATACCTTCGTGTTGGTGATCATCTTCATTTCCAAGGTCTCTTCATGGTGGTCCCCGACCCCAAACCCTTCCTTAGATCCATGCCTTCACCTCCCCAAAACTGCTCACCCTGAGTCAAGCTCTAATGTCTTTTCTTTGGGACACAACCCCCGCTTTTTGCTACTTATTTAAGCGGTGAGTTAGTTTTTTCATCAGTTTGCAGGAATGCACCTTTCTTCATCGGGTACTTCAAGATTTTTCCATTTGTAAATGCTTGGAACCCTTACCAAGGGTTTTCTTCATTCAATACTCAGCTGGGAGGAAGAAATGTTCCTCGTATATAGTAACTCTATGAGTGGGAGGGGGTCCTTCTCCGAATGTTGGGTTCATGATTTTCTAGGCTCAGTATTTTCATTTAATAACATCTGGAAACCCTGCAAGCTCAAAAATCCAGTATTCTTTTCAGAATGTAATCCTTCCATGGGGAGACAATTCCAATCTCCTGCTGTATTTATTTTGGCAATGTTAACCTGGGCGTATTTATCAAATTAATTAACCATCCTTATTCGATATATTCTGGGCGTGTCTTCCTATTCATCAAACCGTCTTTGACATTCTGTTTGAAGGAACATTTGGGTGATATTCACCATCATGCTCACCACTTTCCATTTATAAGTATTCTGCTAAACTCCTCATTTAATGATTCTATTGAAGCTGTGAGATTATTTCAAAGAACTTAGGCTGTAACGCGACCATCAAAGACTTCTAGCTAATTTGGGGAAATTTTTGCTACTCTTGGAGAGTTGGCTACCATGTTCTAAATCATTTCCCCGCTGTTTTGTCCATTATGATGCCTAATTTAAAATCTCACCAATTTTAAAGCAGACAAGGCAACCTACATTTTCGATCAAGGTATTCAGAAATGGCGAAGAAGGAAGAGGCTTCTTATCAAAGTCTACAAACTCAGACCATCCTTTCTAATGGTTTTTTAAATCTTTGCTGTACCAGAAATTTTGTACCATCCCTTCATGGTATTTTCCGAAGGTTGTTGTTATTTTAGGCTTACTAGGCTATAACTCCATTTCATTACCGCCCAGAGTCCTTAAGGCAAATTCTTCTCCGCATGCTCCTCACTCCAAGCCAGATTTAGTCAAAACTAAACCTCATCCTCACAAGAACCACTATTCAAGCTGATCGCTAGCTATTTACCAACTTTATGTTTTAATTATAAATAGCTGAATTATACAATCTTCTCCTTTCCTGTCAAGATGTGCTTGGGTGTCAACTCCTTCTCAACCCTGGAAATTAATGTTGTTCAAAATTCAATCCTAAAAGAAATCAACAATTCAAGGAAGAAGAAGGGATTTGAATAACAAGAAAAGTGATGGAAAGATAAGGAAGAGAACCAATGATCATGTTGGAGAGGTAAGAAGGAGAATAAAAGAAAGTTAATTTTCCATGTTATGTGTACTAGGATCATCTACATGGCACTCTCCACCTGTGTCCAGATAAAAATGTCATTATTCAATAGGGTTCTTCAGCTTCCTGTGTCAGGACAGATAAAACCCTTTTCTCAAGGGAAGAACACTACTGCACAAATGAAAATACTAGGATCATCGGGGCAGCCTAGGAATGGGAAAATACCCAAACATATATGATGAGTGCTTCACGTTACACGCGTGAGATTCCAGTGATTATGGCAAAGCCGAGTCTTCAAGAGTAAGGGTGCTCAATAGTGCCGAGTCACTCCATATTGAGAGGCTCGTGTGACCCGAGCTTTCATACCTTAGATGCCTGCAGGTACACAAAGCGCACATGAGATCAATCCAATGCCAAGGCTACCCAGTAATCATCACCATAGGCATCCGGCTCAAATTCTCGTGCCATGTTTGTGTTGGTAGGGCATCTGGTCGTGTCCTCATAATAAAGTAGTGCACGTGCTCATTGCCATTGGGCATTGTTGATTCTGGCCCATCGTATGATGATCGTACGTATATGCCACGAAAAGAGACTTCTCATCATATGGCTTTCCACAGTCATGTCATCATATCAGAAATTTGAATATTTTCAAAACAAATGTTTAATAGTGCGATTCCACATTGTGTAAATCTCTTTGCATGCCTTGGGGCAGGCTAGATCTCCCAAATCATCCCCTTCAATCGTTCTTTCCATTGAGCAGTGCTCGATGGTCATTCTCATAGGCCACATAGATATTGTCTGCAGCCTTTACCTATATTGTCAGGCAAAACTGTCAATATCAAGTTGGAGATAGTCACTGTTTCTAGACTATAACCTTCGTTGGGGAAAATGGATATATGAGATGGATGTTGGCTCATCCTCATTATTTTGGTATTGTATGTTTCCCCCATAGAATTGTCACAATTGATCAACCGGATTGTTCTCCATATCCTAATGCATCTTTCCACCAACTGCTCTTTGGCATGATGGTTTTGCCAATCCTTATTGAGAAATCTGGGTTGGAATACATCCTCGATGGGTAATTTTGATCTTCCACCTCCTTCTGCTCATATCAATGCTATTTCATCCTCCTCAGTGTCTTTATTCAAAGAGAGTTCTTCAACTTCATTATTTTTCTATACCTGGGACCTCACCTTCTCCTACCTGCCATTAGAACAAGGTCAAGTGGTGAATGGCATTTCTTATGTCTGCAATGGTATTCGCATAGACATATTGTTGAACTGCAATTTCTTCCATTCCGCTTTCTTCACCTGAGAATTAGATGGAGATGTGCTTCGCTTGGACTCTACTTCATCTTTCAAAGCTTGCCCCTTTAATACCACTTTCCATCAAAAGAAAGCTATCGCACAAGCAATGATTGGTACAGAGAGACCGTGGGATGATTTGCATTATCGGTCTTACTTTCTACCATCAGAAGAGAAGGTTGAATTCAGCCTTTAGCCTTCTGCCTTTTTGGTCCTTTCACCCGCCTTGAACCTTTAGCAACAGCATAGGTATTCGCCGAAGGGATCGTGGTTGCTGAGCTGAATATTACCTCAAAGGTGAATACCTCAGGAGATCCAAACATTATAGAGAATGTATTCATTGGAGTTAATCAGGAGATCAAGTCCTTGATGGAAAAATGATAAAAAATTTAGTTGCTCAGAATTGGTCCAAACTAGAACGACTGGAAAGAGCTTGGAAAAAAGATCCTGTAGATGTGAACGGCACTGAAAACCGACACTGTATGAGAAAGTTATTCAGCTTTGAAGTTTGCCAATTTCAGTTAAAAAATGGCCAAAATTGACTTTACAAAAAAAATTTATTAAAAAGAAAATATTCCACAGAATACTCTCGGAATATTCCACGAAATATTCCACAGAATATTTTGCGGAATATTCTTAAGGCAGCCAATGAAAGGGCGCCATGTGGCCAGCCCAGAGGCCGCCACATGGCCCCAATGTCAAATGAAATGGCGTTCAAATTTTTTATTATGGTCGCGGACGGGTTCAACCCCGGGTCAGGGCGGTAGCAATGGAGCGGCCCGATCGTCGAGTCACATGATGGTACTTATTAAACCTTGCTCTCGAACTTCTATTTGAGGTTTGAATTTGATATGGGCGGAGCCGTAAAGGGCCAGCCCTTATGGGCCAGCCCCTCAGCACGTAACCATGGGGCTCAGAACCAGAGGCTTAATTCAATCGGCGCACATTACATGGGGTATGGTCACACGACTAAACGAACAGTGCAGATTTTTATTTATACATATGGTTAAACCTTAACAAACGCCAAAATAAACTCAAAGTCTTTTAAAGATTTCCCAACGGTGCGGTCACGTGCCTTAACTCTTTATCCCTCAACGCTGGCGGTCATTATGGCGGAGTGCCAAAAATTTAGTGCCGCCCCTATTTTAGCGGGATTAACTGCAGTCTTCCACATTTAGTGGAGATTTTCAAGGGGACACTGGGCAAAAATTTAGTTAGCCATAACTTTGGCGAGTGATTTTTTTTTTGATTTGGGGCTATTGAATTATTCTAAAGCTGTTGGAATAGGTTGCAGAGCCATCAGGGCACTCTGTAAGTGATTTTATCAGCGAATTTTCTTGTGGGGCCACTAGGGCTTGGTGAAAGATCAGCTGTATTGGGCTATGTTCATCCATTTGAGGTGAATGAATAGTCAATTTTTACTGTTTCCAACACTTTGTTTCTGAATTTGCAGCTATTTTAACCTTTTGAGGCTTGCTTCACAGTGTAATAATGATTTTGGGCATTAATGAAAGAGGGAAAAGCCTATTTGGAGGCTTTTGGACCCAGCAGAGATAGCCCAAGAGAAGGGTGAACTGCTTAAAAAAATGCTTACTGTTATGCTGTGCATTTTTGCTGCTATTTTCCAGAGTTTACTTCATTAAACAATAAATTTTTAATAAGTCCACTTTTCACAATGAGACTTATACAGTGATCAAAACTCATTCGTTTCACTTCAAACCACATTACTTCCATTGCAGAATACTTGAAATTTCTTATTCACACATAAAATTTGGTTAATGAATATTTTGCAAACATAAACAAATAATTTCATTGCCAGATCAATTTAGTGCTTACTTCATATTTCTTTAGGCAGAGCTAGTAAGAGGTCCAGAAGCTTCTGGTTTCATCCTTTCTAGTAAAGGTGAAATAACCAGTAAAAGCCCCTACTGTCTATCTCTGTATAAGAAATATTTTTTTCACACATTTCAGATCAGATTGGTATCACAGCTCTAGGTTTTGCTTAAGAGTTTGTGAAGTTTATGCAAGAATGTTGTGTTATTCTGCAAAAGTTTGATGCTTACTAGGCTGAAATTGAAAAGAGGGGAAGGTCAATTGGTTAGAGCACAAGATAATCCTCAACCAAGGAGGGCTAGGGTGCCATTATCTCCACCTTCCATTTCATCCCCATTAGCCTTAGAATCAGCCACAAACATGTCTTCCAGAGAAGGAGAAGTACATGAGGAAATGGATCCCAAGGAAGAAGAAAGAGTCTTTAGAAAAGCTTTCCTGGACATGACTGAGATGGTTAGGATCCTATACCAGGAGAGAAATGATAGGATTGCTGGAGAAGGGTCTAGAAACCAAAGAGAAGAAGGATATTCTTTAGGAGGGAAGAAAGACAATGATAAGTCTAAGAAAGGGAATGGAGGAAATGGTGATCCTTCATCTCCATCGTCATCCTCTTCCTCCACTTCATCCTCTTCTACTTCTGTTAATCAGTCACACAAAACAAAAACATCTCTTAGAAATCCTTTGTTAAAGCTTGATGTGAAGTTTGAGTTGCCGATGTTTAATGGTGATGTGAATGCAGAAAAATTGGATAACTGGATTAGACAAATGGAAGTCTATCTAAGAATTCAGAATTTGCCTGATGATGACACAAAAATCCAATTAGCCTCATTGAGAATGGATGGAGCAGATTTGGTTTGGTGGGAAGCCAAGACCAGATAGGAGATTAAAAAGCATGGTAAGATAACTCTAACTTGGATTGAGTTTATTACTGCTATTAAAAAATAGTTTTATCCTCTTGCTCATATTCAGAAGGCAATCATGAATTGGAAAAATTTTGGGCAACTTAAGGGTCAAAATGTGCAAGATTATACCCAAGAGTTTAGAAGGAGAGAACTCTTACTTGGGGTAGACTTACAAAGTCAAGACACCTTGTTAAAATACATAGGAGGTTTGCACAATTACCTTCAACATACTATTCTAATGTTTAATCCTACCAGCTTAGATGAAGTCTGTGTGCAGGCTACACATTTAGAAGCTAGAGGAAAGAATACTTTTGATGAGGATAGTAATTTCAAAAATAAAGGAAAGAAAAGAGTTGCAAATTCAAGAAAAGACAAAGGAAAGTTATTTTGCAAGAACTGTTCAAAGACAAGTCATGATGAAGATCATTGTTGGAAGCTTCATCCTGAACTGAAACCAGAAAAATATAAGAACAAAAACAAGACCAAAGAAAAGGAGAAAACTGTAGCAACAGTTGAGCAAGACTTAGGGTTAGACTTAGGAGATGAGACAAAAAGCATCACCATGGTTTTAAAGAACATTAAGGGGAAAGAAGTGGTGCAAGACACAATTCCCAGTTATAGCTCTTTGAATTGTCACAAAGATACTCATGAAGAAAATAGGAGGATAGAGCTCTTCCATGTGAGGGTAATTTCAAAACATACTAAAATTGACACACTATTTGATAGTGGGTCACAAGAAAATCTCATATCTGAAGACTTGGTCAAGCAGCTTAAACTTGAGACCATTCCACATTCGAAGCCTTATCCACTTGGATGGATATGCAAGGATGCCAATTTGCAAGTTTCAAGGAAGTGCATATTGCGCTTTGCAATAACTACACATTTTATTGACACAGTTGAACTTGATGTGGTGCCGCTTGATATCTCAGGTATTGTTTTGGGAAGTCCTTACTTATTTGGCAGGAAGGCCATCTTTCATCACCATGAAAACAAGTATCACTTGTTCAAATATGGTAAAGAGTACATTGTGTGAGCTCACAAGAAGAAGCTGGAATCTTCTTTACTCCATGCAAGTCAATTGAAGAGACTGGTTAATGCAAGTCAAAGTCTAACTTTGTTAATGTTGAAACGACCAGATTTTGAGCATTCGCCTTTTTATGATGTTGCTAATGATTTGTCTCAGTTTGATAACAGTTTGTCTTTGAAAGAATATGATGTTATGTTGTATAAATTACCTTTTGGGTCAGCCAATGCAGAGAATGAAGTGTCAAAGCAAAGCAGTGCAAGCAAGGAGGACACACAATTCAGCATGGGAAAAAGTTGGTTTCAGAATGGTAGAATTCGCCATGGGAACAGTTTGCAAGGTGAAAGTTATTTTAAGTCTTCTGGGAAGTTTGATCAGTGTAGAAAAAGTTTGTTTTCTGCAGATTACAATTGCTGTTCTGCAAATTTTAATCATTTGCATCATGACTCTGTCAATCTTAGCAATGGTCGATCAGTTGATTCCAGAGACAAATTATCATTTTCTCAAAAGCTCCATTTCATTAAATTGGGTAGATTTCAGTTATTCAAGGGTGGAAGAGTGGAGAATCAGTCTCCACATCATCAGTTTCACTATTCAGATAGTTTTTGGGTCGAAAAGCTTCCCATTTGGGAGGTGTGATCAGGAGATCAAGTCCTTGATGGAAAAATGCTCAAACCTTTAGTTGCTCAGAATTGGTCCAAACCAAAACGACTGGAAAGAGCTCAGAAAAAATATCTTGTAGACGTGAACGACACTGAAAACCGATGCTGTATGAGAAAGTTATTCAGCTTTGAAGTTTTCCAATTTCAGTTAAAAAATGGCCAAAATTGACTTTACAATTTTTTTTTTATTAAAAAGAGAATATTCCACGAAATATTCCACAGAATATTCTGCGAAATATTTCGAAGGCAGCCAATGAAAGGGCGCCATGTGGCCAGCCCGGAGGCCGCCACGTGGCCCCAAGGTCGAATTAAATGGCGTTCAAAATTTTTATTATGGTCGCAGATGGGTTCGACCCCGGGTCGGGGCGGTAGCAACGGAGCGGCCCGACCATCGGGTTACACAATGGTACTTATTAAACTTTGCTCTCGAACTTCTATTTGAGGTTTGAATTTGATATGGGTGGGGCCGTAAAGGAGCCAGCCCTTATGGGCCAGCCCTCAACATGTAACCATGGGGCTCAGAACCAGAGGCTTAATTCAAGTGGTGAGCATTACATGGGGTATGGTTACACGACTAAACGAACGGTGCAGAGTTTTATTTATACATATGGTTAAACCTTAACAAATGCCGAAATAAACTCAAAGTCTTTTAAAGATTTCCCAACGGTGCGGTCACGTGCCTTAACTCTTTAGCCCTCAACGCTGGCGATCATTATGGCGGAGTGCCAAAAATTTAGCGCCACCCCTATTTTAGCGGGATTAACTGCAGTCTTCCACATTTAGTGGAGCTTTTCAAGGGGACACTAGGCAAAACTACAGTTAGCCATAACTTTGGCTAGGGAAGTCCTTTTGGAGCAATTTTTTTTTTGATTTTGGGGTATTGAAGCATTCTAAAGCTGTTGGAATAGGTTGTAGAGCCATCAGGGCACTCTGTCAGTGATTTTATCAGTGAATTTTCTTGTGGGGCCACCAAGGCTTGGTGAAAGATCAGCTGTATTGGGCTATGTTCATCCATTTGAGGTGAATGAATAGTCAATTTTTACTCTTTCCAGCACTCTGTTTCTGAATTTGCAGCTATTTTAGCATTTTGAGGCTTTATTCATAGTGCAATAATTATTTTGAGCATTAATGAAAGAGGGAAAAGCCTATTTGGAGGCTTTTGGACCCAGCAGAGGTAGCCCAAGAGAGGGGTGAACTGCTTAAACAAATGCTTACTGTTATGATGAGCATTTTTGCTGCTATTTTCCATAGTTTACTTCATTAAACAATAAATTTTTAATAATTTCACTTTTCACAATGAGACTTATACAGTGATCAAAACTCATTTGTTTCACTTCAAACCATATTAATTCCATTGCAGAATACTTGAACTTGCTTATTCACACATAAAATTTGGTTAATGAATACTTTGCAAACATAAAAAAAATAATTTTATTGCCAAATCGATTTAGTGTTTACTTCATATTTATTTAGGCAGAGCCAGTAAGAGGGCAAGAAGCTTCTGGTTTCATCCTTTCTAGTAAAGGTGAAATAACCAGTAAAAGCCCCTACTGTCTATCTCTGTATAAGAAATAATTTGTTCACACATTTCAGATAAGGAGCCGAGTGTTCCCTTGAAGAAATTCAGACTTACACCGATCTCTTTCGAGAATTTCGGGATGTGTTTGCTTGGTCTTATGAGGAGATGCCTGGTATAGATCCATCTATTGTCCAGCATGAGATCAAGAAATACGAAAATGCTAAGCCTATCAGGAAAAATATTCTTCCGGTCAACCCTATGGAGGTAGCAACTATCAAAGTTGAAGTGGAGAAGCTGCTTAAGGCGGGTTTCATTTACCCCATTCCATTAACTAAGTGGGTTTCAAATCCAGTTCCCGTGGACAAGAAACATGGAATGATCTGAGTTTGCATTGGATTTTAGGGACTTAAATAAGGCATGTCCTAAAGATAATTACCCCACACCATTTATAGATAATATCATCGATGAGTGTGCCAGGAATGGGATTGTCTCCTTCATGGATAGTTTCTCAGGATATAATCAAATCAGTATCCATCCTAAAGATCAACATAAGACTATGTTTATTTGTCCCTGGGGTACCTTTGCTTACAAGAAGATGCCTTTTGGCCTTAAAAATTTTGGAGCTACCTTTCAGTGCACCATGTCTTACGCCTTCCATGACATCAAACATATTATCAAGGCATATTTAGATGATTTAGCTGCTCATTCTCTTAAGAGAATTGATCATCCTTCTCACCTCTGTCAAGTTTTTGAACGATGTCAATATTACAAAATTCAGTTGAACCCTAATAAATGTATTTTCGCTGTCACATCCAGTCGGTTGTTGGGATTCATCGTGTCTATGGAAGGGATTCAGGTAGATCGCTTCAAGGTTGAGGCAATACTTCAGTTGCCTCCCCTGTCTTCAATTTGTCAACTTCAAATTTTGCAAGGAAAAGCTAATTTCCTACGAATATTCATCGTAAATTATGCCGAGATTACAAAGGGATTTATGAGATTATTAAAGAAAGGAGTTTCATTATTTTGGGATGACTTTGCTCGACGCTCATTCGATGGTTTGAAAAAAGAATTGACCTCTTCTCCTTTACTGAGTCCACCCGATTATAGTAAGGATTTCCTCTTTTATCTCGCTACAATATAATCTACCATTGGTACGGTTCTGGTTCAGAAATATGATGCTCTTTTTGAGCATGTTATATACTACCTTAGTCGAGGCTTGGTAGGTCCCGAACTCCGATATTCTCCGATAGAGAAACTTACTTTGGCAGTTGTTCATGCTATTCAAAGGCTCAGACATTACATTCTCCTTCGCAAAACATATGTTTTGGGAGCAGTCAATCCATTTCAATTTGTTCTCAGTAGGTGATTGATTGGGGGCAAATACAATCGATGGATTGTTATTTTGCAGAAATTTGATCTTGAATTTTTGTCTTCCAAGTCCAAGAAATTTTTAGTATTTTTAGAGTTAATTTCTGAGTTATTCCCTGTGGAGAAGAGATTGTTTATGAAGAATCATTTCTGGATGAACATCTTTTTCTCATTTCTGCACAGGATCCTTGGTATGGAGATCTCATAGTTTATCTCTAGAATGCGATGTTTCCCTCAACTTTTTTGAAAGATAAGTGCCGAAAGTTACATCACTTAGCCAAAAGTTATTTGATTATTGGTGACACTTTATATCATCACGGGCTTGATTCGATAAAAAGGCGCTGCTTACCTCTCAAAGAAACTGAGGTTGTGCTGAATGATTTCCACAATGGAGCTTGTGGTGGTCATTTATCTAGGCTTTCTAAAACCCAAAAAATATTGTGTGCAAGATACTTTTGGCCTTCGATTTTCAAAGATTGTATTGAATCGGTCAAAAAGTGTCATCCATGTTAGGTTTATACTCGAAAGATGCGTGCTCATCTAGCTCCGCTATTTCCTGTCATCATTGTTGATCTCTTCAAAAAGTGGGGTATTGAATATACTACTTGTAACCGGCCTTCGACTAAAGGTCACAAGTACATTATTGTAGCTGTAGACTACTTCACAAAGTGGGTCAAGGCTATGCCTACTTTTGGGAATGACGGTGAGAAAACAACCCAATTCCTCTTCAATCAAGTCATTTCTCACTTTGGTATCCCCAAAGAGATTGTCACTGACCATGGCAGTCACTTTCAAAACAACATGATGGCTGAATTGGCTCTGAAATTAGGTTTTCGACAGGAGCATTCATCTCCTTGTTATCCTCAAGCCAATGGGAAAGTTGAATTTGTTAACAAATCCTTGAAGAAAATTCTTCAATGGACGATTGATAAAGCCAGATCCAATTGGCATATCATGCTATATCCTGCACTTTGGGCATAATAGATGTCAATCAATAATGCAACCGGTTTTACTCCATTTCAACTGGCTTATGGGTTGGAATCTATTTTTCCTATTGAATGTGAAATCCCTTCCCTTAAGTTAGTTGTTGAGCTTCTTCCTGACACTTCCAGTCTCAAAGAATGCCTTCTCCACCTAGAACATCTTGTTGAGCAGTGTCGAGATGCAGCTACAATGAATGAGGCACATAAGAAACGGGTAAAGGTTCAGTACGATAAGGCGGTCAAACCTAGGGTTTTCTCTGAAGGTGACCTTGTCTTGGTTTATGCCCAAGAGAAGGATGCCTTTGGGGTAGGCAAGTTCAAATCTATCTAGTATGACCCCTTTATCATCAAAAGGTCCTAAAGAAAGGAGCCTATGCCTTGGTTGAATTTGATGGGAACTAGTTGGCGGAGCCCATAAATGGTCCCATGTCTGCATCATGATAATTATAATTTTGTAAGTCATTTTTTCCAATAAAAAACATTTTTTCATTTTCCATATAATTTGAAAAAACTCAAAAAAATCATATAATCAAAAATAAAAAAATGCAATCTTACCAATTGCGCCCCATGATGCGCTGAGTGGAAGGACTAGATCTGGATCTGCACGAAAGTCCATCCCAGCATAGGGATAATCCTCCACTACGATGACTTGTTCTTCCCACCATTGGAAGAACTCATCATCCCAAGTGGTTCGGGGAACCTCACTTCCCCCCATTCTCTTCATCAGATTTTCCCATCGGGCTATTCTTGGACCTCTTAGGCTGTTGATAGTTGAGATGACCTTGGGCCGAAGCCCTGAGACCCTCTCGAAGAAGAATGTCAGCAAGATTGTACCGTATCCAAAGTGTTTAGTATTTTCTTTCTGGATTTAAGTCAATTGTTTTTTCATATTTCTCAGCAAAGATGTGCACCAATAAAAGAGGTGAATCAAGCATTCCACTGCTATGCTCATGTGTGTACATGAATCCTGATGCAGAGAAGCTGATCCTACTACTCTACCAATGGTAAAGAGAAGAATATTCATGTATAAATCCTTCATATATCTGATGGGAATATGAGTTCCCACCTTCTTTGCATTGTCTACGCAGTAGAATTTGACATAATCTTCCACGTTAAGTCCTCCAACAGGCTTTCCGTGCAAATCTACTGGGTCTCCCCTTCGAGAGAGCCTAGTAATGAAGTATATGTCTTCCACTTCTATTTGTAGTGACATCTGATTAATTATGAAACAATATTCTTTCGGTTCCTAATGATCAACCAACATTTGAAGCAAACGAACATTGATTTTCATATTCATAATTTTGAAAAATTTGAGCAAACCATAATTCCAATGAATATCTAAGGAAGTTTTCTCTTCCATCACCTCATTATCAATTGCATTATGCTCACGTTCTATCCAACTGATCGACATCCTAGGAAAAATCATCAATTGATTGATTAGATACATGTTTTTAATTTTTTCTCTGTGCATATGCGATCTCTCTTGTACATAGTTGCGTATCATACGCAGTTTCCTCCACACGAACCTGCATATGCATAAGGGTTTCAATGAAAATCTCTTTCCTACAGTAAAAAATCCAAAATTTTTCCTCAAACAGGAATGAAATTGATGAATAGGATGAGTCTAAGGCTTACCTGACTGATTTGGTGTGATTTGGTGGCCGGTTGCTCCGTATTTGAGAAGAGGAATTTTTGCCCCAAAGCTCTTTCTCCACTTCTGCAATGTAAAAATGATCAAAATGTGAGTCAAATTGTGTATTTATGCCCAGAATTTGAATTTTTTTCACAAATTTCGTTTATGCTTATTTTTTGAATTTGATTAAGGCTGTTTAACCATTTGGCTTGTAAGTGTTGGGAAAAGTAATTTTCAGGTACATTTTGCTGAATTTGAGATCTTCCTAGATTTCCTTCGGATCCATGCCTGCTGACTTGTCATGGTAGGTATTTAATTTTGAACTGGCATATAGGTTAGGGAATTCACTTTTCGTTGCATTTTTTCATACTAGCCTCCATTCTGATCACTTGCCATAGGGTCAATCCCATCATGTCATGAGTACTTAACCCATTTCACTCGCCAATTTTTTAATCATGACTTGATGGTAGAACCATCCTTTCCATGGGCTTCCTAGTTAGTTCCTCGATAGCATTTGTCGCCCATGCTGCAATTTATGTAGGCTCGCGAGTCCTCTCTAGTCTTGCCATGAATTATGCGTTGAAGCTTCATTCTTCTTCTTCTTCGCTATCGTTATTCTAGCCATTTACCCTAGAGGCTCCCATATCTTGTCAAGTTGTATTACTACATTGCATATTGACTACTTGTTTATCTTGTCCTTTAGCCGGACTCATTTGGACTCATGTTTAAGCCCTCTTTTGACCATGTCTTTCTGTACAAGTTAACCATGCAATCACTTAGCTTCTGCGACTTGACACCTTTACCCATGGATGGAACATTACTTTGAGTGTCACTTACCATTTTTCACCACCTTGCATTGAGCATAGGATTACTCCTATCCCAAGAACTAGTGCATATGTTTCTCTACACTCGTTCTATCCATTGTACTATAGGAATTATTTTTATTCTTTTTTCAGGCTTTGAAATATGAAAAAGACAAAAAATTAAATATTTGAAAAAGAGCGAGAACGGGATATTCCTTCCATACTTGATGGCAGCTACAGTGTCAGTTGTGTCACCCTTGAATAAAGCACAAAAAAGCCAAGTCTTTTGTCGATTTGGGATGGTTTTAGTTTTTGACTTAGGAGAAGCCATAACCTTGTTTCTTAAGTCAGTACTCCCCTAGTTGGTTATCTCTTCCAATCATATGGAGGGTTTGTTTATGCCTCCTCCATGAAAAAATTATACAAAGTTATCATTTGCTGCCATAGTCAATATGAGTCATGCTTTTGTTCAAGGGAAGTTAACCTGAATTGGCCTTTCTGCGGTGTCTCTTGACACATTTTTCAGTCGGCCTTCCTGGTCTTGTCAGCATCTTGTTCTATCACATCATATATTTGGTCCTTTGCTTCTGCTGGTTTGAGAAGGTCTCCACTGACTTGTTTCTAGTGGGTTTGTCTCTTATCGACTACGGAATATTTCTCTGAGAGTAAACCTAGAGCCGCACCCTGGCCCTATTTACATCATTGATAGGTGACCTTGTGCTCAAAATTTGATCAACACCATGGGTCTTTGACTGAGTGGTTTCCCTTGTGTTCGACTTCAGCTTACATTATCACACCTGGGATTCGTAGAGTACCTTGATTTCCATTTAACCCTATCGGTGGATATCTCACCTATTTGTCAACTTTCATTATTGGTTGGTTCATAGGGTTTCTGTCATGCGCTAGCTTCATCTTGTGCATGTCAGAAACGTACTTCAGGTTGGTTACTTCACTTTACTTCGTCCAATTCCTTCCAAATCTTGGCCTGCGGGTTACACTCGTGCTGGAATGATGTGGGATTCCTTAGTGTCTTCCTTCCAACAAATATTTTCCCATCGACTTCGACTCATTGCTATGGGAATAAGGTCTAAAGTCCTATTTTCATTACCTTAGGGTTTTCATTCATTAGTGGCAGACTCTTCGCTATCAACACTGAGGATACATCATTGCCTCTTGATTGATAGATTCTTTCAAGTGTTCGACTTCAACTCATTCATTCGCACTTGCTAGATTGTACTGAGGCACCTTCATGATCATTATCATTATCGGTGGGTTGTCTCGCGTTTGTTAACGGTATACATCAATGACCAGCAATCAAACAATTTCTCACATGGTCGACCTCAGCTCATTTATTCCCATTGTGTAGAATTGTGCCATAGTGATCGGTGAAGACCTCAGGTTTGCATAAGCATGCTTTGGTTCACTTTTACAACTCCATTTTTCTACCAGTGACACCATCCATCCTTATATGTTACAGTTTCATCACAGTATCATCTTATATGTAGGCTCCTGAGTTGCGTGTTGTATCATTTGTTCCACCACTTATGATTTGGTACTTGGATATTCAGTTGTGACTCTCGTGATCAGATATCTGTTGCAACATCATTGATCAGTCTTCTATATGTGATACTTGCACATGTTTTTGACTTATACTTTTGAGCAGTGATCAGATGATTCACTATGTACTTTACATTTAAGCTATACTTGTATACATATTTGTAATGTTCCCAAATCGGGACAACTAGCAATCCATGGCTGGAAAACACATTTTCCAGAAATGGAGGCAGCAAGATTTGATACCAAGACCTGGATACCTTAGATCAATACATCTAAGACTGAAATCCAAGAGTTGGGATCAAAGAAATCCTTCTAGAGTGGTTAAACAGATCTTCCACTACTAGATATCCTCAGAAAAGTGCCCGATGAGGGACTGCAACAAATGTATGAACATAAAATAGAACAACAACATTATTTTATGAGCTGTGAGACAAGAAGATGTAGATAGCCAATGAATAATTTTATAGCAGCAAAGAGAGTACAATTTCTTGAGGAAATAACCTCTCAAGAAAGGAAATGCAAGCCTCAACAATACATGTACATGGAAATGATGAAACACAGCTGCATATATGAAACCCTTGGCTATGGAAACGTAGTATATTATGGGTTATTGCTGCAATAAAATGTAAATACATGGATATGGAAATAATATAGCTCAAATAAATTAGGGGAGCAAAGCTCTAACCCTTAGAAACAATAAAACATCAATCCTCCAAGGGATTGGCTGAAATATACAAAATGGAAAAAATGCCGGAGTTGCTAGGGAGCAGCTGCAACTCAAATATGGAACTGGATAGATAAGACTGAATATGATGAGAAATATGAAGTAGACATCCTCCAATGGATCTCCAAAGTGGAAGGCTGATCCTTACACTTGAGATCTCACCCTCCAATCAATCTACAAACCCTCACTGCAGATACTCCATGAAAATAACGCAGTCACTAAGAGGAACTACGCAGTGAGTGGAATAGAACACTATGGCCAAGTGCCAAGATCTGAAAATCAGCTCCCAAGTTTCCAATCTGATCTCCCAAAGAAAGGAAAGACTCTCACTCTAAAAAAAAAGAGATGGAAGAGGTGTTGTGAAGTTTCCATTGCAACACCTTACAACACAGTATTATGCTGCTGCAGCGATAATGTTGTCCTGGAGGAGGATGCTTTGGCCTTGAGCCAAGAGATGTGGAAAATTAAGAACCAACCCTCAAGAGGCCTCTCAATAAGGTAAGGAAATCCTAAACAGGAATCCCCCAGCAATTCTTGCTAAACAACAAAGAATGCATAATGTGTGAATAGACATGAAATGAATAATACAAGCATGAATAACAATGGCTCTCCTCCTCTTCATATATAGTAAGTGAAGGCTCCCTCTCCATGGGCTCATCCATTAGGGTTTCCTCCATAAAGGAATATTACCTCCTCTATCTCTGCGCTGTCCCATGTAGTGCTTTCCACCTCATACCCAACGCTGTTTGACTTGGTCAAACTTAACCAAGCTTCTTTGCAAAATGTCCCCTTTCACACATGAGGGTGTGAAATATAGTTCCAAGGCTGATCCCCTTTCATACTAGAGGGATTTTATCCATGTTTTTATTATGAATGGGCCTCCTCACCCAATTATTCAACTTATAAGTGAAATTATCAAAATATAATGTTCCAATTTATTGAAGGCAAAAATTAGGAACATTACAATATTGGATCCACTCCATAATTCATATGTGGACATGATTTTCTTTCACTGAGCATGGGTATGACTGCCTCAGACATGAGCTATCTCTCTTATCTCTCTCACTATTTTTTTGGCAGGCTGAAATCTGGTGAAGTCCTCTCTAGTCTTCGCAAGGTTCTTTCTATGCACATAATACATTTCAGCCATCATGTACCCCTTCTAATCTCATATATTAGGGGGCATCTGTTATACCATCATTTATCACCATCATATACTTGATGACTTATTCATTGGCCTTGGGCAACCCTTCCATTCAAAATTGGTCATATTTCTCTAAAAAACAATTTCTTAAAACCCATACGCGACTCTGCCCAGACTTTTCCGCATATACACACAAGTTCGTACATACAAAACCACATATGCTATTTAAAATATTAAAAGTGTATATAATTTCCCTACTTTTGAGGTGGGTTTTACTGTTGTTCCTATAACTTATCTACCCCAGCGCATTGCCTAACTGTTCCCCAACTGAAAAAAAACTAATTTGAGGGAGTATAAAAATCCCTCAAGGGAATGGCCTAAGGGAGGAAGAGAGAGAATTATAGATATTATGCTCTGTTATAGCTCTATCCAAGTCTGATATATCCCCTATGCCTCTTGCACTTCCCAGATTTTCAGGAAACCCTTGTTTCCTTGAGATCTTCACTCATCCTATGTGACATCCATTGTGCACTATTCTTGGAAGAAGTTTTGCGAGGTTAGGGCAGGACGGATCCAGAGGATGGTATGCTCGAGGCCGTGGAAAATTTCAGGTGATCTCTCCACATTTTTTTACTGTACATGTCATTAACAAAATAAGTGCCATATTTTTCCTGATGTTCACGTGTCATTTATCTCTTATACATGCGTAATGATCTTAAATAGTTCATTTATTGTTATTTTTATGAGATTATGCATATTTTTTGCTAACATATATAACTTATATATGTTGTACAACTAGGTTTTTGTGCTTGTTCTTTGTTGGTTTGTAGGTTTTGGAGCACAAGGTGTTGCAGGGGGTTTGAATCCCGCAGGATCTACTACAACCGAAGGATAAACGAGTAAGGTCTAACCCTTAGTTTCTAGTTTAGAGCATAGAAGTTGGTTAATTGAGTCCTTCTTGTGATGACATGCCTCTAATCTGTAAAGGTTTATCAACCCGAGACCTTAGGGTAACATTTCCCATAACAATGTAAAACCTCCAATCTGCGATATGCAATATGAGTTTGGGTCCCACCTCCTTGCCACGCCATCCATTCCCTGCTCCTCGCACATCACTCCCCACATAATATAGAGGCTTACCTTTCGCTCATCATAAATAAAAATTGCGATATGCGATGTGCAGGTGGCCCCACCTCCATCCTACCACGTCACTCCTCCGCCCATCACACTTCGCACATCGTAATTCTTAACATTTACCCTTCGTTGCTCATATGTAAAACCTCCAATCTGCGATATGCGATATGAGTTTGGGTCCCACCTCCTTGCCACGTCATCAATATCCCTTCCACAACTTTTGTTCTGTTACTTTCAGTGTTAATGAGCCCCATAGACTCCACTATCGCTTCCGCCATCCTCCCTTAATCTCCAATCCATATCATGCATCCAACGGCCCACAGTGATTTTGCACCCTCCCATCCAATACTGCAAACCATCCACACCGCCCTTAGAGATCCGGTCTCCTGTTTTTTCAAGTTAAAGCACAACATGAGTTTTTGGTGGAACAACACAGCTATGGTTATTTAGTTGGTCCAAGAAGTCCCCGCTAGAGAGCGAGGCATGCACAACACAACTGGTCGTTCCGCAACGGTAAGCGGAAATCATGAGAATTAGAGAGTAGAGGCCTTCCACATCAGATGAAATCAAGTGGTGGAAACTGGCCACCTGTTCATGACCACTCCTCACCATTCCCATGGAAGATTCTAGGATTTGGCCTACGTGGCCCATATTTTTTTTTCTTTTTACTGTTATATAGTGATGTTTTGCTGGTGAAATCCCGATTCCACCTAATTCTATTTTGATTTTCTGTTACAGGAGTGATTTCTTGATGCACGCTTTGCTAGTTTGTTAGGATATTTTGATTTTCACACATGTGGGTCGATCATGAAGGATTATTCGTGATGCAGGGGCATTAGGCTCAGGAAAATACTTTGTATGTAAATAGACATAGGGGGGTCTCATGTTTTTGCTTTCTGATGTAATTATTAATATTTGAGTGATTTAATTATTGAGAGAAATTGTAAATGCTCCCAAATCATTGGAGAACATGAGGGAAAGTCGATTAGCTAGGAATGTGAAGAGTCAATTTCAACAAATGTAAGGAGTTAGGCTAAATTTAGGCTAAATTGAGAAATCCAAGAGTTTTTTCGAGTTGTAAGGGATCTGGATCGATTCATTGATCTTTTGTATAAATGTAAGCATCAAGATATCAGATAAAAGGACCTAGAGAGATCTGCAGAGACAAAGTAGGAGATAGAGAGGCCATCGAATTGAAGATCTGGCCAAACAAGGAGTTTGTAAGAGAATTTATTTATATGAAAGAATCTGTTCAGTTTTACATGAGACTTAATTGATTTATTTCTGTGTGAAAATGTCCTGAATCTCTATAATTAACTGTGTAAATAGAACTCTGAAAGTTGGATTTAAAGATGCTTTGTATGTAATTGGAAAATTTATGTTGATCAATGGGCACTGTTAGTATAAATATTGGGGTTTTAAGTTGCATACAACAAGGGTTCATATACCTTTAAGGAAGTTGCAGAAGCTTGCAGTCATCGATCACTGCAAGGATCAATGACCACTATAGGGAAGACGAATTCCTAATCTAGAATCCGATATGGGGTTATACGATATATGCGTTGTGTTAATTTGAAACAATTGAATCTAACTTATTTATTAAATGCGTGTAACTCTTTGAGTAAAGGGTTCAATACAAGAAATCTGGAATGGAATGATGGAGGGATTCATTCTAAAGCTTGTGTGTATACTTTTTTAATTGATG
The DNA here is from genome assembly GCA_034641835.2 of Pinus albicaulis. NCBI lineage: Eukaryota > Viridiplantae > Streptophyta > Pinopsida > Pinales > Pinaceae > Pinus > Pinus albicaulis. The sequence continues at coordinate 101,144,471 of CM076569.1, forward strand.
GTAGCGATGGTGTAGTCTTAGAAGCAGAACAGGGCAACAACATAGCAAGCTATGACAATGGAATTGCAAGGAGATTCCCTGTTAAATGATGTGTTGAAGAGTTGGGAGGAACCTTGAGTAAGGAGAGTCGGAACCGTAAGAAGAAATAGTAAAGGTGGTTTCGGAGGCAGAAAACTAGCGGTCTCGCACTTTTTAAAAATGGTAAGCAAAATGCCGAAAAAAAATGCGATATCATTATTTGAAGGATGCGTGGCATAAGTGGTAAGTGTAAAACCACTTTTATCACATTTTTTTTGAGTGTTAAAGCTCGGAGGTTAAAAAAACGCGATCTTCGTTATATGCGTTGGATCACCGAAGTTTGATGCGACGACGTCTCAGCCGTTGGATGTGAAGGGAAGTTAAACTAAGGTATGTTTATATTTTTCTATGGGACCGGGAGGACCTTAATTTCATTGCGTTTTGTTTTTAAATCAAAGTCAAGGTTTAATAAAGTGAGATGCATAAAACTGTTGGCGAAGTTCCACGAAATTATAAAGGTATGTCAATAAAGTTTGTGGGTCCGAACATTCATTTATATTTTGATGGGGTTGATTCTTGTGTTTAATCAAAGTCGATGTGGGATAATGTGTTGGTCTCATATATATTAATAATTATCGTGATCGAACCCTTATAGAGGCCTGTGACATTCGGTGATTGAGTGTGATAGTGGAATGCTAAAGTAAGGAGAGTATAATTTGGGTTTTAATCCAAGGCCGACATATATAATTGCATGTCCATAGTTGAAGACCGAAAGGCTTGGTGGACCATAAGTGAAAAGGGAGTTTTGGTCCAATTTGTGTATGAAGATCTGTTATATGTTATAGGGTTTGAACCATAGGAAAAAGGAAAGCTTTCGAATTAAATTAAATTGCTAGTTCAGTTTAAATAAAACATGGAAATTGCCCAGGTTGGGAAATTGGATTGGGCACTAAATTGAGTGCAGGTGGTTTTATATGCAAGAGAGTTTTAATTTAATATCTCAAATCTCAGATTTGAGATATTAAAGATTCCAGATTTATTTATTTAAATTTCCATTTCAGAGAGTAGAATGTTGAATTGCATAGATTGAGAATTGCATTTTAGAGTGAAGGTTGTGAGTAGATAGCAGGGTACCCCACCATCAATTCGATCATGAACACTCAATAAGAACTCTATATGTAGGAAGTTGAGAGATGTATAAAAGGTTTTGAATTTTGGAGAATTTTGCTATAGTTATGTATAATTGTGCTCTGAGATACATATTTGGTAGAGCTGTTTTGAACTTAATATGATACAATGCTATTTATTTGGATTCCAGATTGGGCAATGAGTAGTATGTATCAGTTTCTATTTATTTATCAGTAATCTCTTGTTTATGTGTAATCATATTTCAATTTTTTGCTGCTTTTATGATTTGTGTAATGTAGTTGCCGACAATATGCATTTTTATTCATGAATTCGTTTATATATAACACTCATGTATCAAACTTGTTGCACTTCCTTAATTCACGCTCCACAAATATCTATTGTTAGTCATTTTCCACTTATATCTGTTTCCTCTGAGTTCAAGTGGGGACAAATTCTTAAGGATATTAAGCCTGTATTTTGTGGATTACTCCTACGTTCTTCCTCAACACCTCTACATAATTTGAAAGCCTCTGCTCATTGTTTCATACTTGGCCCATTTGAAAGCCATCCAACCATTCAACCTCTTGAGCCCTCTTGCAACATAGGGTAATTCATAGGAATCAGACTCAAAGGTCTTCTCCATTCTTGAACCACCAAAACCATTATTCTCTTATTCCATATTGTGTCAGAGTAATTCTTATAGTTGTCTACTTTTAACCTCTTATTTTAAGACGTCCTAGGCACTGGTCTTTTGAAACTCAAGGCTGTCTCTAGGGGCTGCAACATCTTTTTGGCGCCGTTGCCGGGGATACGAATGAAGAAATATTTTCCTTGGGAGACGACATAAATTCCACCCTTCAGACAGCTGAGCACGAAGGGTTGGGAGTTGCGTATTACTCACCTTGGTGACTCCAGTATAAATAGTCCTAATCAGAAGTAATCCTGGCTTTCATTAGGCCACACACTAGATTCAGATTGACCATCTACACCCACCTCTAAATCAGATGGTTGTGCCAAGTTTCCTTTTGAAAAATTATTCCCCCTTGGCCCTCCCTTAGCCTCTAAATAATATGCCCCAATACTATCTAGAGTAGTTGCCTCGGTTCACCAGGGAAGATAATACTTCTGTGCAGAGACATATTGAAACCTTCTGCGCCTTTGCTGAGAATGTGAATGTAGCACACTTAGATGTGTTATTAAGGATTTTTTTCTAATCCTTGGAGGGAGAAGCCCGGAAATGGTTCAAGTCTCTAGCCAACAACATAGTCCACACTTGAGAAGAAATGGAAAATTTCTTCACATTGAAATGGGGAGAAAAGAGGGACCATGATATGTTCTCATAGATTTCAATGCTCTCAAGAAGAGACACAATTATAATGTAACAAAATTCATAAAGAGGTTCAATAAGCACTATAATAATCTTCCTGCTGAAATAAAGCCTCCCTAAGAAGCTGTTGAGGTGGTCTTCGCATGAGCTTTCGAACCAGAGTTTGGGTTAACCCTAAGAGAAAGAAAATCCACATCTCTGGATAAGATCTAGGCCAATGCATTGGAGGTAGAAGCAAAATTTTCTTATACTGGTAAATTCAAGGGGAAGACTGAGCATGAAGCCATAATAAAAAACAGGGAGGAGACTTCTACTTCAAATCGGGGAAGGGAATCACAAGAGTGTAGATCCACAAGAAACAAAGAAAACATAGCTTAATGTCCTAGATCCACAAGAACAACCTCAACAAGCAGTGTTTCCTTCAGAGATTAAAGACAAATCAAAGTTGCATGATGAGGACTATCCCTCTAATTCTCTTTCAGGTTGCACCTTATCTCAATTTACAGCCCTTGAAGAAAATCATAAGAGTTCTCAATCATTATTTTCTTTCTTGGATGTTAATGAAGTAGTACAATAGATTGTTACAAATCATGTTCCTCCACTTGGAATTAACGAGAGTTTGCAGCTCCCTTGCGAGCTTCTGTCTGACAAAGAGATAGATAAAAAATAATCAGATCAGTTGACTACCATGGATAGTGAGGAAAGACAATTCGTTCCCTTGCGGTTTGAATAGAACCACTTTCAACACACACGCAAAGCAACAATTTGGAATGAGGTTCATTTTCCTGTTACAAATATTCTATGGAGGATGGCCAGGATTGACAGTGGATTTTCCTAGCCTTGTGTTATGAATATAATTCATAACAAATATAATAAATATAGTTATTGATAGTTAAATAAAGATTATTTTAAGTAGTCATTAAGTTAGTGAAAAGGCATGTCTAAAAGACATGCCTAGTCATGAAAGGTCACCTGCATAGGTTTATAAGCAGGGCCTCATTGTAACATTTATCATGAATAAATTATACATTTTATTACCAAATTATTACTACAAGTTCCTCTTGTGTATTTTACAATTTAAAGTCAACAAGCTACTAGTTTTGTTGCTTCAGTGGTATTAGAGCCATCAGAGCCATGTCGCAAAATATAGTCTTACAAGACTATGAACGTAGTATACGAGCCTATGAACATTGTTTACCATACAATGTGGCATTATGTGTAGATCCTGAAGAAAGTGAGAAGATTAGAAAAATTCAAGAAAATCTTCAGCAATTAAAAAAATCAGGTGCAGAAGCTACATCCTGTTTTAAAAGATATGCAGAAATCCATAATAAAGAAGAAGATATTTTTGAAGATAATTATGAAAACTACATATTTGAAAAGGAAAAAGTGCATTATGGGAATGATGAAGGAAAAAACTAGTATCAAAATGATGATTCTGATGAAGCTGATATAAATCAAGATAAGGAACAAGATGAATCTGATCTTAATGTGGATGAAGTTGTTGGTGTAGTAGGTAGTCTTGACCATAATGAAAATTGCAGTAGTACAGATTCCCCTAGTTCTTTCCCATCGTGTACATTATATGGTCAAGTAGTTGGAGTCAATGCATCAAACATGACTCCAGCTAAAATTTTTACTGAAGAGGTAATGAGGAAATGTAACGTACTTCCTGGAGCAATGTCTCTTGATGAATATATAGGTTCAAGGGAAGGTCAATTGAAGGGAGATGCAAAAGTTGATTACAGAATTTCTCATTCTCGACATAGTAAGTGGTTTGGATTGGTAATCATGGAGAGTGCCTCTTATGATGCAGAAATCAAACCAAAAATTCTTGTGTGTTTCGAACATTTTAGAGTGTTTAATGAACACATGCAGATCCCACGAATAGTCACACAAGTTCAAATAGAATTCGATGTGAAAGTTCAAAAAATAACCAAAGATATACAGCTAGCTCGCAAAAAGTTAGAGAAATATTCATTTTTTGAGGAATTTATGAGACAAATGGAGAACCTAGAGATTGTTGCACTAATTAAACATTTCATGCCATGTGGAAAAGTGACCTCCGTTCAAATGCTATATAATATTTTAATTGGTGGTCCAGCCAGGACTGCGATAATTGAGTTCGATTCCAACAAAGTAGCAAACAGATCCCCAAGTATGAATGGTTCAACATTTGTGGACAGAAAATTACAGGTTGTGCCAAAATCCCTATCTCAGGTAACAAATGACAAGATCGATTCTTGGATTGCCAACAACAGGACGACAAATTCCTCTTCCGAATCCTCCCCTTCCTTGTCGAAATCCATGTTATTGACTCATTTTGGGTGTGCCTGGAACATTTCCCTATTTCACCATCATGGAGCTTGTGATAATTCGCATTCAAACCACAAGTTAACATACCCTCAGAAGCCAAGAGAAAAAAAACTGTGCAGATCGGGGTTTCTAAGGGTTCTTCTGGAAAATTTCAGGATCAAATAATATCATATTTCACAATGTTTGGATCAAGTAACCCATTTGGACAACCAAGTTCCAATCCATTTGGAGCACAACTAGCATTTGGGCAGACCAACACTACAACAAATACTAATCCATTTAGTCTAAGGTCTTTTGGCAACACAAGTCCATTTGGTGGAACATCTATATTTGGACAAAAGCCTCCCCTCGATATATTAAGTTAAAAAAAAAATGCAAAGATATCAAATGACCGTACAGACGTGTACGATGACCATCCATAACTAAAAAATAAAATTATAGATACAACTGACGTAACAAAATAATTTTATTAATTTAAACTCTAAAAACCTTTATAAATCTATATAAGTAACCTTATTAAAATATAAAGTTATTTTATAATAAATTTTATATAGTTCCATATAAATAAAAATAAAAACTAGTTCCAAATACAATTCCAGAGTTATACATGTTGAGGTATTTGCGACCAATCATATTTAATGAAGACATATGCCAAGAAGATAATCCCAAGTGAAGAAAATTGTTGAAAAATTAAGCTTTAAGGAAAAATATTTTCGAAGAGGAAGGCAATGTTATGAATATAATTCATAACAAATATAATAAATATAGTTATTAATAGTTAAATAAAGATTATGTTAAGTAGTCATTAATTTAGTGAAAAGGCATGTCTAAAAGACATGCCTAGTCATGAAAGGTCACTTGCATAGGTATATAAGCAGGGCCTCATTGTAACATTTATCGTCAATAACTTATACATTTTATTAATAAATTATTACTACAAGTACCTCTTGTGTATTTTACAATTTAAAGTTAAAAAGCTACTAGTTTTTTTGCTTCACCTTGCCATTTCCTCGATAGCCATGCTAATTGTGGGTTTATTTCCATTGATTGTTTTCTGGTTCGTTCTCATGGTTCCTTTAGCTGTTGGGTTGAGTTATTGGTTCTTGGAGCCTTGTTTGGAAAAACTCTCTAGATCCCAACATACAACTATTGGGTTGAATTAGTAGTCCTAGAGCCTTGTTGGAAAAACGCTCTGGAGCCCTAGGTGGGGTTGAGTTACTAATCTTGGAGCCTGGTTAGGCAAACGATCTAGATCCAAGGAACAACTGGGGTTGAGTTACTAGTCCTGGAGACTTGGTTGGAACAAACACCCTGGAGCCCTAGAGCAGCTTGGATGGAGACCAATTTGTGACAGTTAATGATGTCCGACCATGAGGTGGAATCAATGGTTTGGGGTTGAGACATTTTGGTCTCCGGAGCCTTGGTTTGGTGTTGATTGATGTGTCTGATAAAGTCCCACTTTCATGCTTAGAATATGGCATGGGGGTGACTAGATGAAGTGAGATTTGGCTTAGCCATGTCTATGGTCGAGTGGAACGTGGAAGTCCCATTCCGGGTTGGTTTTTACATTTAGTAATCAAAGGTTCAATGCCTTGGTATTTAATGAGTATAAGCATTGGTTTATATATGGATTATATTGCTAATGTCTCCATGGTATTTATGTTGGTATTATGCAAGTTATAAGCATGTATGGTGATAGTGATGAGGTATGGCTCTCTCTATGTTTTTACTTGTAAATAAATATACAATGTATTTATGGTCAAAATTATTGTATGGTAGCTTATGAAGTAGGGGAGCAATGCTTCATATCCATTCTCAGATAAGAAAGAGACACCTTTGTTTAAATATGATGTTTATACCTATATATGCTATGTTTGTGACATGTTTGACGAAATTCCTGTCATGGCTGGGTGGGGTCAGATGAGTTACGGTTGATGTTATTGCTTCCATATGTGTGTTTTAATGTTATTTAACCTCTCCTAAAGTTACAGGAAATTTTGGGAAGTGACCTGGGCTCAGGGGATGAAAATGTGGCACAATTCCCGGAGCTACAAGCAGAAAATTTGATGTTTGGGCCTTAACAAGGATAGCCCACGGATATAGGGTCTATAGCCACTCCCTTTCTCTTACAAGCCCATGGATAAGCCTCAAAGGGGATAAAAATCAATCCCCCCTTAGGGTACAGGGCCCTGGAAGGTTGGGTTACCTCCTCGAGATGTCAATGTTGCAGTGTAAGGTGTGTTTTTGGTGTTTCCGTCAGTTTCACTTCCTTAAGGTCATATAGGAGGTTGAATCTCATATTAATATCCTCTCGTCACATGTTTTCCCCAGTTGGCCAGTTACTTGGGTAGATGTGGGAAGAGGGTGTTATAGAGTGGTATCAGAGCATGGTTGCACTCTCCTTGGGTTGTGTGTGTTGATTATGCATTCACGTCGATTGCATATATGTTCCTCATGCTTATCTTCTATGTTCTTGCTGTGTATACATGATGGTGTTGTTTGGTTTCTATTCTCTGTGTGTGATATCTGATACCATAGAGTGGCATTGGAGCATGGTTCAACCCTTTGACTGGATTGGCCATGTGTGGATCATGCTTTTATGTTAGTTGCATGCGTGTGTAGTATGCTTGTAGTCTATATGTGCTTGTTGCATCCGTGTTGTGTTGTACATGGGGGCAGAGGTGTCTCCATGGAAGGGCCGATGCTGATGTTGTCAACATTTTTTCATGAGTGTATGATTGGTTATGTGTTGCTCATGTTTATGTATTGACCATGTATACTTTCTTACATGTTGTTACATGTTATGTATGCATTTCTTGTTTATTATAGGTCACATATTGGTCATGCATGGGTGTTTTCCATGTATGCTTGTTTATGTGATGCTATATGTGGGACATGCATTGGTCGTTCATGATTGATTATACATGTCAAGTGGGTGCATATGGTCAAGTTTGCATTGGTTTGATTGAGTTTGTTGTGATTAAGACCATTGTATGCAATGAGGTCATCATGATGATATTGGTATGTTATAATTCTAATGTGTTGGTTGAGATAGAGTAGGAGATGCATATCAGTAAAGTGAAGTTGAAAAAATGGACTTTGAGGTAAGAGAATATCGTCATACAAGCATGCAAGTATGTGATTCATGATTGTTGTAAAGATTAGGGTTAATTATATGTTTTCCATTCTATTGTTATTTTTGTTACATGTGTGATAAATGTTAGTTGATTAGTGTAGTCATACAAATTATGGTTATGCAGATGCCTTTCATTCTATTGATGTTATGGTTACATACATGATAGATGTTATTTAACTAGTGTGATTATATGCACATGTGTTGGTTAGTTAGGCATGCTATTAACTTGATCATTATGTTATATGTCATTGATGATTATGTTACATGATTAACTTCTTGTTGTTTATGATTGGTTAATTTGATGATTATATTATGTGTCGTTGATGAGCATGTTATATGTTAACTTGTAGTTGGCTTGATGCTTATGTTATATGTTGTTGATGAGTATGTGTTAGTTAACTTCATGATTAGGGTTACTACATTAAGATTTTGATGTTATATGAATTATGCTAAAATTGGATTGGCCCATGCAATTGGTTAGGGTTATGACATTCATGTATGATTCGACCTAATTATGATAGTGTGTTGCACTAATCTAGACTAATTTTGCATATGTTATTGCTATGCATGAATGAAATATGTTTATGAGTCTGATGCGAACTTGTTAGCTAGTTACTATTATTGATATCATGACCTTATTTAGGTTGAGTTGATGTGTTGTGAAGTTATATTGTACTAATATATATTGATTGTGAAGATACAATAGCCTCCCCTAAGATACATCAAGGTATGAGTTATCTTATGTCATGTCTTAGATGCTTAATTTTTTGATTATGTCTTCTATTTGGTGTTTGAGTGATTTGGTGTCTATTAAATCATCTAGTTGATTTATTTAGCATGGTATGTTTGCAAGTTGGTTGAATGTTTTATTAATTGCATGATATGAGTATATGTGTTCGTAATATTGCATGAATAAATGGTCTTGTTTTAAGATGGTTGTACTGACACACATGTGTTGGGATGGATGATATGTACCTGAGTGTAAGTCGGTGATAGTTGTAGCATTAGGTATTATGACCGATGAATGTGAGTTGACTGATGGATTATGATATGGTTGTTAGTATTGGTAAAATTTGATTGTGAATTGATATATATGTTGTCTTGATGTTGATACATATGGTTGACATGTGTGTTCAGTTACAAGTCAGTGTGCTTGGAACAACAAGGTAAGATAACAAGTATATTAGTATATTTATTTACACATTGATAGTTGTGTGGTTATGGCAGTATGATGTAGGGAATTGTATGGAAAAATATATTTCCATGAAATCTTGAAGAAGGTTCGAGTTGAGCTTTGCTTGGAAGTATTGGGAACCATGTGGATTGAGTCATGGTGTTTGTTGAGAGTCTTTTCTTTTTGGTCTTTTATGATTCGTTGAGTTTGATTTGTGGTTTTGGTTTATGTCTAGTGTATGGCCATGCTGCTTTTTTGATTTTGTTGTATTGTTATTGGTTTTGTGATCATCTTCTTGTTTTTTTTGTTCTTTCCTTTTGTGTTTTGAGAGTCTTGGGAATTGGTTGGGAAAGATGGAAGTTAATGGAGTTCAATGAATCAATAAGCAATGAAAGGTAAGAAGTTGGATTGGTTGGGTCCATTGTGGTAAATGGACGATGGTCGAACAATCATGAGAAAGGTAAAGTAAATGAGCTTAAGGTAACATATGCCTTGGCTATTTTGGGAACTATTGTTCTCAATATTGTGCACATTGTGCATGGATAAAGGAAGTTATCTTAACTTTGACCTTATGATATCTGGTAATCATGTTGTGATCATAATTATGATGATGTCTATATGTGTATATATGCATGTATGTATGTATCTATCTGATGAGATCATGATTGCTTTATGTTGATGTTTATATATGCATATATGTATGTAGGTATGTATGTATGTATGTCGTTGATTGACATGGTCTTCATGGATCTTGATGGTTTTATGTTGACAGTTTATATGTATATATGTATGTATGTATGACGTTGTCTTATAGGATCATGATTTTTTTATGATAATGATTATATATATGCAGGAAAAATTTTAAGGATGGAAATTTATCTTAAATTTTAGAAACTTGACGAATTTCACTTGTCTGAAATATGCAAACAATACAATGTTTGTTGATATATTTGTAAAAATATTCAAATTTCTAATGATTTTGTATATAGTATCTATATAATTTTGGCATTTTTTAAGTTAAAATAATTTTATATTGTAAAAATTGGGCAAATAATTTTTAGAAAGAAAGGGAAATTGGTGAATATTTTTTTTGGAAAAACCATGGAAAATTAGCCCACCTACAAATATTAGCCCCTAAAATTTTCTATGTATATATGTATGTATCTATGTCATTGTATGACAAGGTTTCAAGGATCATTCTTGTGGAGGAATGATTGCTTATGCAGGTGAATGGCACGAAGAGGTTCTTGGCTATGAAGAATCAAGTCACAGAGTAGCCTTGATAGAGCTATCTGGTCGGTATCATGTAGATATGATTTAAGGTTATATGCTTGTACTATGCCTATGTTTATGTGATGGATAGGTAATGCTGAGGGGTACATTAGCGAAGTGAAAGTAGTGTGATCTACATCATGCTAGGATAAGCATGGATAGTGGAAGGAAACTAAAAGCAGGATTGATTGTGGGGTTAGTGTGTGGTCTGTGGATGTACAATGATATTGTTGTGTATATGTTGTGCATGTTTTATATTTAGTGATTGTACCTATGGTGACGTGTAATGCTGCATATGTAGTATTGTGTACATATGATGTTTCATGTCGGCTGTATATATGGTGTTGTGTGTATATTGTATATGCAGTGATAGGTATAGATGATGTTATGTACATGTTGGATATGCAGTGCTGTGTATGTATCATACTGTGCACATTTTGGCTATGTGGTGTTGTGTGCATATGGTGCTATGTGCATGTTGGATATGTGATGTTGTGTACGTATGGTGCTATGTACATGTTGAATATGTAGTGCTATGTACATATGGTATTGTGTGTGTGATGTCCATATGGTGCTATGTGCATATGGTGTTGTGTGCATGATTGTACACATGGTGTTGTCTGGATATGGTGCTGTATACAGGTTTTACATGTGGTGTTGTGTGCAAGAGGTGCCATCTACATGTCGTGCATGTGGTGCTATGTACATATGGTGTCACACATGTGGTGTTGTGTACATGTGGTATTGTGTGCACATTGTACAGGTGGTGCAATGTCCATTTGGAATTGTGTATACATTGTGAATTTGGTGTCGTGGTCATGTGATGCTGTGCACATTTTGTGCAGGTAGTGTTGTGTACAAGTGGTACTGTGTGCATGTTGTTCATATGGTACTGGTATACATGTGGTATTGTGTGCATGTCATACATGTGTTGCAAGCATGCGATACTATGTATGTGCATGGGGTAGTCGTGGTATTGTGACATGTTTATTCGTTGTGTTGTACTCTGTGTACATATATGTATGTATATTTATTGTGCTGTGTTGTACACCAGGTGTAGGTGTATGTGTTTTATGTCGGTGTAGGTGTATGTATTATGTTGTATTGTACTCAAGATGTATGTGTATGTACATGTATAGTGTTTTACACTAGGTATAGGCGTATATATTCTGTTATGTTGTTCACTGGGTATGGGTGTAGTATTGTATGGTGTTGTACACATTGTGTGGATCTATGTGTTGTGCATTGTGTGTATGTGCATGTTGTGTAGGTAAATCCCCTCTGCGGACAAAGGCGATCCCTTTAGCCCTAGGGTGGGTCTAGCAGCAAGAGGACATGCTAATGTGTCGGTTCCTAGTTAATGAATGAAATGAGTTGAGATAGATTGTCCTACCTGTGATCCAACACGGTTGTCGTAGCTACAATAGAGGTCTCCTGATCCTCGTCCTGACACGTCGCGATACTTCAACAACAGTACTCGGTTGCCTGCACAAAGATCAAAGGACGAAAGCAACATACAAGACAACAATTGCATTCATAACTAGCTAATCAGTCAAGGAGGATTAAACATATTGCATAAGATAAATCACATCAACACAAGACAGGATCCAAAACATCAGTCATGTATATATTAAGATAAATAAGAGATTCCAACCAGAGCCTTGGCGTCGCAACCTCCTTCAGCGGGTCCAGTTAAAACACATCTCGAGCATTTTTCGGGGAATTTGGATGTGGCAAGGCATAAGCCTAAGCTCTCTCTCAACAAGGGTCTCTCTCTGATCTATCTCACACCAGCTATATCATAATGTTTAAGGAAAATTTTCAGTAATTCCTCTTCAGCTAGACCCACCCTAGGGCTAGAGGGATCGCCTCTGTCCACAGAGGGGATTTACCTACACAACAAGTTGTAGTGCGCCCCAAGGTTTCACTTATTACCCTCAAGGTCAATCCCATATGGTGTATAATCCACCTCAAGGCAATGCTTACATTCCACAAAAAAATCCATATATTTCTCATCAAGGACCTCAATGGTATGCTCAGAATCACTATCCTGGTCCTCAACCCTAGTATGGGAAAAACTATCAAGCTTATAACCCCTATGAACAAAATCCTCCAGGACAAAACATATGGGGGCATAATTTCTCTCAACTTGGGTGGAATGCTAACACTGGTCTTTATCAATGACCTTCGATGCCTTTTAATCCTTAATTACCGTTTCTCGCAACGTTGGAACTGCCAGATGTGTCAAAGTTGACGAACGATCTGATCCTTCATAACTTGTATTGGCCTCTAGTTCCAACCAAAATCCCTAGTGATTGTCCCAAATTTAAGGGTAGGTCTAGAGAAGAACCCCAAGCACATGTATGAAATACCATCTTTGGTGTTCCTCTAAATCTTTGGTTGACGATTCTATCTAACTCCGTTTTATCCAACAGACTCTTACAGGTGCCGCTGCCAAGTGGTACATCGAGTTATCTCGTGGCATCTTCCAGGATTTTAATTCTTTAGCCATGGATTTTCTCACACACTTTCAGTTACTGGTTCGGTATGAAATCGAGACACACCCCCTCACATCCTTGAAGCGAGATTGAGCTACCCATATCTCAAATCATATTCTTGAATGGAGGCATCATCGTCGCCTGATCAAGTTTGAGATTCCTGATTAGCTTCTAACTGATTGGTTTACGACCTCTTTCATCAGTCCTATTGCTAAGGATATTTCTATGGGGGTGTGCTTCACTGAGGAACAAGCCATTTCTCGTGCCCAGTACCTTGATCTTGTGTACTCTCAGTCTGGCACGTTGTATGATCTCTTTCTTGATGCTCCTAGACTTGGAATGTCCAAAGCACCGATGATGCCATCCATCGACGGTATCATTGGTTCCGTGTCTTGAAATTCTTGGAAGTCTTCCCCTCCGAATCCTGGGAATCAAAAATCTACTCCTTCCAATGATAGTTCTTCTCAGCCAACCCCGAATTTCGGTAAAACTGCGGAAGTGAATGTCGTTCAGGCAAATCCAATGGATAAAACTTCCAAGGGTAAAAATAAGGGTAAAGGTAAGGAAAAGCCAATATCCCGAAACAGGATTCTTAGAAATCTCATGCTGATGATGGTTCACAACGTAAACTGAAGTATCCTTTCTTGATTTGTGATGAATACCACTACACCAAGGACTATCCTCGATGGGCCGAAGTGAGTCGATTGCTCAAAGGCATCCAAGGAACTCTGGTTGTTCTGAAAGAACCGTTTCCATCACAACAGACTCAGTTGGTAGAGAAACCTCAGTCCTCTGCCCCATTTAGCTTTCAGGTTTTCATAATGAATGGTTTTGCATCCACTTTCATAACTACCCAGTCGAAAGATTATACCGAACTGCATCAGGCAGCGGGGTAAGATATCGCTGATGGTCCTCCTCCTCTGCCTGCTTCTGGCCCTCTTTAGATTGAAAGGCCTAGTACTGAGCCCGTTGTACAACCACCTTCCAAAGGTGTACTCCGTAAGTCTTCTTATAATCCTAACGCCTGTGCTGCTCAAAATTATAGTATTGTTGAGGATTTGGCTCAGGCGCTATCTGCAATTTCTGCATTAGAAGTACTTTAGAGTTGTCCATCCCAATGGAAGGCTTTGATATCTGCCATCGGCGGGGTTGATCCTACTGATTCGAGCCTTATCACTTTCGACTTGGAGAATTTCTTCCCATGTCTCCCTCACTAGCTTGCGCTCATCATCCAAGTTGGAATTAATGGATTGAATATCCATCGAGCGGTCGTGGATGAGGGTGTGTCTACATGTGTCGTGTCATCTTCCTGATGGAAAGCTATTGGTTCTCCAGCTTTGAATTCATCTCCAAATGCTCTAGAAGCGTTTGATGGAAGGGAATCTAAACCTCTTGGTTTTCTCGCTAGTTTTCTGATTACTCTAGAAGGGAAGAAAGTCAACGTCGAGGTTGAAGTAGTTGATGCCAAGCTCAATTTCAATATTCTCCTCGGTCACAGTTGGACTCACGCAATGATTTGCATATTGTCCAGTATCTTTCATGTTTTGTGATTTCCACATGAAGGAAAGATCGTTATTTTTGATCAGTTGTCGTTATTCACTTATTCTTCCGAGAACAACATTCCATACGTAGATCAAATTCCTACACCTTACAAGAGTGTAGGGCCAGGTCTCTTCAAAGATCCTACCCTCATGGGTATTTCTCCCCTTCCTCCACCCAACACTATTCAGGTTAATATGATCTTCAAGTTTGACGATCCGTGGATCATCCCTTCGCCCGAGCAGATTGATTCGTTTGGAGATTCGATGCCATTAAGTATAATTGAGATTGATTATTGTGAGCTTATTTTGGCTTCGGATCCTCCACCTCCTGATCATGCTCCTTTGGGCATGTCTCTTGATACTTATTCTCAATCCCCTTGGCTCGACGATTCGGATTCACCCGATCCCTTAAGAGAGATATTTCCCTCCGATGAGGCCATCGTGGAAACTATGTCTCTCAAGGATCCTCCTTGGGATGATAGTCATCATCGTTCCTCGTTCATGCCTGGCCTTGGGGCCATGTCTACGTGTTTTGAGAGGTTTTCTTCTCAGGTTCCTTCTCCTCCACTTCAAATGCCTATTATGACACACAAAGTTTTTACAGAAGGTAACTTGAGTAATATCAAAAAAACGATGACTATCGACATTTCCGTCAAGCCGAGAATTGTCAAGAACATCCATATTTGGGTGACCTATTCTTCCGATGAGGTTCAGGTCTATACTATCCTTTTTCGTGAGTTTCGTGACGTCTTTGCATGGTTTTACGAAGAGATTCTCGGCATCAATCCAAGTATAGTGGTGCATGAGATTCCTACCTATCCTGTTGCGAAGCCTGTTTGCTAGCGTCTTCCTCCTGTGCACCCTAGAAAGGCTGCCGCTATTAAGGGAGAAGTTGAAAAATTTCTTAAAGCTGGCTTTATCTATCCGATTCCATTGACAGAATGGGTTTCCAATATTGTTCTCATAGATAAGAAATAGGGTACCATTAGTGTTTGTTTTGATTACCATGACATTAACCGTGCTTTCCCTAAGGATAATTATTCTACTCCCTTTATTGATCAAATCATTAATGACTGTGCTGGGAGTGAGATTTTTTCCCTTATGGACGACTTTTATGGGTACAACCAGATTAAATTCTTTTGACTGATCAACATAAGACCGCCTTTATTTATCCTTGGGGTACTTTCGCTTATAAAAAGCTCCCTTTCAGTTTGAAAAATGTTGGGGCTACATTTCAATGAGAAATGTCATATGCTTTCCAAGATATCAAGCACATTGTTCAGCCTTATCTGGATGACCTTCCGGCTCATTCAGCTAAGCGTAAATACCATCCTAATCATCTTCGTCATATTTTGCTTTGTTGTCGACACTATAACATCTGGCTGAATCCACATAAGTGCATTTTCTGCGTTGACTCTGGTATACTCTTAGGGTTTATCGTTTCTAAAGACGGGATTTGTCTCGATCCACTCAAAGTTGAAGCTATTGTTAATATCCCCTCTCCATCCTCATTACATCAGCTGCAGAGTATTTAGGGGAAAGCTAACTTCTTACGTTGTTTTATATCTAACTATGCCGAAGTGGCTAAAGGTTTTACGTGATTACTGAAACAAGGCGTCCCGTTCCTCTGGGATGAGATCACCCAAAAGTCCTTTGATACACTGAATATGTTGCTTGTCAACGCTCCTCTATTGCGTCCTCCGAATTATCATTGCGATTATTCCCTTTGTTTGGCCACCGTATTCAGTAAGATTGCCATGGTTTTGGTACAAGACAATGATGATGGTGATGATCACGTCATTTATTATCTGTCTCGTAACCTTCTCGATACTGAATGCAATATGCACATGTAGAGAAGTTGGCATTAGCTACTGTTCAAGCTATTCAATGTTTTCGTCACTATATTCTATTGCGTATAGTGACTATGATTTCTGACGACAACCCTATGAATTACATATTGACTCTTGAATTGCTTGGGGGCAAGTACTCGAAGTGGATTATCATCCTCCAAGAGTTCGATTTGAAGTTCACTATTGCCAAGTCGAAGAAGTCATTAGTCTTCGCCGATTTGATCTACTCTCTCCCTATCGACTCTGCTCCGTCTGGTTCCAAGGAACGCATTCCGGACGACACCGTTTTTCTGATTAGCACCCTCAATCCTTGCTACAGTGATATCATCGTATATCTTCAGACTTCTACCTTCCAATATAAGTTGATGAAGGATGCTCACCGACGCATCCGTCATTAATCGTAACCCTCTCGTATATTCGGAGATACACTCTACCGCATCAGAGTTGATTCCATTCTCCGCCGGTGTTTGACTCTCAAGGAGGCTAAGAAAGCCTTGAATGATTTTCATAGTGGTGCCTAGGGTAGTTACATGTCTGGTTATGCTACTGCATAGAAAATTCTTCGTGATGGGTATTTCTGGCCCACCATATTTAAAGACTATATTATTGCTATCCGTAAGTGCCATGATTTCTAGATCTATATCAGCACAAGATGCACACGCTGCCTTCCCATCTCCACCATGTCATTACCTTTGGTCCCTTTGTGAAGTGGGGCATTGATTTTATGACGTGTAACCCTCATTCAGCAGGGGGGCATGCTTATATAATTGTAACCGTTGACTACTTCACTAAATGGGCTAAAGCAATGCTTACACTTACGATTGACTATAAGACAACAACTCAATTTCTATTCAATCATGTAATTTCTAGGTTTGGTGTCCCTCAAGCCATTGTTACCGATCATGGTTCCCATTTTCAGCATTACATGGTAGCGGAGTTGACATCCAAGTTGGATCTGTGTCACGACAACTCAACGTCGTACTATCCTTAAGCCAATGGCCAGGTTGAAGCCGTGAAAAAAGTTATCGTCACTATGCTTCAACGTACGATTGGGATGCAAAAATCAAACTGAAATTTCATGTTATTTTTGACTCTTTGGGCATACCGAACCTTAATAAAGGATGCAACTAGATTCACTCCATTTCAGCTTGTTTACGGTCTGGAAGCTACCCTTCTGATTGAATGTGAAATACCTTCGCTCAAACTAGTTGTTGAATTGTTGCCAAATACTTTGCTAGAAGAAGAGCGTCTTCTCTATTTAGAAAGGCTGAATGAGACTCGTCGCTTTGTTGCTCTGGTAATTGAAGCACAGAAAAAGCAATTCAAAGTTCATTTTGACCAGTCAGTTTCCCCTCGTTCCTTCATAGAAGGAGACCTCGTCCTCCTATATGACCAAGCTCACGATAAGCTGGGGGCAGGAAAATTTCAACCCATGTGGCATGGGCCCTACATTGTTAAATGTGTTTTGTGAAATGGGGTTTATGAGCTTATTGATTATGAAGGTCATCCTTTGGATCAACCTAGAAATGGGTTGTATCTTAAAAAATACTATGCAGGAGTCATTCATGCATGTTTTGTGTACATAGGTGTTCTTTTCACGTTTGTACATTTTTGTCTTGGTGTGCTTTGCAAGCGTTTTCCTACTTATTGGATTGTTTCTTATTATGCAGATGTCTATTACCCCTTATGTCGGTTTCACGGATGGTGCTTCCCGTAGTACCTGGAACCTATCTTCAGTAGCCTGGGTGATTTGTGATCCTATTGGTGAGTTGATAGACCTTCAAGGTATCTGTCTAGGATGAAATACAAAAAATGTCGCTGAATATAGTGTTGCTATTGAACTATTAACCAAGGCTATTACCCTCGACATTCATGCATTGATTGTTAACCTAGACTACAAATTGTTGTTCTTCAACTTAATGCACATTATTATGTTAGAAACCCTCACATATTAAGGTTGTATTTGCGTGTTCATTTACTGGAAATAAATTTTGATTACATTACATATCAGCATAATGAATGAATGCATTAACTGATACAGTAGCTAACATTGTATTATATAGACATTTGCGTAATTTGTAAAAATCATCATAACATGACAAGATCCATACAGAAAAATAGATGTGTGTATATATATATATATATATATATATATATATATCGAATGTTTGCATCTGTGTGCATCATAAGTTCAAAAAATATGTATGTTTAAGTTACATCCTGAGACACCATGTCTCTCAAAAAATATGTAGAAATAAAACCTAGGTGTCTACTCTGCATGACACTCATGATAACACGTCACATCTCGTACAAGCCGCCTCAGCAAGCGGTGGATATATTTTGACACCCCTGCAGTGTGTCTTTGGTATGCATGAGGAACATCATCAAATCATGCATAGTCCGGGATCCCACAGGAGATTACCTCCAAGTTGCGTATGATTTCCTCCTCCTCGCCTCCCTCACCATGAGGGGCAACATCAAAGTCGCGAGGAACCCGCCTCGCTATCGGGGACATACCTGAAGGTCTCTCTGGGCCAGCATCTGCAATTACATGGATTAATGTTAGGACATGCATAACAAAAAAATCATAATACTCAAAATAAAAAATGAGTCTTACCTAGTACTTCATCCCAATCCTCTCCTTCTAGGAGTGGGAGATCTGCATCACCAGTGAAATCTGTGCCATAGTAGGGCCAATCATCCACGATAATCAACTGTTAGCGGAGCCACTCAAAGAAATCCAGTCTCCAAGACATCTGTTGACCACCCCCTAACCTTGGCATCAGAGCTACCCAACGGGCCATCTGTGGCTCCTGTGCTGGTGGTGTCGGAACTATCACCTCCTGAAGCTGAAAGATTGGTAGTCGTTCCAAGATGAAAGATACCAATATGGACCCATAACCAAACTTATTTAGCTTGGTTTTCTTGCATTTTTTCAGTTGATGCTTCATGTTGATTGTCACTGCCTCTATTTAGTTGTAGAGGGTTGGTGCCATGAAATATATAGCAATAAGTAGCTGTGTCTTTGTGGCCTCATGGGGCGCCTACAATCCTGCAACTTGTGTGATGGTGTGCAACACTACCTTTAGTGCCAAATATAGCATAGTTTTGATATCCACTTTTCCGCTTCTCGATCCTTTCCTTGCCCTTGGGCACACCCTGTCAATAACCATACTCGTGTTCTCCATTGAGGGCCGGGTTCCAGTTAGGATTGCTATTTCCCCCCTCTGTGACAGTTTGGTTATGAAATAAACGTATGAGAATTCAATCTCGAGTTCTTGGTCATGAATAATGAACTTTTCCTGATCAATGTCCCAGAAACTGATCAAGTACTGTAACAACTCTGGTTGATCTTTGAGGCATGGTGTCATAAATAATTTCTTGAGCCTGAAATCTCTAAGAGCTTCCATGCATCTGTTATTGCTCATGGCTCTTTCATCTTCTTCACTGTGTTCTCGTTCTTTCCATTCGATCACTATTGTGGCCTTTTCATACCTGCAAAAACGTTCGTATGACTATAATTAGCCAAATCCAAAGCTTTTGAATCATTAATTTTGTGCCTCACTGTTTAAAATCACATGATAAAATTGACTATCACGGTTGGCATGCCCTAGTTCAAATTTTAGGACGATTGGCGCGGGTCGGTGCCAGATACCTGTGCCAATCACTGCGCCCTAGTTTTTTCAAATTCCCCCATAGATTTACAAATTTTGGGTTGCAGGTAATGAAAGTACAATCAAAATGCAGGGAAGGATGTTAGCTCTTACCTGGAACTGACGGATTCGAGATTGGTCTTCTGATTACCCACTGTCAATGCCACAAAAATTGCAGTAAAAAAGGGTAACACATTTCTCACAAGCGGTAAAAGTGAAAAGTAATTTATTTTTTTACCATATTTGGCATTTTATAACTTTTCAGAACCCTAATTAGGTTTTAAAGAATATTTTTCGATTATTTCGCTATGTTATTTCGATAAATGGGTTTTATTTTGTGTCTCTTGTGTAGCACCAGGTTTTCAACTTAATGATGATGAAGTAACAAGTTGTATTTTATACTTTTTTGGACTCGGTAAAAACATGCAGAAGTCACTTCTGGAGTCATCTTTTAGCTCTTTTCTGACTCTCTAAAAATGAAAATATTGTCGATATTCTTGTCGTTTTGAACTCGTTATATGGCTGTGAAATGATATTTACCCAGTATACATTTACCCCTTTTTCGGGCTGGGATAGATTATTTACGAAAAAGGAATACCTTAGCCTATCGTGACTAAGAGGTTCTCTCTGTTGGGAAAAATACTGAGAGGGGGGGGTGAATCAGTATTTACTGCATATTCAAAACTTTTACTTTTTCTTGCTTCTAAAACACATACGCTACTTTCCTGATACAGACTCGCGTATATACGCGGATACCCTTTATGAAACTCGCGCATATTACCGCAGATCTAATTATGTCATTAATTCTTCACTTATATCATTCCATCATTCATTCATCAGATGTTTAATAAACAAGAAACATGTGCAAGAAGAAATACGAATAAACCATCACACAAAGCATCACACATGAACACCAGGATTTTTTTAGGTGGAAACCCAAGTCGGGAGAAACACCGTTGCCGTTGCTCACCCTTCAATATTTTATTATAGAGAAAACATCTTACAACATATGTGCCGGTGCCGACTCCTACCAAAGACGTGCACCCACCGCGCCGTTTACCAGCCTCTCTGGAAGGGAGCTAGCCTCGACCGAAGGCTACCACCCTCACACTTATGGGACCATCTTACATCAATTTTCGTTAATCGATCCAGCTTCACAGCACCACTTGCAGACCACGTTTCATCATATTTTCAGACTGGACCCACTCCATACATTTAAGCTCAATCATACATCAAACTGAAACTTATCAATTCAGACAACCCAGAACTGTAGAATACATCATTCACAAATAGCAGTAACACAGCAGAACAGATCAGACATTTCATACCCCTTGCTTCAGCAAACCCTAGTTTGCATACGCACTTTCCTTTCACGGATACAACGTATATACGCGCCTTCTACCATACAAACCCGCGTATACTTCAGTGCATATTACAGAGTTAGTTTCACTGCGCATATGCGCTTTCTCTTCAGCGAAGCCGCGTATATACGCGCTTCCTCTTCGACGAACTAGCGTATGGTTCTTCAGACATTTATGTCATTGCAATTCTTCAAAACAGATACATCACTCAGATTTTACCCTTTACCTCAGACAGATGTTCGCCTCATTACAGATCTTATCATTTCATAAACAGATCTAGAAGATACAAATACATTTGAGATCTAGATAACCTTCTTCATCATTTTCTTCATTGGTGCAACATGCATTCAGATCTATCATTCAACTGTAACCCTTTCCATTCAGATACACTTCAGAGAGAAGTATTCATTCAAGCTCAGACATCTTGCACCCACGATCATCATTTGCACAATGAATTTCTTCTCCTTATATAGGTTTACCCTTTTTCAATACCATGAGCCAAAACCACATTACTTCTGATGGTATTCCAGGACGGGGTCATTTAGACGAATCATTACCCAATACAATGGGTCAATACCATGGTGGTTACCCCTGGTTTTGCACTTTATGAGCGCTTTTGCCCATACGCGACTTGGCACGTTGTTTCCCGCGTGCATACGCGACTTCTCCTAGACATATCCGCGTATGCCTTGAGACATACTATTTTCACCATGGATTTAGCACATGCTGAATTCCTTTATTCATTGCCTTCTGTACTCACTGTAGATACATCAAATTTAGTTCATCAAGACATATTCTATCAAGCACAACTTCATCAAGTAAGTTGCCATCATCTTCATCAAGTGGGTTGCCATTCGAGGACAACACTCAGCATCATATTGTTAACAAACATCATTTCATATTAGATTTACATCATTTACCAAGTCCATCAGCTCAAGACTAACTTCATCAGGTGGTTTTCCATCAAGGACAACACATGTCAACAATCTCATGTCTTCATCTTCATTCAGTGGGTTGCCATCAAGGACAACACTCTGCATCATATTGCCAACAATCTCCCCCTTTGGACTTGATGGTAACCACGATGGTGTTTGGTTACATACAAGGACACCATGTCACATTCCCCATTTTTGACACCATTCTTTCTCTTCATTCAAACACCATGTCACTCTCCCCCTTTGACAGCAAGGGCTAAGGGTGGATCAAAACCAACATACTCTCACTCTTTTCTCCGCATGTGGAAGAAGCGTTCTGCAGATCTGATATATACTGAAGTGACCAAGCTCCCTCTGAGTTCATGCTGAATCTTCAAACATATTTTCCAATGAAGTACATGACTCTATGAATTTCCTATCACCAATGACTCATACTTACAACAAAGATCCATCCAAATGGATTTACATATGAGACTCAACTACCCAACCAAGTGGGTTTACAAATTTGACTCAGCTACCCAACCAAGTGGGTTTACAAAATTTGACACAGCTACCCAACCAAGTGGGTTTACAAATTTATCAAGTCCTTACATGACTGAATATTACAATTTTACAACATGGATCTCTACATGACCTTTTCGTCCAACTACAAATATAACTTTAAGACCAACACCAGAAACTCCTCAAGAAAGAGAACATATTTCAGAACCATCATAATGCCAACAATGCATTATACTCAGCAAAGCTAATGCTCCCCCTGAATCTGTGCATCCAAGAAACCTTTCCATATGACTAAGGCTCCCCCTTAGTTTGTGCATCCTGAACACTTTTACCAACACATCATCAAGGCATCTTTATCAAAACAATAGAAATAGAATTATGAGAACTGGAACACCACCAGAGATACCAAACAGTATCAGAGATACCAAACAGCACTGCAGATGTGCTGAAGAGAGCTGACTCCAAACAGAAAATTGTCAGCAATCAGACATACGCGGTTTTCTGTGCATGAACTCGCGTATATACGCGACTGTGTTTCAGGAAATCCGCGTATCCAATGCCATCTTCTAAATTTATGAAGATTTGTTCTTTTGACTGGCAGAGAACACTCCCAGCTTCTGTCTTAGATACTCGAACGCTTCCCTGGGCAGAGGTTTGGTAAAGATATCAACAACTTGTTCCTTGGAGGGAACATACTCCAACTTCACCTTTTGCTCAAGCACTTGTTCACGTAGGAAGTGATACTTGATGGGAATGTGCTTGGTCTTCGAATGCATAACAAGATTCTTTGAAATACTGATGGCACGTGTATTGTCACACTTAATGGGGACAGGAGGTGTACATTTGATTTGAAAATCTTGTAAGGTTTGCATCATCCAAAGGAGTTGAGTGCAACAAGATGCGGCAGCCACATATTCTGCTTCTGCTGTAGATGAGGCAATAGAATTTTGCTTCTTGCTGAACCAAGATACTAACCGGGGTCCCATATAGAATGCACCACCACTAGTGCTTTTTCGATCATCAACACTTCCAGCCCAATCTGCATCAGTGTAAGCATGAAGAGTAAGATCAACATTCTTTGGATACCATAGACCAAAGTCTTGAGTTCCTTGAAGATATTTGAATATTATTTTAACAGCCTGAAGATGAGACTCTTTTGGATTAGCTTGGAATCGTCCAACAATCCCAACAGCATGCATAATGTCCGGTCTAGTCCCAGTGAGATAAAGTAGACTTCCTATCATTGATCTGTATTCTGGTTGATTCACCATGGGAGAATCATCATGAGAACTGAGATTGCATCCGATTATCATTGGTGTACTTACAGGTTTGCATTCTTCCATGCCATACTTCTTCAGAATTTGCTTAAGATATTTTTCTTGTGATAGGAATATACCATCTGCAGTTTGATGCACTTGCAAGCCAAGAAAGAATGTTAGTTCCCAAGTAAGGACATTTCAAATTCTTGCTGCATGACAGAAGCAAATTTTTGACTCATAGATTCTTCGTTACTCCCAAAAATGATATCATCAACATATACAACCACAATCAATAGTTTATCATTTTCAACTTTTGTGTATAAGTTGCTATCAGCAGACCCCTTTCAAAATCCTTGTTGATGAAGATATTTGTCAAGACGATAGTACCAAGCCCTTGGAGCTTGTTTGAGACCATATAGAGCCTTTTTAAGTCTACAAACAAGATTTGCATCATTTCCCAAAATGAATCCTTCCGGTTGTTCTATATATACTTCTTCTTCTAGATCACCATTAAGAAAAGCAAATTTAACATCCATTTGATAAACTTTGATTTGTTGATAACTTGAAAAGGCAAGAAACATTCTTATGGCTTCAAGTCTAGCTACAGGAGCAAAAGTTTCTTCAAAGTCTATACCTTCTTGTTGAGTATACCCTTTGCAAACCAATCTAGCTGTGTTTCTTACAACATCCCCATTCTCATTTAACTTGTTCTTGAAAATCCATTTGGTTCCAATGACATTTTTATCATGTGGTCTTGGTACCAATTCCCTAGTTTCATTCTTTTCAATTTGATCAAGATCTTCATTCATGGCTTGCTTCCAACATTCATCTTTGATAGCTTGATTGACATTGTGTGGTTCAATTGTGGATAGGAGTGCCAGATGACTAGAAGATCCCACAAGAGTTCTCCTTGTTCGTACACCTGATTCCTTGTCTACCAAAATTTGAGATTCAGGATGATTCTTTTGAACATATCTGGATGGATCTTTTTCAGATAGATCATTTTCAGGTTCTTCATTGGATCCACTGTCTAGATCATTTCTATTTGATGTAGAAGGAAAAAATTCACCATCATCTTCTTTTGTTTTTTGTTTTTCTTCTTTAGGAGCTGCAGGAGACTCATCAATAACAACATCAATACACTCAACAATCTTTCGAAGCCTTTTATTGTAACATTTGTATGCTTTGCTTGTAGATGAGTAACCAAGAAATATCCCTTCATTTGATCTAGGTTCAAACTTGCCAAGCTTTTCATCATTATTTTTGATAAAGCATTTACTTCCAAAAACTCTAAAATGCTTCACAGAGGGAGAATTACCATACCAAAGTTCATATGGAGTTTTGTCACTATTTACCCGAACATGAGCCTTGTTGAGAATGTTAGCTGCTGTATGTGCTGCTTCACCCCAGAACATGTCAGGAGTTCCAGAATCATCAAGCATAGCTCTAGCCATTTGTTGAATTGTTCTATTCATTCTTTCTGCTACGCCATTTTGTTGAGGAGTGCCTGCTATAGAGAACTGTCTTTTTATGCCATGTTTTTCACAAAATTCAAAGAATTAATTTGATGTATATTCTCCTCCTCGATCAGATCTAAGACACTTGATTTTTAGATCTAATTCATTTTCTACCAATGCTTTGAAGATATGAAAATTTTTAAATGCTTCATCTTTGTGTTTAATGAACCCGATCCAACACATTCTAGAGTAATCATCAATAAATAAGATATAGTATTCTTCCCCACGTGGTGAATTTTTCCTCATAGGTCCACATATGTCAGTATGAATGAGTTCAAGAGGCTCACTTGATGATCCTTCTTTGGCATTAAATCGTACTCTGGTCTGCTTACCGAATTGACAAGATTTGCATATGATACTTTATGGTAGATTAATATTGGGAAGACCACGAACAGCTTGAAGTCTGCTTGCTTTGTTGATTTGAGAGAAGCTCAGATGCCCCAGCCTTCTATGCCATAGCCAATTTTTTGAAGACTTGCTCAAGTAACATTGATCTTTGCAGTTCAGTACATACAGGTTGCTTGGATTTCTTTTCCCTTTTATAATAATTTTACCTGTATCAAGATCACGAACCACACATTCTTTTGAACTAAAGACCACTTCTGTTCCTTGATCACACATTTGAATTACACTTAATAGGTTATGCCTTAATCCATCCACATACATGACATCATTAGCCTTCACCTTTTCTTTTAGAAACACAGACCCTTTTCCTTTAATTACAGCAGGATTATCATTTCCAAATGTAACTTTCTTTTCCTTTTCTAGAGCATTATATGAAAGAAGTTTGCTTTTGTCACTTGTCATGTGTCTTGAGCACCCACTATCAATGTACCATTGATTTTCTTCACCTTCTGCAAATAACGCTATCCCACAATTTTCAACCGGTATTTCTTTCTTTTTCCACACTTTAGAGCTTGAGGGAACATGTTCTTTTGGCTGGACCTTGCTCCTGCATTCAGATTCTTCATGACCAAAGTTATTGCAATAAGTACATTCAACTTCATTTTGCAAAGGAGAAAAGTTGTTATAGGTGTTCCTCTTTGGTTCAATATTCATCCTTTTCTTTCTTGCTTCTCTTGTCATGATGGTTTTATATGCAACACATTGAACAGCTTTATGACCAAAATTATGACATGAGAAACATTGTCCATTGAAGTAGAAATTTCTGCGATCATGAAATCTTCTATTTGAATTTACCTGTTGGTTGTAGCTTCTTTGAAAGATCTCCCTGTTAGTTTTCTTTGAATTGAGATGATCATGCTTTACCTGGAAAGATCCTTTGTTCCCTTGCTGAGTGGCTGAATGTAGTGAGCCAGCTGTGGTTGCTTTCAGATAATTTGGTGCTGAAGTCTGGGAAGATTCCCCAGTATATCCAAGACCTGTTTTTATAAGAGGAGACCGTTGTATCTTGATAATCTCATCTAAGGTTTCTGAACCTTTAGCAAATCTAAGATTGAGAGTTTTTGATTTCTCATTATCTTTCCTTAGACTTACTACTTCACACTCCAATTCCTCAATGCATTTTTCCTTTGCTTCAAGCTGATTTTCAAGAGTCTCTATGATTATGTTCTTTTCTTCTAGGCTTACTTTGAGTTGATTGTTTTCTTCAAGAAAATCATTGTCTTCCAGAGCATCCACAAAAGTATCATTTTCTTCTCTAGATTCTTTTGCCATGAGCAGTTTAATATCTTGTTCACATTCTTCCTCACTATCAGATAACCCATCACTATCTTCATTAATATAGTAACTTTTTCTTGTGCTAGATCGATTCTTATTCCTTCTTGCTACTTCTTTTCCTTTAGTAGATGTTTCTTTATAAGGACACTTTGCAGCATAATGACCAACTCTTCCACAATCAAAACATTTGAAAGGAAGCTTACCTTTGAACCTTCTGGTTCCTAATTGGAGTTTTCTTACAAAATTTACTTCTTCTTCTTCTTCAGATATATAGCTGGATTCCTTGACAACTTCCTTTTCTTTTCCTTTTGCAGACGCCTTAAAAGCAACTTCTTTGATTTGAGAAGGACCTCCTTGTCTCATTTCAAAAGCAGTCAGAATACCATGTAATTGAACAATAGTAAGAGTTTGCAGATCTTGCCTTTCTTCAATAGCTAAAACTTTAGAGTCAAATTTTTAAATCAAGGATCTTAAGACTTTTTCCACTAGAGTAGTATTGGTTATGGTTTCACCCAAATTTCTCATCTGATTTACAATATCATCTAGACGAAGAAAGAAACTGGCAACACTTTCATCACTATGCATCTTCAAATTTTCATATTCGATTCTAAGAGTTTGGATTTTTGCACTTTTTACCTTTGTATCTCCTTCATAGCTCAGAATGATTTTGTCCCATATTTCTTTTGCTGAATGTAGCTGCATCACTTTAGCAAATTATGATTCAGACATGCTTCCTAACAAGACATTCACTGCTTTGGCATTGATTTCATACTTCTTCCTTTCTGCTGCATCGGTAGGAATACTTGCTGGGTATTGATAACCTTCTTCCACGATTGCCCATACATTTGCACCAAGACTTTGCAGATATGCTTTTGTTCGTACCTTCCAGAATATCAGATTGCTTCAGAATATCAGATTGCTTCCATTGAATAGAGGTGGCTTTATAGACATTACTCCTTCTTGACTTCCCATTGCGACGGATCACCTTCGTTGATCAAAGCCCCGTAAGGACCTCCCTCTCGATACCAATTGTTTGGAAAATACCGAGAGAGGGGGTGAACTGATGACCAGTAACCAGCCCTTCATTTCTTTTCTGCCTCTAAAACACAAACGTTTACTTTCCCGATACTGCATCGCAGATATACGCAGATATCCTTCATAAAACTTGCGTATACACAGAGATCTAATTATGCCATTAATTCTTTACTTATATCATTCCATCATTCATTCAATAGATGTTCAATAAACAGTAAACATGTACAGTAAGAACAGAGTAAGTCATCACACATAAGCAACACACATGAACACCAGGATTTTAGGTGGAAACCCAAGTCGGGAGAAAACCACCGCTGCCGTTGTCTCAGCCTTCAACATTTTATTATAGAGAAAACATCTTACAACATATGTGCTGGTGCAACACTCCTACCAAGACGCAGCACCCACCGCGTCGTTGGTCACTCCCTCACCTGGAAGGGAGCTACAACCCCCTGACTGAAGGCTACAACCCTCAGCACCTCTATGGACCACGTTTCATCAATTTTCACACTGGATCCAAAGCTTCCTTTAGGACACAACTGGCAGGCCATGTTTCATCATATTTTTAGAATGGACCCACTCCATACATTTAAGCTCAATCAAACTGAAACTTATCAATTCAGACAACCCAGAACCGTAGAATACATCATTCATAGATAGCAGTAACACAGCAGAACAGATCAGACTTTTCTTACCACAGACTTCAGAAAACCCTAGTTTGCATACGCGCTTTCCTTTCACTGATGTCGCGTATATACGCGCTTCCATTCACATAAACCAGCGTATACTTCTACAAATTCATGTACTCCACTTTATCACAAGCGCATACGTGCTTTCTTCGCAAAGCGCATATATATGTTTTCTTCATAAAATGAATCAGCGTATGGTTCTTCACTAAATATTGCAATTCTTCGTAATGTATACATACTCGTATTTTTACTCCTTACTTGCATATATGTTCGCCTCTTCTCAGATCTAATCATCCCCTAAACAGATCTAGCAAATACAATTACATTTCAGATCTAGATACCCATCTTCATCATTGGTGCATCATGAAATCAGATCTATCATTCAACTGTAACCCTTTCCATTCAGATATACTTCAGAGAGAATCAATTATTATCAAGCTCGTATATCTTGCAAGAAATAATTACAATTTGCACAATGAATTTCTCTCCTGTAGTTTTACCCTTTTCAATACCATGAGCCAAAACCACACTTTCGATGGTATTCCAGATCGGTCATTTAGACTTAATCATTTAGTTCAAATGGTCAATGCCCATGGAACATACCTCTGGGTTTTGCACTTGCGAGCGCTTTTGCCCATACGCGACTTGGCACGCAGTTTTGCGCGTGCATGCTAAGCTCTCCTAGTATACAACCATGCCTTGAGACATACTCTTTTCACCATAGATTTAGCACATGCTGAATTCCTTTCTTCATTGCCTTCTGTACTCCCTGTAGATACATCAGATTTAGTTCATCAAGACATATTCTATCAAGCACAACTTCATCAAGTAAGTTGCCATCATCTTCATCAAGTGGGTTACCATTCGAGGACAACACTCAGCATCATATTGTTAAAAAACATCATTTCATATTAGATTTACATCATTTACCAAGTCCATCAGGTCAAGACTAACTTCATCAGGTGGTTTGCCATCAAGGACAACACATGTCAAAAATCTCATGTCTTCATCTTCATTCAGTGGGTTGCCATCAAGGACAACACATGTCAACAATCTCATGTCTTCATCTTCATTCAGTGGGTTGCCATCAAGGACAACACTCTGCATCATATTGCCAACACTCTCAAACACATTTTTCTACCTTTTCGGATATGTGAGACTACTTACAAAAAGGGACTGATGGAGTTTTATTTTTCGCTTCTTTTCAAACTCTATAAACATGAAAAGATGCCGAGTTCTTCCTTTTTCAAACTCATTAAAGCCTAAATTACATCGAAAACCATCACCATGACGTACTCGAGTTACTCCTTCCTAGGGCTCATAAAATGTACTAGGATGGATTTGTCCGAAGGACAAACTTACATGACAAGCATATGATATCCCCTTCAAGATTGTTTTCCAAAAATAATTGGTGTACTCGCCAGCAATGGTGGGGGAAAATGGAACCAGTTCTCAATCGCGTTGGCAGTATGTCACTCTTGAACATGACACTCATATGCATTCGTGTCTGGTTGGGGACATCTCATTTCGACATTTTTTGCCTCCATGGGTTTGGGTAATTTGTTTTGACCTCTCATATTCTCTTTTCCACGTCATCATGACCTCAGATCCTTTGATGTCAAATACTGCCAAATCCGGAGTCGTGTCACTTATATGTTCAAGAGAAATTTCTGATTGCAGTTTTCAACCTCTCTCTGATCCTCTGTTTAGTCCCAATTCACTATCATCATGTTCCTCTGTCTCGTGTCGATGATGTGGGAAAAATTATGGCCCTCCTTAGACCATGTCACTTCCTGTCGACTTTAGCTCATTATCCAGGAAGATGATCTAGAGACTCCCTTCTGGTACCTTGGAGCTTGCATGCCTCAATGGCAAGTTCTTTGCATTCGAAGACAAGTCCACATCATTGGCCTTCGATCGAATGATTTTGTGGGCGTTTGAAGCCAGATAATTGTTCACATTTGTTGTACCTTGAGAGACATTACCATTATTGGTGGTTTCTCTCGTGCCTGTTAACAACTTTCATCATTGGTTGGTAATTAGGTGACTTTCTTGCATGTTCGACTTCAGCTCACATATTCGCATGCTTGAATTTGTACTTGTTCGAGTCGAGATGGAGCACAAGATCCTGGGTTTTTTCTGATAAGATCTAGGCCACGGGATGTTTTGGTTTATCATTACTATATGCATGACTCATTTGATTGGATGGCTGTGACCATACCTCAGTCTTAGTCTATTCACTGATCCTTACTGCTGGATGGATGCGTCCATACCTCAGATCTCAGTTTTTATGTACTCTATTATGGATGGCTGCGCCCATGACACATGTTCATGTATTAGAGATATCGGTTGTATTTGTACTTACAGGTCTTTCGACAGTGATGTTTGGTTCGAACGCATTCTCATAAATAATTTCACCCCTCTCTCTCTCTCGGACCTCATGCTTTAGGAGGAATTTGTTACACAACATTTTGTCATAGTCCCTGCAATCCCCATCTCGCACATTGGAGGACCATTTCTATGAGTTATATGAAGTGTCATGCCTTTCAAAAAGTATCATTGCATCCCTTGCCATGAGGAGAACATTTACTTTGTTGAATTTTCCTGGAATAGACCATAAAAAACACAAGCTTTTATGTTGGTGCTAGCAAGAAGTTATGGATTCGTGCTGATAAAGGAAATTAAAACTGAGCCCCACAACCATTGGCGCTCTGTCTTAGTGAGCTGCTCGCGCCAAGCTATTTTTGGAAATTTTTTTAAATATTGAAGCGAAATTTCCAAGCTAACCACTTTGTGAGTGAGTCAACTTGGGTTGTTCGACTGCATTACAACAAGCACCTTCCTTTTACTTCTTGTTTCCTCCTTTTGGGGCAACCTCCCAAAGGATAAGGCCTTCCTTCCACCATTTGAGGGATACCAAAATCCTCCTCTCCTTCTATAAATACACCTCTCTCACATAGATGCAGCTAGATGAAGAGGAATTGCTGAACATTTATCTATAATAGTCTGATATAACTAGTGTGAGATAGAGCAGAGAGAGAGAGATCCCTTGTCGAGAGAGAGCTTAGGCTTTTGCCTCGCCACGTACAAATTCCCTGACGAATGATCAGGACATGTTTTGAATGGACTTGCTAAAGGAGGCTGCGACGCCAAGGATCTAGTTGTAATCTCTTTCTTTCTATTAATATATACATGACTGATGTTTTGGTTCCTGTCTTGTGTTGATGTGATTTATCTTACGCAATATGTTTAATCCTCCTTGATTGATTAGCTAGTTATGAATGCAATTATTTCCTTATATGCTGCTTTCATCCTTTGATCTTTGTGAAGGCACCCGAGTACCATTGCTAAAGGATTGCAACGCATAGGTACGAGGATCAAGAGACCTCTGCTGTAGCTACGACAACCACCTTGGATCACAGATAGGACAATCTATCTCAAATCATTTCATTCATTAACTAGGAACTGACACATTAGCATGTCCTCTTGCTGCTAGACCCACCCTAGGGCTAGAGGGATCGCCTCTGTCCGTAGAGGGGATTTACCTACACAACAGTGCACATGGTTGATGAGAATGGATTGGGTTTTTTTCAGGTATGGCAACTGATCCAATGTAAGTACAATAGAAAAAAGGCAAAGTAAGGACTGATGAAGAATAAGTATCAATATTTTACTTCAGTTATATTATGCATGTGATATGTGATTCTATCTTATGATGGTTACATGTGATTTATGATTATGGTTCATGATGATTGCATGTGATTTATGATTTTGAATGTGATGGTTTCATTTTGAGATAGCTTGATATTATATGTTTATATATGATGGTTTGATCAAAGAACTAGTTTGACTGGCGTGATAGGAAGTGAACATGATTGCAAGTGTACCTTGTTGATGAGCTACCAATGAGGTATGGTTTGAAGTTATTTCAATTTATTATGAATCTATTGACAATTATGTTCTTTCTACAGGAAAGCATGCAATTCTCGGTTGGGTGGTTGAAATTGATTGCAAGCAGTAGCAACAACAAAAAAAGGAATTGGAATATGCAACAATATGCTGGTAAAGCATTTTAGGAGCAGGGCCATTGTGGGACATTGGTACCCAAGAGTGTCCATTGATTTCCCTGAGCATGCTATGACTGATTTGATGGTTTCGAGGCAGGTATATGCCTTTGTTTTTATATCTTCTGATGTGAGGAAGCCTTTTCAAGGGATGGACTGCCTGACATGGGGGTGCCGATGAAACTTGGAAGGTGAGTAATTGCACAGAATGGGTGACCAAATTTCTCGAGGGACTGTGTAGCAGAAAAGGGAAGGTCAGGGATTGATTTTTTTTGTCTTCAACATTTCCATATGGGATCAGATGCACATTGGGAGTGTGCCATAGAACAATGAGTTGATAACTGTTCACTTATAGGAAAAGTGAGGCAGGATTGTAGTGCTGAACATTGGATGTAGTTTTGACTTTGAAAGTGGATTCTGGACTTCCTGGGAAGGAAGTGAATCCTAGTGTTACACCATTTTTTGGTCATCCAATCCATTGTTATTAGAGCGACCCAAGTACACCAAGTAAGACCAATTTTACCCAAGTAAAATCACATTCACTATGAAAAATAACTTAGTAAACCACCTCTATTATGTTGTTTATGATCTAAACAGGAAACCCCATGGGAAAAAATTAAAAAAATCCATATTTGTTTGATTTTCCTCAAGGAATAATTAGTTAAACAACAGTTTAATTGATATTCCTGGTTATATTTAACCCAAAACAAGGAAATTAATTAGATAAATCATTATTTATGTTATTATTTTCTAAGAATAATTATGTAAACATTACTTAAATAATATTCTTTGTTAAATATGACTAAATCTCCTTTAAATAATTAAATAAATCATTATTTATTTGATTATTACTCAACCATATTCTCAAAATGATAAATAAATCATTTATTTATTTATTATTACTTAATCACATCCTTAAAATGATAAATAAATCATTTATTTATTTATTATTTACAAATAAGGGGATTTGACTCAAGTCAAATTTCTTTTCCCTCCAACAAATATAATAAAATATTCCATAAAAGTTAGATCTTGATGTGGTTAATAATATTTTAATTATGCACCAATATCTAGACTAACTCAATATTTTGTTATAAATAGAAGGGTTTTCCCATTCATTTGTCACCTTTTGTTGCCTAAAGATCACTCTGGATCTAAACTTTTGGTCTAGCTATTGATCCACCATCATAGCCATATTTTTCCATTTTTGTCTGGGTTTTCTACACCATCAAGAGAGAGGAATTCTAGATCTGAAGCGCTGAGGACTTACAAGAACCCATCCCATTTAGGAGAACAGGGAACACCCTCTTGTGTTTTCCTCCTAGGTGCCATGAATACAAAATTCATTTGATATATTCTTGTCTTTTCTATTGGATGCATGGAGTAAATCTTGTTTTTTCTACTGTTTAATGTCTTCTAATGCATAGATCTAGATTTTTGCAACATTTATCTTGATCACCTAACTATAGATCTGAAGATATTAGTAGTCATTTCTGCTATTAGGGTTGTTTTTTATGCGCAGCTAAAGTGGCCTTTTTTTTTACGCTTGGAATTAAGATTCATACTAACAACTGGCGACTCCACTGGGGATTACGATTACGACCGCTGTCATTTTTCTTTTCCTTGCATATCCAGCTGCTTCAAACCCTAGGATTTCTCTTCAGCCCCTTGTTTTTTATTTTCTTGATGTTGTTTTTAACCTATAAAACCCTAAAAAGATAAAAATTCTAACTTCCGTGTGTTTTCGGACCCATTGCACAAGTGACAGACATTAGCCGCAGCTGAGACGAATTTTTTTTTCTGAAATCTGCCGCTGAGAGTGCCAGAGGTGCAGGTCACACTTTTCAGCCCAAAAATTGTGACCTGGACCGTCAGGGTGCACATTACAGCCCAAAAAGTGCGACCTCTACTGAAAACAAGACAAAAAATGCAACCTGGACTTTTTGCGGGAATTCTTTTGAAAGTTTTCTGGGTTTGTCTGAGCCTCTGTTAAGGGTTTTCTAACATCTGTCTCCGCCCGTTTTGGACATGTACTTGTTCTGTTTCACTCAAATAAGTGGGAACCTAGCCCCCTAGGGCTTTAGCACCCTCCACTTTTTTTGGAAGAGTTTTTGCTGTTGCAGGTTGTCTGAAATTTCAGAGTCTTCAGCCATTTTTTCAGATCTAACACCTCACCTTCAAATATGCTTCATATTGGCTTGTTATCCATCCAAATCACCTTATCTAGATTTTTTTGGGCTTTCCTATAGGGTTCACTCTTTTTCCTTTCAGGAGATGGCCTTTCGCCACCGTTTTTACAACAAATTTTCCTCTGATTTTTTGCTGTTTTCTATACCACTTTCCAACAGATTTTGTCTTTTAGATCCCTGTCCCTCTTGACCTTAGATATATTAGATTTTTTAGTGTGTTTTGATTAGTTTTTTACTCACCTATAGACTAGTTCTTGAGAGGCCCGCCTCTATCGGTTTATATTATTGCATTATTAGCTGTTTATTTTCTGTTTTTGCAGGCCTATATACTGTCATTTGCAGGTTTATTTACAACCATACAACACACTTTTTATTTTTCTCTACAAATTTCTGGGTTTAAAAATTAAAATTTACACACTTTTACATGCACAACCTAAGCAAAAAAGGGCTTGGTTAACACCGCCAAGAAAATACTCTAAAACATTTAAATCAATTGATCCTGCACCTTTCTGCCCTTGTTTCGACATTGTAATCAATTGATCCTGCACCTCCCTACCCTTGTCGGTCACTTTTTCCTTTGTGTCGTGTTTGTGTCATCAACATTACGCCACCAAGGCGTTTATCCCAGAGACTTCTTGGCCTTCTTCCTCAGTTTTCGGTAGGAAGACTTACTCCTTCGCGTAGGATTCGAGTTAGTCCTCCATCGAGTCTGCACACCGACTCTTCTTCTGGTCCTTTGGGTTATCCTTCTCATTCCGCTTTTGGTTATCCCCCTGACACCTTCACCATGTCTGGTACAGGACCTTATGCTGGTGTTAACCCCGGCCCTCAGGCTAGAAATACCACTAGTGGGACCGCTACGGATGCTACCCCAGCTACTCCCTTTCTCCCCTTCATGGCAGGCCTCAGCCTCCCTAATTTTTGCTGGTTGATAAAAGACCCGATACACCATGACACTAGTTGGCCTGCTATGCTGACAAAGCTCCCTTCCGACATCCCAAAGTTTGAAGGCCTTGCTGGAGAAGATCCTTCAAATCATGTTCGATATTTCCACATGTGGTGTTCATCTAACTTCATTACCGATGACTCTATCTGTCTTCAGTTGTTCCAACGAATGCTTACAGGTGAAGCTTCTAAGTGGTATGTAGATCAGGACACTTCCTCTCATACCACCTTTATGACTCTTGCCCGAGATTTTTTATCTTACTTCCAACTTCCCCTTCGTTATGACACTGGTATCGAACTTTTGACTTCTTTCCGTCAATAATCTATGACCCACCTATCCTTTCATGTTCGGGAATGGCAGAGAAGAAAGAGCCTATGTCAATCCCCTACCTTCGAAGACCATGTCTACATGGAATGGTTCCTTAGATCTCTCTTGCCTCCTATCGGGAAAGATGTCGCATCACATTTTCCTCAAACCGAAGATGCTGCCTTCCAAATGGCGTTAAAATATGACCTGATCTACGCTCAGACGAGTTATGTTTATATCGTTCTACCTAATCTCCCTAGACCTGGTGGTGCCAACGCACCGGGGGCACCTCATGTTGCCGACAGTATCATTGGAGCTCTCTCTCATCCATACGCTCAACCTCCCATGGGTTATGGTTTTCCTGGGGGGGGGCCAGCACCTCCTGCACTTTTCCCCCTCTCGGTAGCATGTATCTAGGATACGACATGCCTCCTCTTTTGTCCCAACCTCCTGTTTACCACGCTGTTACCCAACCCCCTTATTATCTGTATTTGCAGCTTGGTGCTCCAGCTCCTCCAGAATCAGCACCTCCACCTCCCTCACCTTCTCAACCCCCGCAACAGCAGTCACCACCCCCTCAGGTGCAGGTGGATGCACAGTAGGGATTTGTGGCTACCCAACCACCTAAAGCTCAGGTGGCCATTCAACCTCTTCCATCTAGTTCCCCTGATTACCAGATTCTCATGATGTCCTCTGATCAGCCTTCTGAACCTTATTCTCTTGGCCCTTCACCTTCAGCTAGTACTCATGACCCCCTTTATCCTCCTGGAACGGTTCCTCCAGGCCTTAACCATCTTGGAGCCGTCCTGCCTGGTCGTTACCCCTCTGGTCAGATACCTTTCCTAGCTCCCCCACCAGGAGTGTACACGGTACCTGTTATGGCCATCCTCTCTCTTCCTAACCTGACCCTTGAGATTCCCATCTGGTACCTCGATCCTCCAGTCGCTACCCCGCCTAGTCAACCTAAACCTTATTTTTCTTTGACCCCGGTTCAACCGGTCCCTATGACTTCTCCCGCTGCAACTGTGCCTCATTCACCTCAACAGGAACCACTTCCCATTGCGTCCACTTTGGGTAAGAAGGGAAAAGCTCGCAAGGGGGCATCAAATGACAAGGCTACCTCGACAAACCCTACCCCTTTTTGACCTCCAAAGCGTACCATCCAGTGTGATTTGTGTGATGTTGTTGGCCACGCCACCCATACTTTCCCGGAGTTGCCTCACCTCAAGTCCATGGTCAATGAGACGTTTTCGAAATCTGATATCCCTGAGGTATATGTCACTATACCTGATTTAATCCCAACACTAAAGCCATTGTGCACAAATCACCCTTGTGCTTTGTGTGAATTCCATGGCCACTACACTCACCTTTGTCCTTGCCTCAAAGAGTATCGTTCCTCTTTATAAGCCTTAAACCAATTCGAGGTTGAGCGCAATGAGTCAACCGCTCCCTTATTTTCGCATCTTTCTTTGGCAACACCAGAGGACACAGATGCTCCCATTGACATTTCCCCTTATGATGTCGAGATAATGGGGCCTTGGTCAGAAGTCCCCGATGATACCTCTCCTGATTTTTCACCTGACCTCCCTTTAGCACCCTCCCTAGTCTCAACATCGGTTGATCCTGTGTCTGCTTAATATTATGTCACCCCTTGTGACGATGTGCATGCAAACCTCTCCTCTCATGATGAGGAGTAAGGTAGCTTCGCCACGTCAGGGGGTATTTCTTCCATCAATCACCCCATCTTCTATTACGATGATGACATTATGGAAGTAGCCACCACTCCTAACTTTATCTATCCCCCCTTACATCAAACTCATGCATTCGAACCACATGCACTTTATGGCCATTACATTGACACCCAATGTTTGGGTAAGGGGGCACCCATATTTGAGAGACCAGGAGAAACATTTCTCCACCACTCTCCTAGTGAATCTAGTCATGTCGACTCTAGTCCCATTATTCTTCTACATTTAGAAGAACCTATAGAGTCCCATATCACTTCAAGATCACTCTAGGGATGATACCCTTCATCATTCCTTCATATTTCATCAGCAACCCAGTCTCATAGACATTGTGGTTGACCAATCTATGGGTTTTTTGGGAGAACACCAGTTCATTATCCCCAAATCCTATCTTTGGATAGTAACACCATGTATGCCAACCCAAAAACTTAAAGTCCATTTGATTCATATATGCAACACCAAAAGAGATTGGTAATCGTCTATTTCCTTTCTCAAACTGCATAACCATACCGAAAACAAGTGGCACACCACATCATTAAAATGTGTTTAGATTTCCATTTTTTCTAAATACATTTTGGCATGTCCATAACATGCCTGGGGGCACCCATGCCCCTTGTTGTAGACAATTCTGTCACTCCTAGAGACAACCTAGAGTTGCCATAGACCAGTGCCTAGGACATCTTATCATAGCAAGGGAGCATGAAATATAGCTTGGGTGTCAATCCAAATGCTCTCCTGCTATCTCTTGTTAAACAAGGAAATTAGTTTAAATGGAACCAAACTCTCTTAGAAGCTGATACAAAGATAAGAATAATGTAGGAACAGCATGCAAAACTCCAATACAAATGCATCAGACAGTTAAGAGATAGCTTACTGCAAAGAGGGCCAATTCAAATAATATGCCACAGAAATCAAATATCAGAAAGTGGATGCAGTGAGGAAAACATGAAGGAGATACTAGTTAACATGAGGCTGCTACCCAGATACACAACAAAAACACATATGGGCTTATCCAACTAAGAATCCATACATGACAATGGCGTTTTAAAAGCACCCTCCTCAAGTAACTAATATAGCAGAAAATATGAATGACATGAACATGGAATAGTATATCATGACTAGGCCTATTTAAAGTGCTTGACTAATCCAAGTATGGGCACCAACTAGGATGAATCCTTACTTAAGATCAGTGAGCCACTTGCATTCTAGAACATGATATAAGAAGAAAAATGCAATGAAATGAGATATTATATTAACACATAAGAAAAGATTATATACTGTGGGATACCAAAGACCAGAATCCTCATTACAGTTATAACTCCTCCTTACTGAGACCCTACGGGCTCTGAGCCTTCATACAGAAACTTTACAAGATGTATACAAAGCCTTTCACTGCACAGTTTGCTGATAGAAATCTGGAACCTTTACAATGTTTTTCTTCTAGAGTTTTATAGGAGAGGTAGAAAACTCTAGAGAACTAGGTAGGTGATGCACATTTAATGATTTGATTTGAAACAAAGTGGCGGAAACATTTGCGCCCATACTGTTAAATGACTAGGTGGTATTATCTTGTACTTTGAGATCTGCCTGCTGAAATAAATGCACTGGAACAAATCTTTTCAGGAACGCAGCATAGGGGTAAATCTTCACGAACGTTATGTACTTTCCTGAAGAAAACTCGGCTGAAATAACACCTTGAGAGTATTGCTTCCTGTACATTATACTCTCTGCCTTTAAATGCCTGAATTTGAATTTGAAACCTTTCATGCTGGACATTGAATTCATTGCTCCTTCATTAATATTTTTCTGCTGCTGCATTAATATGTTCATCCGCAAAATATTGGTTTGTAATGGCTCTGGAGGTTTGGATAGATTTTGAACCTTGCTCTTTTAATGAGTGTCATGTCACGGCAGCTCCTCTGGGCTTCCCTTCGTAAATTTGTCTCTGAAAAATTATCTTTGGAAGAGGCCTTGGATTTTGTAATGGAGGCAGTAATTAATGGCAATTTTCTTTCTCCCTCACCCTGCAAAATACACAAACCTTGTTAAGAAAACAGATGCACAGGAGAGTGAATGAAGTGGAGGTGACTTAGGTGACAAGGCGGTGTGATAAGATGACGGAAGCATGAAGGACAGAAGTGAAAAACACAGGGGAGCGACGATGAATTGGCTGAGTGGAGGTTGATAACGTGAACACTGAAACATGACATATGAACGGAATGTATAAATGGTAGAGGAGGAATGTATTTGACACGTGGAGTGGTGACGTGGAGGAGTGGAATAGTGAAAAGCGGCAGAAGAAATGATATTAGTGTAAAGGCCCAAATTTTTTCACTTAAGTGAATCACAAAAGGAAACGGGGAAGAATGATGGAGCGGAGCTGTGGATGTGGGACCTGGTCACAGCGGAGGGTGATTCATTAAGGTTTAATGAAAAATGCAAAGGTTTGACTATACACGGAAATACAAAGAAATACGATGAATTGCAATGGAACACGGTGGGAGCGATCGTACGAGGTGGGGCCCGGGAAGCGCATCGCAAAATCGCGAAGGTAGAAAATGCGATGGCGGAAACTGGCACCAAACAGAAAAGAGCGCTCATGATATTGCGATGGGGCGGGGTTGCGAAGGGCGGAAAAATGCGATGGGGAAATGCGATGGGGGGAAAGTGCGATGGCGAGATCGATCGCGTCGCAAATAATTGCGACGGATCAAACGGTCATAACCAATGAAAATGCGATTTGCGATGGATGTGATTTGCGATAAACGCTCTAAGGGGCAGCGCTTGGTCACAGCGCTTGGTTACATGGATGAAAGGAGGTGCGGGGCTAATGGAGAAAGGAGCTGGGCCCAATATATTTTTAATCACGGATTTTAACCTTTTTACAATGTATTTTGTGGGCGGAAATGATAGCATTAGGCAGCGTATGGAGGTTTAGACATATTTGAACAGGATTGGTGGCCAAAAATATGAATGAGGAGTTGGCATGAAAAACATTGGCTCCAGTTGGGGACGGTGCGTTCATACTTGGACGTGCCGAGAACCTGCAGACCCTTTGATAATATTCTGTGCACACCCTGCCCCCCAGCACTTCTCACTTTTCACTTGGTAATTCGTCACCATATCCACATCATTGAAACAAAAAGAAGCGAAGAACTACAAATAGCCAAACCGAGATTAGGCTATCTGGCTCGCTGGACTCTGCAGAAATTAAATAATTAACTACATGCTCATAGGCTGAGCTTTATTCGGCTTTTCCTACCTACCCTACCCTACTCTGGAAAACTCTGATACTCTATGTGATACAATAATGCCAGTGCATCCAGTCAAGTAGTAACAAAAAGGGAAAGGAGCACTGATTGCCTGTCAGAGATAACCACAGGGTGCTCTGCATGTGGTTCTTCAAAAATGCGGTCATCATCAATGGTGACAATCCTTGATGAATCTGGCCCTGTTGAAAGATTAATGCTGGAAAATTTGAGCTAATCAGGGCCTCCATATATTCTGCCACAGGATCAATAAAAAAATGGTGTACACTCTTTTCTTTTAGGCCTTTGATAATTGGCAGGCTTCCTGTGTCCTGGGCAGCTTTGACCACTGTATTTTTCACTGCATCTTCAACAGGGCTCTCGAAATCCTGATCACCTTCTTCTTGTATTTTGAAAGGCAGTGGGATCTCTTCTTTTTGTTCCACAATAGCAGCTTTAAAAAATTTTCTCTCTGCTGGCAACGTGCTGCTAGAAAGGACCCTTGATCCTTCTTCAAATGTTTGCAGGAAATGCACATAAGGATCATGAAATGATACTTGGTTAAGAGTATCTGGCAGGCAGGCCTCAACCAGGATTTTATCTCCTTTCACTGGATTGAGAAGAAGACTCTCTTGAGAGAGAGAATCTCCTTCATTCTCTAAACTGGAGGACTCATCGTATACTGGAGTTGAGTCCTTTTGGAGCTCTGGTATATTCTGCTCTGCTGTGCTGAGCTCTATGAAAAGATCCATGAATTCTTGAGCAGGGGCTTGCTCCATTATTTCCTCTTTTTCAAGAGAAAGCTCGTTGTTTTCATCTTGCTCAAGAATCTCTTCTTTTCTCTCCTCCTCTTCTTCCTGTATTGAATCATATTTATTCAACATAATCTCCAGCAACCTGATTTCTTCGTTCCACGGGTTAAAGTCTTCCACTGAATTTCCTTCCTCCTTTCTTTGACTATAAAATGGTGTCAAATTTCTTTCATTAGCATCAATCTCTGCTTCTTCTTCTTCTTCTTGCAATAGGCATTCCATTTCATCATTGTTTGAGAAAGAAAGATTTGAATCTTCTAGTTCATAAGCAGCATCTTCAGTGGAGTCATCTGTTGGACCTTCCAGGTACAAGGGATGTGGTACCTGATCTTGCTGCTCCTTTGCTTCCCTTGGCAATATTTGCAATGGTGGTCTCTTATACTGGGGATTGTATTCGCTGTTTGGAGCATTATAGAAATTCTTGGGAGCTGCATTCTTAGCCTCCAACTCAAGCTTGACCATCTTCTTAAAAATCTTACTTATTTCATCCATCTTATCTGCATCCTTATCTTGATTAGAGGTGGAAACCTCTTCTTTGCCTCTCCTCCTAGTATTGTGTTCAACTTTTCCTTTTAATTTCCCAGTGGAGGCAAAGTTTGCTTCTAATTCAAGAGCATTTGACTGAGCATCATCTAAAGTAGCAGGTTTCCTTTCCCTCAGAGAGAAGCCAAAATCTGAATCAAAGGCTGGTATGAAAATCACCTTAGCATCAGTTTGGTGAGACTTCATCTCAGGAGGTAGGCTCAAATACAACTTATTAAATCTTTTGATAAAATCTGCCACTCCCTCATTATGTTTCTTCTTCAAAGTATTGAATTCTGTAAGGCACTGACCATAATCCTTCTTTTATCCCCACTTCCTTAGAAACAACTCTTCCATTCTATCCCAGGTATTAACTGTGCGGTCAGCCAATGTTTTAAACCATTTTCTGGCTTCACCATCCAGAGATTGAACAAACAATCTTAAGACCACGTCTAGATGTTCAACATTCAAATTTTCCGCAAAGGCACAGAAGACCTCAAGATGTTTCTAAGCATCGATCTCATTTTCTCCATTGAATGTAGGCAAAATCTTCAAATAATCCTGTGGCATATCATTTAGCACTTGTGGTAAGGCCAGTGGAGCATATTTGTTTAATAGGAACGCAGGAATATTAGCCATTGGAGGAGGTGGGGCTTGTGCGGAAATCTGATTTACAAATGGAGGCAGAGGAGGAGGAGGAAGTGGAGTATGGATAACAATAGGAATGTACTGTACAGAAGCCTGAGTTGTAGATGGAAACAATTCACGATTAACAGGGGCTACTTCTGTAACTTCTTTAACTTCTTTAGCCTCAGGGGTAGGATGAAAGTTCACTTTAGTTCTTGCACTTCCCCGGGGTGGACTATCTGAGTAATATTCAGGATTTTCCTCGGTGGAGTCAAAATTTTCAACCAGGATTTCTTGAGAAGAGGAGGAT
The DNA here is from genome assembly GCA_034641835.2 of Pinus albicaulis. Taxonomy (NCBI): domain Eukaryota; kingdom Viridiplantae; phylum Streptophyta; class Pinopsida; order Pinales; family Pinaceae; genus Pinus; species Pinus albicaulis. Next base: position 101,188,130 of record CM076569.1, read on the forward strand.
GGGAAGTCTTCTACAGAATGTTCAGGGTTTTCAGCACGAACTGACTATCTTTCTCTCCAACTTCTCCTATGTATAATATTTTCTGGGTCAGGCATAGAAGGTATCTTCGACTGTGATGTACCTGACCTCAAATGTGGCTTTCGAGGAGCCAGGACTACCAATAGATTTATCAAATAAAAAGCAGTGGAGTCGCCAAGGTGAGAGATACGCAACTCTTCAACTCTCTATGCTCACCTGATTAGAGAGTGAATATGATTTGTCGAGGCCCAGGGAAACTGATATTCTCAAATTCGTCCCCGGCAACAGCGCCAGAAAGATGTTGTAGACAATTCTGTCACTCCTAGAGACAGCCTAGAGTTGCCATAGACCAGTGCCTAGGACATCTTATCATAGCAAGGGAGCATGAAATATAGCTTGGGTGTCAATCCAAATTCTCTCCTGCTATCTCTTGTTAAACAAGGAAATTAGTTTAAATGGAACCAAAATCTCTCAGAAGCTGATACAAAGATAAGAATAATGTAGGAACAACATGCAAAACTCCAATACAAACGCATCAGACAGTTAAGAGACAACTTACTGCAAAGAGGGCCAGTTAAAATAATATGCCACAGAAATCAAATATCAGAAAGTGGATGCAGTGAGGAAAACATGAAGGAGATACTAGTTAACATGAGGCTGATACCCAGATACACAACAGAACCACATATGGGCTTATCCAACTAAGAATCCATACATGACAATGGCGTTTTAAAAGCACCCTCCTCAAGTAACTAATATAGCAGAAAATATGAATGACATGAACATGGAACAATATATCATGACTAGGCCTATTTAAAGTGCTTGACTAATCCAAGTATGGGCACCAACTAGGATGAATCCTTACTTAAGATCAGTGAGCCACTCACATTCTAGAACATGATACAAGAAGACAAATGCAATGAAATGAGATATTATATTAACACATAAGAAAAGATTACATACTGTGGGATACCAAAGACCAGAATCCTCATTACAGTTATAACTCCTCCTCACTGAGACCCTACGGGCTCTGAGCCTTCATACAAAAACTTTACAAGATGTATACCAAGCCTTTCACTGCACAGTTTGCTGATAGAAATATAGAACCTTTACAATGTCTTTCTTCTGGATTTTATAGGAGAGGTAGAAAACTATAGAGAACCAGGTAGGTGATGCACATTTAATGATTTGATTTGAAACAAAGTGGCGGAAACATTCGCGCCCATACTGTTAAATGACTAGGTGGTATTATCTTGTACTTTGAGATCTGCCTGCTGAAATAAATGCACTGGAACAAATCTTTTTAGGAACGCAGCATAGGGATAAATCTTCACGAACATTTTGTAATTTCCTGAAGAAAACTCGGCCGAAGTAACACCTTGAGAGTATTTCTTCCTGTACATTATACTCTCTGGCTTTAAATGCCTGAATTTGAGTTTGAAACCTTTCATGCCGGACATTGAATTCATTACTCCTTCATTAATATTTTGCTGCTGCTGCATTAATGTTTTGATCCGTAAAATCTTGGTTTCGAATGGCTCTGGAGGTTTGGATAGATTTTGAACCTTGTTGTTTTAATGAGTGTCATGTCACGACAGCTCCCTGGGGCTTCCCTTCATAAATTTGTCTCTGAAAAATTATCCTTGGAAGAGGCCTCGACTTTTGTAATGGAGGCGGTAATTAATGGCGATTTTCTTCCTCCCGCACCCTGCAAAATACATAAACCTGGTTAAGAAAACAGATGCACAGGAGAGTGAATGCAGTGGAGGTGACTTAGGTGACAAGGCGGTGTGATAATATGATGAAAGCATGAATGACATCAGGGAAAAACACAGGGGAGCGACAATGAATTGGCTGGGTGGAGGTTGATAACGTGAACACTGAAACATGACATATGAACGGAATGTATAAATGGTAGAGGAGGAATGTATTTGACACGTGGAGCGGTGACGTGGAGGAGTGGAATAGTGAAAAGCGGTAGAAGAAATGATATTAGTGTAAAGGCCCAAAGGTTTTCACTTAAGTGGATCACAAAAGGAAACAGGGAAGAAAGATGGAGCGGAGCCGTGGATGTGGGACCTGGTCACAGCGGAGGGTGATTCATTAAGGTTTAATGAAAAATGAAAAGGTTTGACTATACACAGAAATACAAAGAAATACGATGAATTGCAATGGAACGCGGTGGGAGCGATCGTACGAGGTGGGGCTCGGGAAGCACATCGCAAAATTGCGAAGGTAGAAAATGCGATGGCAGAAAGTGGTGCCAAACAGAAAAGAGCGCTTGCGATATTGCGATGGGGAGGGGTTGCGAAGGGCGGAAAAATGCGATGAGGAAAGTGTGATGAGGTGGTGGTGCGATCGATCGCGTCGCAAATAATTGCGATGGATCAGCAGTCGCTAACCAGCCAAAAATACGATGCACGATGGATGCGATTTACGTCGCCGCTCTAAGGGGCAGCGCTTGGTCACGGTCTTGGTTACATGGATGAAAGGAGGTGCGGGGCTAGTGGAGAAAGGGGTTGGGCCCAATATATTTTTAATCGCGGATTTTAACCTTTGTACAATGTATTTTGTGGGCGGAAATGATAGCATTAGGCAGCGTATGGAGGTTTAGACAGATTTGAACAGGATTGGTGGCCAAAAATCTGAATGAGGAGTTGGCATGAACAACACCCCTCAACCATAAAATCCTAGATCTCAGCCCATAATAGCACTGAAACACCCTTTCTCTGATAGGTCACACTTTCCAAGTCATTCCCTGGGACAAGTAGCAGTTTTTCTGCCTAGTACTTACTACCCAAGTCGCAGAACAGACCCCAAGAAAGTGTGACCTGACCTGTTCATGAGCTCTGGGTACCTAAGTTGAACTTTCAACCCACTAAAATGAAAGAGTAGGATTAGGCATCTTATCTACAACTGTCGGATCTTAAATTCCAATAGTTGGTTTATCTGCTACAACCGCCACAATATTTAAGGCCTCCTCTCCTCACGACATTCACCACAACTCCACCGGCAAATGAGTGAATCTAGAAGGAAAATGCCTTATTAAAAGAAAACCCCCAATTTTTCTTTCGCTTACTGCGACCAAACCGTATCTCAGTTTGACGAACTGTCTATACCATTGGAAAGATCTCACCAAGCCCTCAAATGGGTATCTATTAGCTTTTTGTGATTTGATACTTCACCAGGACACATTTTGTCAAAGAAGCGCCACTTCACCCTTCCTCAAAATCGAATTTCTTCACTTGCAACACTCGTATTGGGGGCACCACGTTGCCTCCATACTTGTCCATGCTCGTGTCGACTTTCTTCATGAGTTACCATCTTGTACTCATGCTTTTATGGTCCCCATTGGACCCTTTACATATGTGGCAGCACCATCGAGTCACCCTTGTTTAGAGCATCCGAGTTGAGTCATCATTTCTTTCATGGAGTCTATCTCGAGTCCCTTTGCATCCCACTCTAGTCCTCCACCCTTCATCGCTTGGTCCCTCTCTCATGTTGCAAATTATGGTCTTTAGTCCCACTTTCCTCTATCCCTCATGATGTTGTGTCAGTCGCTACTAGGTCATCCATGCCCTTTATGCTCTAACGAGGGAAGTCGTTCGTTTGCTACTCAGTCCCCCCCCATTTCATCATCATCATTGGTGTCAGTCTGTCAGTCACTCTACTATTTTCTCTCGTGCCTTAGTTGAGGATCCCTTATTGCCTCACCTATGGCAGACCTCCTTCTGTAGACATCAGCTGATTCATTCCAGAAGACAGGTCTAGAGGGCGGTGTACCTTGGTTCTAGCTTCCACTCTTGTTCGGTGCCTCAGATTAGGAAAAGGGACTCCTCATTGTCCTTTGACTTGATTGTTTCTCAGCTCCAACTCCTTTCAACATGATCAAGATCCGTATACTCTATGATCCAGTGATGCAGCAACTAACATCGGTGATTCCCGGGTGTGTGTGAGATGTCTCAGCCCTCATGAGGGGGTGGCCGTGTAGGTAGCCCCCCACACACTCAGATGACCTCTTCATTATAGCCTTCAATGCATCTCCATACATTTGATGACGTCGGCCTCAGCCCCTTGCAATGCCTTTTTGTTTGCATGTATCAGTTAGATTTTCAGAGCCCTTTCCTGTTTTCAGGGGCATCTGGGTTACATTTATATCTCATGTACTCAGATATCATTGTACAAGTCTTGGCTGTTATCCTAGGCACAATATGTATGTGGGATTCATTATTGTGTTGTTTATCTGGCTCATGTTTATTCCAACATTATGCCGCCCCGTGGTTTTTCGAATGCCTTATTGTTTGTACTATTGCCTCGACGGGCATGGGTATGCCTCCCCCGCCACCTATAGTAGGTACTCACTTATCAAAGAGACTTGTCACACCTCCAAGTCACCTCCTCAGGGTCTAGTTCTTTCAGCACTTTGGTCTACCTTACACTCCTCTCTCTTTGACTTCCCCTTTGACGTCTAGTGATTGAGTTCTTACAATGTACTTCAGTCATACGATTATCTCCTAATGCTCGCACGTTAGGGGGCAATCTGTTACACCATTTTTTGGTCATCTAATCCATTTTTATTATATGGACCCAAGTACACCAAATAATACCAATTTTACCTCAAGTAAAATCGCATTGACTATGAAAAATAACTTAGTAAACCACCTCTATTAAGTTGTTTATGGTCTAAACAAGAAACCCCATGGGAAAACATTAAAAAAATCCATATTTGTTTGACTGTCCTCAAGGAATAATTAGTTAAACAATAGTTTAATTAATATTCTTGGTTATATTTAACCCAAAACAAGGAAATTAATTAGATAAATCATTATTTATCTTATTATTTTCTAAGAATAATTATTTAAACATTACTTAAATAATATTCTTTGTTAAATATGACTAAATCTCCTTTAAATAATTAAATAAATCATTATTTATTTGATTATTACTCAACCATATCCTCAAAATGATAAATAAATCATTTATTTATTTATTATTACTTAATACATCCTTAAAATGATAAATAAATCATTTATTTATTTATTATTTACAAATAAGGGGATTTGACTCAAGTCAAATTCCTTTTCCCTCCAAAAAATATAATAAAATATTCCATAAAAGTTGGATCTTGATGTGGTTAATAATATTTTAATTATGCACCAATATCTAGACTAACTCAATGTTTTGTTATAAAAAGAAGGGCTTTCCCATTCATTTGTCACCTTTTGTTGCTTAAATATCACTCTGGATCTAAACTTTTGGTTTGGCTATTGATCCACCATCATAGCCATATTTTTCCATTTTTGTCTGGGTTTTCTACACCATCAAGAGAGAGGAATTCTAGATCTGAAGTGCTGAGGACTTACAAGAACCCATCCCATTGAGGAGAACAGGGAACACCCTCTTGTGTTTTCCTCCCAGGTGCCATTAATACAAAATTCATTTGATATATTCTTGTCTTGTCTATTGGATGCATGGAGTAAATCTTGTTTTTTCTACTGTTTAATGTCTTCTAATGCATAGATCTAGATTTTTGAAGCATTTATCTTGATCACCTAACTATAGATCTGAAGATATTAGCAGTCATTTCTGCTGTTAGGGTTGTTTGTTATGCACAGCTAAAGTGGTCTTTTTTCGTACGCTTGGAATTAAGATTCATATTAACACCTAGTATTACTTTGAGGGTGGAGGTGTGAGCCTTTGGATTCCCTTGTTACCGATATATGACATCGTGTCCTTTTATTTGTTGGTTGAGAAAATGTGTATATGTGTATATTATTGTAAATATTGTACCGAGTTGGTTTATAAAGATCCACATACATTATGGCTATTTGCTGGTTGAAGCAAATGTTTAGGACTATCTTTGGTTGTTATTGTAAATACTGTAATGAGCTATGTTATAAAGCTACAGTAGACGGTATGGTTTCCATGATGGTTTTTGCTTTTGAACAGGTTATTCATTGTAAATACTACAACGACTTGTGTTATAAAGCTCCATAGGCACTATGTTTTGTATTTAGAAGTTTTCTGGTTTGTAGGTGTCATTAAACATAGAGGAAGGTCTTCCCCCAAGGGGGAAGGTTCTGTAACAATCTTGGTAAAAACACATGTAAAAATATATAAGACCACGATGATGGGCACACATTCCAAGATGAATGCGGGAAAAACATCCTATCATGTGTTCATTTTGGTTTATCATGGCCAAGGAAATTGGCAAAGGAAAACACAAAGGAAATGGCAAAGGAATGAGGCATTAATTGGAATTTTATTTATGAAAATAATGGAAAATAGGAGAAAAGGAAGGTGAAAGGTCACAAATTGCATGTGAAGAGGAAAATGAAGAAAATAGAGGCCTCATTAATAAAAATTCTTATGAGGATCAGTGGGCAAGGCTTGGTCAGTTCAATTTTGGAGCTCTCATTATTCTCTCTCTCTCTCTCATAATCTTGAGCACTTAGAGTATTATTGGAGCACCTCTTGGAGAGTGTGGCATATTTGGAGATTTGGATCAAGAAAGCAAAGGAAGTGCATAAAAGCACAGAGGACATCGGGATCAACATCTACAACAGGTTCTGAGTGCAGGTACTGAGTTGCATGTATGGTTTCCTCACTATTTTTGGCATGCATGGTATTGCATGAGGTTTCTTGATTATGATATATCATGGGCATGGAGGATGGGTAGGATTGACAATGGATTTTCCTAGCCTTGCCATTTCCTGGATAGCCATACTTATTGTGGGTTTACTTCCATTGATTATTTTCTGGTTGGTTCTCATGGTTCCTTTAGCTGTTGGGCTAAGTTATTAGTTCCTAGAGCCTTGTTTGGAAAAATGCTCTGGATCTTGACAGACAATTGTTGGGTTGAGTTACTAGTCTTGGAGCCTTGGTTGGAAAAATTCTTTGGAGCTCGAGAACAATTGGGATTGAGTTACTAGTCCTGGAGCCTTGGTTGGAACAAACAATTTGGAGCCCTGGAGCAGCTTGGATGGAGAACAATCCATGACAGTTAGTGATGTTCGACCGTGAGGTGGAGTCACTAGTTTAGGGTTGAGATGGTTTGGTCTCCGGAGCCCTGTTTTGGTGTTGATTGATGTGTTTGATAAAGTCCCACATTCATGCTTGGAATATGGCATGGGGGTGACTATCTAAAGTGAGATTTGGCTCAACCATGTCTATGGTCAAGTGGAACATGGAAGTCCCATTCTGGGTTGGTTTTTACATTCAGTAATGAAAGGTTCAATGCCTTGGTATTTGATGAGTATAAGCACTTGTTTATATATGCATTGTATTGCTAATGTCTCCATGGTATTTCTGTTGGTATTATGTTGATTATAAGCATGTATGGTGATAGTGATGAGGTATGGATATCTCCATGTTTTTACTTGTAAATGAATATACAATGTATCTATGGTCGAAATGATTGTATGGTAGCTTATGATGTAGGGGAGCAATGCTTCTTAGCGATTCTTCCAAGATAAGAAAGATTCTTATTTATTTAAATATGTTGTTTATACCTGTAGATGCTATGTTTGTGACATGTTTGACAAAATTCTTGTCATGGATGGGTGGGGTTGGATGAGTTATAGTTGATGTGATTTCTTCCATATTTTTTTTTAAATGTTATTTAACCTCTCCTGAAGTTAGAGTAATTTATGGGTAGTTACATGGGCTCAGGGGTTGAAAATGTGGCACAAATCCTGGAGCTACAAGTGGAAAATTTGTTGCTTTAGCCTTAGCCGCTACCTTGATAAGGCTAGCCCGCGGCTATAGGGTCTATATTTGCTCCCTTGCCCTTACAAACCCACGACTAAGCCTAAAATGGGCTAAAAATCAGTCCTGCCTTAGGATATAGGGCCCTGGAATGTTGGGTTACCTCCTAGGGATGTCAATGACGCAGTGTAAGGTGTGTTTTAGTTGTTTCCATCGGTTCCACTTCCTTAAAGTCATCTAGGAATTTGAATCTAATATTAGTAGCCTCTCGTCACATGTTTACCCCGGTTGGCCAGTTACTTGGGTAGATGTGGTAAGAGGGTGTCACAGGAAGAAAGATGCAAGAGATCATTAAAGTGAACTTCTCTTCGTTCCAATGTTTTATTTTTAGGTGCAAGTGGTGGGACACCTTTGATTGGAATAATGTAAAGGAATATCACGATAGTGGGATGATATCTATCAACTCTAGAAATATGTGGCATGAAGCTAGGGAGACTTATGCTTTCCCCAAACATTGCAACTAGTTTTTTTTTTACCCAAATTTGTTTGATATGGAATGGTGATTTGTATTAATACATGACCCTTAATAAAACATATTTTTGAGAAAAACAATGTTATCATGCCAAGTAAGATAACTAGGGTGATTACAATGGAGAGTGATATGTACTTGTGTTATTTCATCATTTATACTATTGTTATATGTTTTTTCTTTATTTTTCTAATTATATTGTTTTTTATTCATCTTGTTGGAATTTTATATAATTGGTAATATTCACAAACGTTTTTACACTTAAAACTAAGTATTTACAATTGTGTAATTTATAAAATTAAAAGTATTTGTTTAATTCTAATTTATAATAGACTTCTTCTATAGGCTTTGGATATACATGGATGGATCAAAAGATTGTAATTCTCATCACAAGTTATCAATTTTGTACTATTTTATTTTTCTTTTGTGACCCCAAACGTATATTTATAGTATACAAAATTTTCTACTCTATATAATATAAAATTCCATTTTGAATCCTAAAGGTGAGAACTCCATTAAGAATGCATATTTATAACTATATTTTTTTAATATATCAATATAAATATACTCATTATATTCTTTCTCAAATGACACTATGAGTATCAATCTAAAATAGCTCACAAAGTGACATAAAATGGAGAAGGAAAATCGTATGTGTTATATATGTGTACTAATAGGCCTACTACAACCATCGTCAATGTTTTCCAATATAGTAAAATAACCTCCCTTATTTTCACTATGCAACATATCTCCACAAATATAAATGTTTAAAACATGGTGTACAATATCTATGATAATAAGGATTCAAGGTGACAATCCTTCTCAAATAGGAAAATGAGAAGAATATCCTAAAAATTAGAAAATACTGAATTTGGAAACAACATTTAAGATTTATTCTAGGAAGGTTCACAAGAGCATTCCATGGTTTTGATAAAATAAGTTGATTCTTCCTTACTTGACATAAATTGGTTGAGATGAAGGAATTAAAGACAAGGAATGTATAATTAGATGTTTGATACTTATTGGTTTATTAATCATTTCACATGTTTCTTCTTCACGGTTATTTCAAAATCAATATAAATCATGTAGTTATAAATCTATGAATATTTAACAATGAAAAAATTGCGTATTAAGATGTAACATTAAATTCTTGACATGAGAGGAGAGCTCATGTTTACTATATTTAAATTCTAGTTCTTGCAACATTATGTAATCTAAAATGAGGTCTTATATGCATGTGTAAAATGTTGATTACATATTTTTATGGAACATAAGAGAAATAAATGGGCTTACATGGATGCATGAGAGGTTTTATTTTTTCCTTCATGGATAATGGAAGAGTTTTGACCTTTATAATTTTCAATGGTAATTATAAATAAGAGGTAAATTAATAAATATTTTATGGCTAAGAATTAAATGATAAATAATGTGATGGTGATTAAGAGGCATTTGTTTGACTTTATAATAGACTTGGTGATGCATTTTTCTTTCGTATTTAGATTATGTAAAATAAATATCTATTTTTATGTATTTATAAGTAAATGATTTAAAGTAGACATGTCTTTATCATTGTAGACATGTTGTATTAGCTAGGATAAACGCAAGAACATTAATTTTAGTGACTATCTCGTGATAAGTATGTGGAAAAAATAATATTTATTGAGTTCTTCATTGAGAACTAATTAAATATATTATTTGTCAAAAAGTTAAATCTAATAATATAGTATGATTTTTATATTATTTAACTCATATTTATTCTTAAAAATATATATATTTAAACCACAATAGCAAATAAAGAACCAAAATAGCACAAATAATTCATTTTCCTCTTTAAAGGAGAACTTCCAATAGAGCAAATCCCCAACTACAAGTAACTTCACAATCCTTATTTTACATTTCTTCCTCATCTTTAGAGAGAGAAATTTCTAATTTAAATCTGTAAGAGTTGCTATAAATATTAAATTTAATTTGCTTGAAACTCTCATAACTTTGGTGATAAATTAAATTTTATTAAAATATAAATTTTTAAGTTAGATTAAATCTAAATTAATTATAAAAAATCTAACTTAAGTTTTTTAAATTTAACAATAGATTGAATTTTATAAACTAGTATAGATCCATCTTAACAACAAATCTACCAAGAGCCGAGAGGGATCAAATATCATTATAGGAAAGTCTCTTTTCAGAATGCAAAAATTGAAAAAAAATGTACAAAAGATTTAATCTCCTAAATTCTTTATAAATATCTGGTTAAGATGGATCTATAGTGATTCTCTGTCTCTATATATAGACCATGAGTAACTTTTCATTATTTAAATTATATTTTTGTATAATTTATTATTATAAATATTTTATATTAAAAATTGAATGAGTTACACATTTTCGTCTTATTAAGAACTAACTAAATTATTTTACATTTAATTTTTTTTTCTTGTGAGTATTGAAATATTTTACTATTTAGGTTGGAATGAATATGTATGAATTATCTAAGCAATAAAAAAATAGTTATGGTAATTTTACAATTATAGTTTCAACCATATTAAACTCTGTAATTTGTAAAAATATCTTTGCATTTTTTTTAAAGTAAGTCATTTTGCATGTAATTTCATATGTAAAATTTTGATATAAGTTCACCAATACATAATCTATAATAAATATCACTTCATAAAAATAAAAATTATGATTATAACTGACTAAAAAACATAAACATCTAAAATACGCATTCAAATTCGCTATAAACATCTAATTAGATACACCTCTAGCACATATAAATGTAATTAGCTAGCACATATATCTAATAATCTAACATGGCATCATCATCGTGATTACATCTAACAAAACACAAACATTTTAATCTACCATCATCACCACACACATACTCAAATATACATCTCATTTCAAATAACTTCTATCACATACACATCTATCTGCAAGCACATTAAATGAACATATCTAACATGAATTAACAATATACACATCAATACCAACATATAAATTAAGTACATCAACATGAAAAAAATGCACCATATATATATACAAACAAGTCAAATAACTGCTATAAAATATATGATACAATAGTAGTAGTGGCGACCTAGTTTGTAGTAGAAGTTGATGATGGTCAACTGACTCAAACATCAAACTATGAGGTGGAGGAGAAGGTGGCTGGTATGCTATCTAAGGAGAAAAATGTAGTACTATGATATGAGGTGAAGGAGGAGGAGGTGGAGTACTACTAGAAGGATCACTAGTACCATGATCATCATTCGATGGGTAGTACTAAGTGAAGGCTCATGTGTACTATTTGCCACATGATGTTGGTGTCCAAGTGTGAATGAATATTCAAACGCTTTCCCACATTAATTATCAATCTGGGTGCATTGGTTATTGCAAGGCTAACGCACACAGTATGTGCAGATACAATAGCACAATTCTGATATCAATCGTGGATTCGATAATTAAACAAAAAAAAAATCATTGTAACAACAATAAAAGAATGGAAGTAATAAATTGTAAAGCTTGCAGTGCATTCACAACAATAAAGGTACCAGCAATTACATCTACTGTTACAGTAATTACGAAATATGCAAATCAGAAAATAGAATTAATAATGTACAGAAAGAATGCAACATCTGATCAGGAGAGTGGGCCCAACTCTCTGATCATGGCTGCGATGTACTCACAAACCTACAAGAGTCACATGAATATAACTTGCATTAACTCAATGAAATGTTCTGTTACAAATATCCATTCCCTGCATAGCCAACCCTATCTGCGTTATGCCCTATGCGTTATATCCTCCGTTCTATCACCCTTCTCTCTGATTTTTTCCTTTTTAAATATACAAACAACAAAGGGGAAACAAACTGAAAACAAAATCTCAATAAGAAATATGAGATTTGAAAGATATTTCCATCATGGTTCAGTTGGCACAAGTCGAATCTGGCAATTACAATTGGGGCAATTTGGAAAAAGACCACAACAAAAAATATATAAATCTATCCTTCGAAGAACCCTGTTTTTTTCTCAATCAAGACAAAATTTTCGAAAAATTCTCACATAAAAACTAATTTGGTCCGTTCTGCACAAAACCCATGTTTTGGATTTTCAGGATTCTTCTCCATTTTCCCAAAATGTTCAACGGAAAACCGTCTCTTGTTATCCCAATGAATTTTTGAGTTCAAATATTTAATTATCATCTGAAGATCAAATCTGCAATCTGGAAGAGATATCGAGGGCTAAAATAGTGAGTGATTTTATAACAAATTCATTAATAAATCATCATTGGCAAAAACATGCATAATAATCATTAATTTATTAAAATAAAGGAGAACAAGTATTACTTATCCAAGAGAGCATAAATAATTATGAAATGGAATTATATAATAAACTATGATAAATAATGTGATAAGATAACATTAGAAATAACTGAAATGGATGTTAAGAAGTGATAATAATAATACAAATTAGTGGCCCAACATATCCCCCAAACTGAACATGTTGCATGTCCCCATGCACTCCAATGCCTTTGTATTAACCAAGTTGTAATACAATAATCAAAATGCTCACCCCAACACATGATATTGATGAAGAGAAGGCTTCTTCCTCAAATTCTTCCTTAAAATATTTTTCATGTATACTTTCAACCATATGTATATGAAGTTGCAACAAAGTATGATAAAAGTAAATACAAACTTCATTACAAACCAGATTTTGTTGAAATTTTGTAAGAAAATTTATACTATATCAATGCTTCTCCAATCCGAAAATCAAATCAATGCAATGAACAGATTTCAATATATTAGCAAAATGGCTTTAGGTAATAGTGCACGATTTTTTGGGAATTAACAAATTTAGCTTGAAAATTTCTGGGTTTAATGAAACCTCTTTGTTGTCCAAAAATCACAAGAATCCAGTTGATAGTTTTAAGGATATACACAAATCAATTTTAGGATTGTATACCTTAAAAGAAGAAAGGAGAAATCATTCATCATGCATAACAACCCTTCCCCCAAACTAGAGCATTAGCATGCCCTCATGCTACACTAGAAAACAAATTAAGGTGGTTGCTACAATCATGGCTGAAATCTTTGTTTGGTGTATAACAACATGGAATAAGGGAGATTTTGAGAATGAATAATGAGATTGATGGATGATAAAGAATATTAATGGCATGTTCATGATAATGAAAGTAATACTCCCCTAAATTGAAAGATTTTGTCTCTGAAAAATGGGAAGTGGTAAAGAAAGGGAAATAATGGTTGAAAAATATAGGTGAATAATGCTCAATGGTTTTTCATGAAATTCTCTTAAAATTTTAATAAATCAAAACCTTATGCTATTTTACCTCGAGTTTTACCTCCATAAAAATGTGGAATGGCATGTATGGATTGACATTTCTTGAAGATGATGTAGGTTGAGCTGATGTTGAAAGTGATGCGTAATGTGGAAGCCGTGCACACTGAAAAAAATTAATCAGAAAGTGTAGCAGGGTTTCCTTCTACCAAACTGATTAGTTTCCCTTTCATATATAAAACATCTCATGAGTATCCTTAATTAGTAATTCATCACCTCAATTAACTCATTACATATAAAAATGACATAATCATATTGTGAATGGCATGGGATAATAATTGATAAGAAGGGAAAAGATGCATTCCCTATAACCATAAGCTTTGGCTGTTATGAGCACAGAAATTATGTGGATTAGTTATCTCAGTCATTGCTTCTCACGGTTTGTCCAATTATTTGGGATTCAAAATCAGAATTAGGCCTCTTTATTCTACCTCAAATAGTAGTGGTGTTGTTAAGATATGAATAAATGGTAATTGATTGGGAAAAATAACTATCTTTGGTTAAAGATATGATACTTGTAGGATAAAGGAATGATAGATTAGATGATACAAAATGTCAAACATCAAATATCCTAAAATTTTCATCCCTGAAATGTAAAGTGTTGATCAGTGGTTGTCATTGATATCAACCCAAGCAGCACCAGGGGCTAACCTAATATTGCATAAGAATTTTGACCTACCAAATTAATATATTCTAGGTCAATAATGCTTTTGATGGTTTCTACTTGTCGAGATGTTTCAGTTGATATATAGCACGCCATGTAATTCTTCATGGTTTGAGAGATATTCATGTTTGAAGTTTGTACCCCCAGTTAGTGGGCTAAAACCCCATGGGGTTGGGCCATGGGTCATTGAAAAGTCATAATTAATATTTTTTAAGCTCCTAAAATCCCTCCCACGTTCACTTGTTGAAGCCCTTATCAACCTAAGCATTTATATAAATTGTGATCCTCATTTCCTCCTTATGCAAAGGATTTCGCCATTTGAAACAGGTCATCGTGGCATTTGCACTCTAAATTTTTTTCTACAAAGGTTCAGAAGTTGAAATTTGTATGAGGCGAAGTAGAAATCCTGAGGAAACTGCTGTAAAAATTTTAGATCAAGGTGCATAATATTTTTTGAGATATGATCTGTGGAAGTCAGGGTTTTTGCAGGCTCCTGAAATTCATCTCAAAGAAGTGACCTTGGTAAATTCGTCATAAATCTCTCTCTAAGTATTGGATTGGAATTCTGTAAAAATTGATGGATAGTGCATAGGATTTAATTTTCTCTCTATCAATTTTAGAGCCAAATGAAGAAACAGTGACACATGGCACGCCGTAAAAGTGTGATCTGCTTAAACAGTCCATAATTAGGGCATTGTGAGAGATTGGGTATAACTCTCTCTTGAAGAATCCAAATTGGGTCAGACCTGTGGCATTGGAAATACAACTTAGAGGACTACTACAGGACTGAAGATAAGATATTTAGGATCTTAAATAAAAAATATATACCAGATTCAATATCAAGCTCCTAGAAGGCAAGAAAAAACTAGATCATGTGTTGTCAAGGGTTGCAAAGGACCAGACTTTCTATGGCAGCAAAGCAAAGAAAGGTGCAGCAGATGGTAGCATGAAAAGAGCAGCAAAAAAGGTGCATAACAGCAGCAAGAAGTTCATCATATGAAGTCTTCAAGTGGGCAGCACTTCATACAATCATTGTAAAGGTATCTTTGTACTAAGTCATTGTAAATACATTATTGTAAAAAATTGTACTAGTGTCTATCTGCCAAGGGTTGAAGAGGCAATGTTGGGAGGTCTAGGATCATCATTAGGTGGTTGTGTCAAAGTTGGGGTTATGGTATAGTATATCTTCTTCTTCTACATCATTCTATATCATTGTAAAGTGGACCATTTTCCCTGGTACGAGAGTCCATTCTTATTTTATTCCTCTATAGGGTGGTAGGGTGGTGCTAGGGTGAGTTGTAGCTCATTGGGTGTTGGGGCATCCGTTCAGTTGACTACTGAATAATCTCAGGCATTGGAGTGTCCATCCAGTGGGAGCTGAAGAATAATTCTTTTCTAGATTCTAGGAAGTTGGAGCTTTATTTTCAATTAGAGTTGAATATTAAAGAATTATTAGAAAATCATTAGGTGGTTTTTGTCCCGGAGTGGGTTTCCACTTTAAAAACTGTGTGCATTTGTGTTCCTCTTGTTTGTTGCTATCATTGTACAAACACTGATAATAATTGAAGATTAACTAATGCTCTAATTGAAAGGAATACTGATTCACCCCCCCCTCCCCCAGTATTTCCAACAATTGGCATCAGAGCTTGGTTCCTTCAATATCAGTTTAACAGTTGGAAGGAGGTCATGGAGCATACCAAGAATGGTGTACCTTTATTCAATGAAAATAATTATGCACTCTGGAAAGGAAGAATGGAGGTCTATCTCTTGGCGCAAGGTTACGAAGTATGGGACACTATTCAAAATGGATTTACATCAACCGCGGATGAACAAGGTAAGAATAATTTGGTAAATGATGCAAAAAGCAAGAATATTGTGATGGACATATTAGATCTACTTATCAATAAGGTGTTGGGTTT
Source organism: Pinus albicaulis (assembly GCA_034641835.2). Lineage (NCBI taxonomy): Eukaryota > Viridiplantae > Streptophyta > Pinopsida > Pinales > Pinaceae > Pinus > Pinus albicaulis. The sequence goes on from CM076569.1 coordinate 101,204,319, forward strand.
GTAAAACTACAAAAAAGTATGGGACAAGCTTGAGAATATATATGTAGGTGACTCAAATGTCAAAGAAGCAAAGCTTCAAATCTATAGAGCAAAATTTGAGCAACTCAGAATGAAAGAAGATTGCAACATTGCTGCATACTTCCAATACGTTGGTGAAATAACCAATACTTTGGAAGGATTGGGAGAGACAGTTGATGAGAAGACTGATAATTGTGCTCTCGCTCTCAAGGCTAAAAAAAATAAAGATGTGTGGTATGTTGACAGTGGTTGCTCAACGCATATGACTGGAGATAGAAGGAAATTTGTATCTCTGAAAGAGAAGAAGGATGGAGCCACATCCTTTGGAAATGATAGATCTTCAAATTTTATAGGATCAGGTACCATCACTCTTGGAAGCAAAGATATTATAGCCAAGAATGTTCTATTGGTTGAAAACATGAATCACAATCTGCTCAGTTTTGGACAAATGTGTGATCAAGGACACACAATGCTATTCAACTCCACAAAATGTGAAATCAGGAAAGGCAGGTATGGTAAAATTGTGGCTACAACAAGTCGAGCTCCAAACGACATATATGTTCTGGATGAAGCAACTAAAGCATGTCTACTAGCTAAAGAAGATGAAAGCTAGTTATGGCACAAAAGAATGGGTCACATAAACTTTGACAATCTTGTCCGGATAAGTAAAAAGGAAGCAGTATGAGAAATGCTGAAAATCTCAAAACCTTCCAACACACTATGTGAGTCATGTTGGCATGGCAAGCAGACAAAAGTATAATTTAAAACAAAAGAACAATTTACATCACATCCATTGGAATTTATACATACTGATCTATGTGGTCCTGTGAGAAAAAAAGGCTTAGACGAAGAATTATATTTCATGTTAATGATAGATGACTATACCAGGATGACAATTGTCAATTTCCTAAAGAAAAAATCTGAAGCATTTGAGTGCTTTAAGATCTAAAAGGGGTTGGTTGAAAATGAAACTGATTTGAAAATAATGTGTTTAAGATCAGATAATGGTGGAGAATTCACTTCCAAATTATTTAAGCAATACTGTGACAAAAATGGAATAAAAAGGAAATTTTAAATAGCATGAACACCTCAGAAAAATGGAGTTGCTGAAATAAAGAACAAAACCGTACAAGAAATGGGTAGAACAATGTTGAAGGAATCAAAATTGGATGAAAAATTCTGGGTTCAAGCAATTGATATGACAGTCTTCATTATCAACTGAAGTCTTCTCAGAAATAATTGCAACAAGACTCCATATGAATTATGGAAAGGAAAACTAGCTAATGTAAAATATTTCAGAATCTTCAGAAGCAAATGTTATATCAAAAGAGAAGATCAAAATTTTGGTAAGTTTGAATCACGTGTTGATGAAGGTATCTTTGTTGGTTACTGATGCAAAATAAAGGGCTATAAATTCTATAATCTAAGACGAAAATAGATAGTGGAGAGCATAAATGTTACATTTGACGAAGATGGTGTTCTAGCGAGTAATGATGAGGATCTAGAATATTTGAAACTTGAGACAAAGGCTGAAAAAGACACAAATAAAATTGTAGAAGAAGAAGCAACTATCAATGAGGAAGAAGTAAACAATGATCATCAAGATATACCAGAAAAACAACAGGAAGCTCCTCCAATGAGAACAAAAGAGTGGATTCAAAAGAACCATCCATCAAATCAAATCATTGGTGACATAAATGAAGGTCGACATCTTCGTTCATCACAGCAAGCTCACGTTGATTTTCTAGCAACCTTTGAGCCTAGTAGTTTTGAGGAAGCCAGCTAGAATGAACATTGGGTAGCAGCTATGAATGAAGAATTGGATAAAATTGAAAAAAATGACACCTGGGAATTAGTTCCATGACCAAAAGATAAAATTGTCATTGGGAGTAAATGGGTGTTCAGGAACAAATTGAATGAAGATGGGCAGGTTACTAGAAACACAACAAGATTGGTTTGCAAAGGCTATGCACAAGTGGAAGAAATTGATTTCGACGAAACATTTGCACCAGTTGCCAGAATGGAAGCCATACGAATGTTTCTCGTCTATGCATGTTCAATAAAAATCAAAGTCTACCAAATGGATGTTAAGTCAACATTTCTGAATGGAGAATTAGAAGAAGAAGTTTACATCGAGCAACCTGAAGGTTTTATACTATCACAAAAATAAGACTATGTCTGCAAGTTAAAGAAGGCTCTATATGGTCTCAAGCTCGCTCCTAGAGCATGGTATGCTCGTCTTGATGGATATCTACGCCAACAAGGGTTCAAGAAAGGTACTGTTGATAGCAATATTTATGTACAAATAGATAAAGATAATTTAACAATCGTTGAGGTATATGTGGATGATATAATATTTGGTAGCAATGATGATCAACTAAGTAAGAACTTTTCTACAAAGATGCAAAGTGAGTTTGAGATGTCTTTACTTGGTGAGCTGACATACTTCTTAGGGCTTCAAATCTCTCAGCAAGAGAAGGGAATATTTATATGTCAAGCCAAGTACATCAAGGAAATGCTCAAGAAATTCAAAATGGAAGATTGCAAACCCATCCTTACTCTGATGGTAACAAGTTGCAAATTGAGCATATACGACTCATCCAAGGATGTGGATCAGAGGTTGTACAGATCTATGATTTGTAGTCTTCTATATGTAATAGCCTCTCGGACAGATGTTATGCAAGCAGTTGGACAAGTAGCAAGATTCCAAGCAGCACCAAAAGAATCACATATTATTGCCGTCAAAATAATTCTTCAATATCTAAAGGGCACAAAAGAATATGGCTTGTGGTATCCCAAGGTTAACAATATCATTATTCAAGCCTTTACAGATGCAGATTTGGCAGGAAGCATTGATGATCGTAAGAGAACTAGTGGAGTAGCATTCTATCTAGGTGGTTGTCTCGTATCATGGTTGAGCAAAAAGCAAACTTCAATCTCGTTATCTACAGCGGAAGCAGAATACATTGTAGCAACATCATGTTGTACTCAAGTCCTTTGGATGAAACAAACTTTGCAAGATCTTCAAGTACAATTTAGTGAGCCTATTCCCATATTCTGTGACAACACTAGTGCCATCAGCATCTCCAACAATCCTGTCATGCATTAAAAAACAAAACACATTCCGATCAAATATCATTTTGTTAGAGAACAAGTCGCTGAAAATAATATCAAACTTGAGTATGTTTGGACAAAAGAACAAATTGTTGATATCTTCACTAAACCTTTACCTCGTGAAGCATTTGAATATCTTTGCCCAAATCTTGGGATTCTCCCAAGTTCTCATTAGATTACAGGTTTGTAGGACAGTTGTGTGTCAACAGGAGTGGAAGTGTGTACAGGTCTGCAGGATGGTTGTGTTTCAGGGGGAGTTACCCTTTTCCATTGATGTCAAAGGGGGAGAGAATTTTTTAGGAAGAGGTGTCATGATCGCAGGGGGAGTACTTGTGTTGCCATCAATGCTAAAGGGGGAGATTGTTGATCAGCAGTTGTCATTGATGTCAACCCAAGCAACACCAGGGGCTAACCCAATATTGCATGGAAATTTTGACCTACCAAATTAATATATTCTAGGTCAATAATTCTTTTGATGGTTTCTACTTGTCAAGATGTTTCCGTTGATATATGGCACGCCATGTAATTCTTCACGGTTTGAGAGATATTCATGTTTGAAGTTTGTACCCCCAGTTAGTGGGCTAAAACCCCATGGGGTTGTGGCATGGGTCATTGAAAAGTCATAATTAATATTTTTTAAGCTCCTAAAATCCCTTCCACGTTCACTTGTTGAAGGCCTTCTCAGCCTAAGAATTTATATAAATTGTGATCCTCATTTCCTCCTTATGCAAAGGATTTCGCCATATGAAACAGGTCATCGTGGCATTTGCGCTCTAAATTTTTTTCTACAAAGTTTCAGAAGCTAAATTTTTATGAGGTGAAGCTGAAATCCTGAGGAAGCAGCTGTAAAAATTTTAGATCAAGGTGCACAATATTTTTGGAGATATGATTTGTGGAAGTCAGGGTTTTTGCAGGCTCCTGAAATTCATCTCAAAGAAGTGACCTTGGTAAATTCGTCATAACTCTCTCTTTGAGTATCGGATTGGAATTCTGTAAAAAGTGGTGGATAGTGCATAGTCTGTAATTTTTTCTCTATCAATTTTAGATACAAATGAAGAAACAGTGACACGTGGATGTCGTACAAGTGCGCTCTTCTGAAACAGTCCATAATTAGGGCATTGTGAGAGATTGAGTATAAATCTCTCTTGAAGAATTCAAATTGGGTCAGACCTGTGGCATTGGAAAGATGGTCCAGAGGACGAATACAAGACCAAAAATTAGATATTGAGTATCTAAAATAACAGAGATACACCAGATTCAATATCGAGCTCCTAGAAGGCAAGAAAAAGCTAGATCATGTGTTTTCAAGGGTTGCAAAGGACCATACTTTCTACGACAGAAAAGCAAAGCAAGGTGCAGCAGAGGGTAGCATGAAAAGAGTAGCAACCAAGGTGCATAAAAAAAACAAGAAGTTCATCATATGAAGTCTTCAAGCGGGCAGCACTTCATACAATCATTGTAAAGGTATCTTTGTACTAAGTCATTGTAAATACATTATTGTAAAAAATTGTACTCGTGTCTATCTGCCAAGGGTTGAAGAGGCAATGTTGCGAGGTCTAGGATCATCATTAGGTGGTTGTGTCAAATTTTGGGTTATGGTATAGTATATCTTCTTCTTTTGCATCATTCTATATCATTGTAAAGTGGACCATTTTCCCTGGTACGAGAGTCCATTCTTCTTTTATTCTTCTATAGGGTGGTAGGGTGGTGCTAGGGTGAGTTGTAGCTCATTGGGTGTTGGGGCATCCATTCAGTTGACTACTGAAGAATCTCGGGCATTGGAGCATCCATCCAATGGGAGCTGGAGAAGAATTCTTTTCTAGATTCTAGGAAGTTGGAGATTTATTTTCAATTGGAGTTGAATATTAAAGAATTATTAGAAAAGCATTAGGTGGTTTTTGTCCCGGAGTGGGTTTCCACCTTAAAAACTGTGTGCATTTGTTTTCCTCTTGTTTGCTGCCATCATTGTACAAACACTGATAATAATTGAAGATTAACTAATGTTATAATTGAAAGGAATACTAATTCACCCCCCCTCCCCCTCTCAGTATTTCCAACATAAAGTAAATATTTATAACTCAATAATAGATATAAACCATAACCAGCATCATCTAAGAACTCATTAAATATTACCCCATGAACCATGAGTTCTAGAAAACCTTGTATATGCAACAATCGGCTTTATCGGAAATTAGCTTTGAGAAAACAAGGTAACCAAGTAGATTATAGTATTAAATTAACTTCTATACCATAGGCATAGCCACTGCTACCAGCAGGTGTCCATAGCCTCGACAGGGATGCCTTGTTAACCCATTGAGATGCTAGTGTCCCATCTATTAGAAATAAGTAGATATTTGCAAAAAGCCTTTCAATTTACTTAGATGTCAAATAAAGATCATTGTTTTGGCGTGGTAACCAGATAATAAAAATTCCATTCATGGGAGTTAAAAAAAGTGAAAAAGTCGGCTTGTGATGAGACCTCTTGTCCTTTATTTTTATGACCGAAGGCCATTACCGTGGCTTGGTGACTAGCAGTGGTAATGTCACTTTATTATGACCTATGATCATGGTAGGTCGGCTCATGATGAGACCTCCTATCCTCTAGTTGACCATTTATGTTTAAAATTCAACTATGGGTTTTTTTAATCAATAACATATTACTTAATAGATGGGGTGGCAGATCAGCTCCTTAAGAGCTAGGGATGGCCTAAAAAGTTGTGTAGTAACTATTTTCAACTTTGATAGTTTTGATTGTCAAAACTAATAGCCTTAAAATGACTACTGATAAATATATTTTTCAATTTTGAGATTGGGGTTGAGGAACAATTCATTAGATAATTGCGGAAAGATTTAAATACAATTCTATGGTCATCATCATAAATTTTACAAGATCAGGGATTTGACCAATTAGGAAAGTTGAAAGGGGACATGATGAAATCATCTTTGCATAATTATTCCTTAAAAATAAGATTATGTTTATAGATAAAGAAAGATAAATTGACTACCCAGTTATTATGTCAAACAGGGCCTAGACCATTAAAATTATTTCCCATTCACCAAAGAGAAAAACAAATCAGAAAGACCTACATATGTTGAATTCAACGTGAAAATTGGCCAACAACAATAGTTATGACTGAGGTAACAACAACCATGACTTAGGGAATAGCAAAGAAAGGGGAAAAAGAACGATGTTAGGAAGGTGACATAAAAGAGGATTAGTCACTTTACAAAATAATGAGGAATTAAGAGTGAATTATTCCTGACAAGACTTACCATAATAATCATCCTTTAAATACGAGACCTACCCCCAAGTAAAGTATGTCTCCCATCAGTCATAGTTGATCATTTTATAAGTAAAATACCAAATAAATCCACGGAGTCGGTTGAGGATGTACCTAGCGACTTACCTTGGCGAAGTAACAACACTAGAGGAGTAACAACACCAAGTACTTAGAAAAATATCACCATCAATTAACATCACCGGAGGAGTAACAACATCAGAGGAGTAACAACACCGGACACTTAGAAAATTTCCTGGAGTAACAACATTGGAGGAGTAACAACATTGAAGGAGTAACAACATTGGACACTTAAAAAAATAAAATCGGAGTAACAACACCGGAGGAGTAACAACACCGAAGGAGTAACAACAGTGAGAGAGTCACAGTAATGGCAGAGTCACAACACGACGGAGTAACAAAAGTGACAGAGTCACAACATCGATAGAGTGACAACATCCAACACTTAGAAAAAAATTCCGGAGTAACAGCAGTGACGGATTCACAACACCAACGGAGTAACAACAGTGAAAGATTCACAGCACTGACAGAGTAACAACAGTGATGGATTCACAGTGTCGACGGAGTAACAACAGTGACGGATTCACGACACCGATGGAGAAACAACAGTGATGGATTCACAGCACCGACAGAGTAATAATAGTGACAGATTCACAGCACCGACGGAGTAACAATAGTGATAGATTCACAGCACCGACGGAGTAACAACAGTGACAGATTCACAGCGTCGATGGAGTAACAACAGTGACAGATTCACAACACCGACAGAGTAACAACAGTGATGGATTCACTACACTGGTGGAGTAACAACAGTGACAGATTCATAACACCGACGGAGTAACAACAGTAATGGATTCACAGCACCGACGGAGTAACAACAGTGATGGATTCACAACGTGGATTCATAGCACCGACATAGTAACAACATTAAGGAGTAGCAGCATCGCAGAGTAACAACATCACAGAGTAGCAACATCTAAGGAGTAACATCATCCTAAGTAGCAACATCCAGAGTAACAACATTTTAGGAGTAACACCAACCAAGGAGTAACAACATTACTAACTAGCAGCATCCAAGGAGTATCAACATCACGAGTAGCAACATCTGGAGTAACAACATCACGAAACTTAAGAACTCGCTCCTTTTATTTTGATAACAAAACAAAAAATGTGAATTTGAAGTAAACAATACCTAAAGCATAAAAACATAAGAGAAATCAGAAAATAAACGACTCTTTATTGAAAACCAATAGATAAATAACTAACTTAAGTTAAAATGGTAATGATTTTTGCTGCAGCAATGATGTTTGTGAATGGTGAATGAATGGAAAAATGTTTTTTTTTTTTCTTTTCTTTCGGAAATGACTTGGATCTTCAAGTAGAAATCAATTCCCCATTTCTCATATTATAGATCCATTAATTGATGAAAATTATTCATTTTTTTTTCTCCGTGTGAGGAAACGTCTTTAAAAATATTTCATTATCATTGTCTTCAAGAATCACTTGTTCATAAATTGACCTCATTTACTCTCCTAGGACCTGCAAAAAAACGAGTGTCTACCTGCAATAAAACATGAAATCATGGAAGAAGAGATGTGATTGGGATCTAATAATCCAAGAAATATGAAAAAAAATAACAAGTAGCTACTCTGCAAAACAAATCTACAGAAAAATAAAACAAATTTATTTGTCACCCGCGGGAGAGCAATGGTCGACCATAGTAATCAACAGTGTTTCAATAATAAATTCTTTGTTTTTCATCCGTTTTGATTGATTCCAAAGCCAAATGAAAGTGAATTTAGAGAGATTTCCTCAATAGAAACAGGTTTTAAAAATTCCATGTAATGGTATCTTAAATTTTCTTAGAACAACTTACATAACATAGTCATTTTCGATTTTCCAACTCATACCAACAGTTGATATTTCAAGCATAAATTTTTCATTTGATGACGGATTGAACTGATTCAAATTGGATATTAAATTAGATTCATTTAAATATCTCCAATAGAAATATTTTTTGAAGGAAAGAATAATTTATGGGTCAAATCTGCTAGTGAACAGCTGGGAAAACATAGTTTTGAGAGTGTTGATTTACGATAAACAGTCAGTATTTTGGTCATAAATTCCTCATACAATATCGAAATAAAGTGATTCAAATTGCGTTGTAAACTATATTCATATAGGAATATACAATATAAATAAGTTTCCAAAATCTAGTCATTTAGGCCTCCAAAAACGGACTGTCCCAACTCTGTTCCTGAGCTACCTACTAGACATCTTGTCATTTTTTTGGTTATAATTTTTTCATTTCAAATCAAAATCGAGTGATTCAAATTGGGTTAGAAATTAGAAATAAAGGGCTATGTAGGATAGAAACAGGTCTTGAAAATATGCCCATTTGGTCTCTCAAAACATGATTGTCTTGACTATTTTTCCAGAAGTTTCATCAAGCCCGCGAGCGATAAGATATGATAATCAAATGATTTTTTCAAAGAAGATGGTCAAAGTGAATATGAGTGTTTGTAGAAATTTCATTTTCCAATATAATACATCTACATACATAAATAAATTCGAATATTGATCACTGATGTTAATTTTCACAGCATGTTGCAACAAAAACAACTATTTTTACATTTAAAGAAATTTATTTATTTATCTCTTTATTCATTCTATATTCTATACTACACAAATCTATTTTGAAAATAAAATATAATTACATATAAGAGTACTTCCAGTGACGCCATTTTCAAAATAATGCCTCAAGTATGCACATACCCGTATTTGAAAAATGTATGTTAATAAATACATGGGTATGAGAGACCAACTTCCCTGTTAAGGATGGTGCCAAGAGTTGCTGGAGTATGGAGTGATGTTGCGAGCAAACAACATAGTCAAACCAGTCTTCAATATAGTCTTGATTTTCCATAGTTGTTATAATGTGAATTTCTTTAACTGAGTTCCATATTATGTTGATGCTTTCT
>CM076569.1:101887863-102037822 GCA_034641835.2 Pinus albicaulis
TTGATTTAAAATCACATATAATTTTAATGTTTTGAAAAACTTCTCAATGCACTCAAATTACATTGAATTTATAATTCAAATTTACAATTTTCATACATTCACATTGAAAATAACAACCAGAAATCATACTGGGAAGTTTGTTTAAATTTACAAATTTTATATATTCATATTGAAAATAACAACGATAAATTATACTTGGAAGTTTGTTCAACAACTAGAAATTATATTTGGAAGTTTTTTGATAAATGTAGAAGTAGCAATTTTTGCGTAAACCTCAAACTGATAAGTTTAATTGAATTTTGCAGGATTGCTGACGTAAATGCCTCTTCAATTTATGATGTGAACTGAACCATAGAATCAACATTTGAATTTCTCCATAAACGTAGAGGGAACGTGAGTAACATGACTGATCATTACTCATGACTGATCATTTGTCTGAACAACAACCATATATTATATTTGGAAGTTTTTTCATAAATGCAAGGTAGAAATTTTTGGGTAAATCTCAAACTGATAATTTTAATTGAATTTTGCAGGATTACTGAAGAAAATGCCTCTTAAATCTATGAACCTAAGTGGTCCGCATCAATATAATAAAAGTGTTTCAATACAAGTGCCACATCTTCTTCCACAAAAATTTCAATTGCTCATTAACTTGGAGTTTTTAAGGTTAGTAATTTATCACAATCCTAACCGTCGTCTTAAACAAAGTCTTGTTCTTCTGTGTTTCTTTTCCAATTTTATGCTCTTCTTTTCTATTAAGTAAGGTTGGATGGTGGTCCAGACAGAGGGATGGATGGGGCAGTGAGGCAGAAAGGGGGAGAACCAATCTCATGGAAGTTGGAAGATGCTTCTTCTTCTCGATTTAAGCTGATCCCACCCTCTGTACCTCTTCTTGCTCGGATGTTGTAACTGCATTGCACTACTATGCATACGAAGGTTGTTTTCACAAAGAAAAAATATAATAATTGCTCTAAGATAAACTAAATCTCTTGTTTAAGAATATTTTCTATGCCTAGGTATTTATTATCATTGCCTACTTATTTAGTTTTTTTTTTCTAGGAGGATTTCTGGTTATTGAGGATTCCGACTGCTGATATAACGATGTTGAATGTTGCTTATTCACTGGGGATTGAATGAAAATTCTTACAACATTTTTCACCATGATCAAGGTTGCCATTATTTAAGTAATTCTAACTAATACCACTTTATTATAACCAATTACGAGGGCTATTTTTTAATTACTGGTAATTAATTTTGAAACTCTTGGTTGGTATGAAAACCCCCAAATCCCAAGGTAAAATGAAATTTTGATATTTTTGTTACCCTTCTTGAACTGTGTTTCTTTTAACTTCTTGTACTGTGTTTCTTTTAATTTGGTTTCTTTTTACCAAGTTAAAAATAGAAACTTTTCTCCTCACTCCATTACGAAATGGACATGATGACTAATATCTTAATTTGGCTTTTTCAATTCCATATATGATGTCTTTCGACAACTTATAATCTCAATGATTTGAATTTTTCTTATTTTATCCCATGCTAATTAGGCTAATTGACCTTAAAGCCTATAGTTGGGCACAAATTTGGGAAGAGAAGGCTAACCTTATCCTAGAGAAGTTGGGCACGAATTTGGGAAAATAAGGCTAACCTTATCCTAGAGAATTGTTGTTAGAGGTAAGGCATTTAACCTCATGACTGATCATTTTTCTGAACAACAACCATATATTATATTTGGAAGGTTTTTCATAAATTCAAGGTAGAAATTTTTGGGTAGATCTCAAACTGATAATTCTAATTGAATTTTGCAGGATTACTGAAGAAAATGCCTCTTCAATCTATACCTAAGTGGTCTGCATCAATTTAATAAAAGTGTTTGAATACAAGTGCCACATCTTCTTCCACAAAAATTTCAATTTCTCATTAACTTGGAGTTTTTAAGGTTAGTAATTTATCACAATCCTAACCGTCGTCTTAAACAAAGTCTCGTGCTTCTATGTTTCTTTTCCAATTTTGTGCTTCTTCTTTTCTATTAGGTAAGGTTGGATGGTGGTCCGGACAGAGGGATGGATGGGGTAGTGAGGCAGAAAGGGGGAGAATCAATCTCATGGAAGTTGGCGGATGCTTCTTCTTCTCGATTTAAGCTGATCCCACCCTCTGTACCTCTGCTTGCTCGGATGTTGTAACTGCATTGTGCTGCTATGCATACGAAGGTTGTTTTCACAAAGACAAAATATAATAATTGCTCTAAGATAAACTAAATCTCTTGTTTACGAATATTTTCTATGCCTAGGTATTTATTATCATTTCCTACTTATTTAGTTTTCTTTTCTAGGAGGATTTCTGGTTATTGAGGATTCCGACTGCTGATATAACAATGTTGAATGTTTCTTATTCACTGGGGATTTAATGAAAATTATTACGGCCTTTTTCACCATGATCAAGGTTGCCATTATCTAAGTAATTCTAACTAATACCACTTTATTATAACCAATTATGAGGGCTATTTTTTAATTACTGGTAATTAATTTTGAAACTCTTGGTTGGTACGAAAACCCCCAAATCCCAAGGTAAAATGAAATTTTGATATTTTTGTTACCCTTCTTGAACTGTGTTTCTTTTAACTTCTTGTCATGTGTTTCTTTTAATTTGGGTTTTTTTTACCAAGTTAAAAATAGAAACTTTTCTCCTCACTCCATTACGAAATGGACAGGGTGACTAATAACTTAATTTGGCTTTTTCAATTCCATATATGATGTCTTTCGACAAATTATTATCTCAATGATTTGAATTTTTCTTATTTTATCCCATGCTAATTAGGCTAATTAGGCTAATTGACCTTCAAGCCTATAGTTGGGCACAACTTTGGGAAGAGAAGGCTAACCTTATCCTAGAGAAGTTGGGCGCGAATTTGGGAAAAGAAGGCTAACCTTATCTTAGAGAATTGTTGTTAGAGGTAAGGCATTTAACCTCATGACTGATCATTTGTTTGAACAACAACCATATATTATATTTGGAAGTTTTTTCATAAATTCAAGGTAGAAATTTTTGGGTAAATCTCAAACTGATAATTTTAATTGAATTTTGCAGGATTACTGAAGAAAATGCCTCTTCAATCTATGAACCTAAGTGGTCCGCATCAATATAATAAAAGTGTTTCAATACAAGTGCCACATCTTCTTCCACAAAAATTTCAATTTATCATTAACTTGGAGTTTTTAAGGTTAGTAATTTATCACAATCCTAACCGTCGTCTTAAACAAACTCTCGTGCTTTTGTGTTTCTTTTTTTCAATTTTGTGCTTCTTCTTTTCTATTAGGTAAGGTTGGATGGTGGTCCGGACAAAAGGATGGATGGGGTAGTGAGGCAGAAAGGGGGAGTGTTACACCATTTTTTTGGTCATCTAACATATTATTATTAGATGAACCCAAGTACACCATGTAAGACCAATTTTACCCTAAGTAAAATTGCTTTCACCATATGAAATAACTTATTTGTTTATATTTCCTCGTCATATTTAACCCAAAACAAGGAAATTAATTAAATAAATCCTTATTTATTTAATTATTTCCTAAGAATAAGTTATTTAAATCATTATTTAAATAATATTCTTAGTTAAATTTGACTAAATCATCCATAAATAATTAAATAAACCATTATTTATTTAATTATATTCCCACCATCTCCCTAAAATAATAAATAAATCATTTATTTATTTATTGTTTATAAATATAGGAATTGACCCAAGTCAAAAGACCTTTTCCCTCCAACAAATATAATAAAATATTCCTAAAGGGTGGTTCTAGAATTTGATTAATAATATTTTATTCATGCGCCAAGTTCTAGATAACCCTAATATTTTGTTATAAATAGAAGGTTTTTCCCCATTCATTAGTCACCTCCATTGCATTAGATCACTCTGGATCTACTCTTGGTCACCATTTTCCATTTTTGCCTTGTGAGCTCCCATTGAGTTCTATGTTTGTCTGGGTTTTCTACACCAATAAGAGAGAGGAATTTTAGATCTGAAACGTTGAGGACTTTCAAGAACCCATCCCATTGAGGAGAACCGGAAAACACCTTTCTTGTTTTCCTCTCAGGTGCCCCCTTTTTATATAATACAAAAATTCTTTCAAATACACTATTCTTGTCTTGTCTATTGGATGCATGGAGCCATATTTTACTTTATCTGCTTAATGTCTTTCATGCTTAGATCTGGATTTGTGCAACATTATTTGGATCATCTAATTGCAGATTTAAAGATGTTTTGCAACCGTAATTGATGTTAGGGCTATTTTTTATGCGTAGCTAAAGTGATCTTTTACGACGAAAGATTCATACTAACAATTGGCGACTCCACACGGGTTTTCTTTTGCGACCGCTGTCGTTTTATATTTTCCTGCATATCCAGCTGTTTCAGACCCTAGGGTTTCTCTTCTATTTTATGTTTTTCCTATTTTTATGGTGCTTTTCACCTCTAAAACCTTCAAACATTAAAATTTGTAACTTCCGTGTGTTTCTGGCCCTATTGCGCAGGTGACAGACATCAGCCGCAACTGAGACGACAAATTTTTCTGAAATCTGCCGCCGCGAGACCTAGATCTGCAGGTCACACTTATCGGCCCAAAAACTATGACCTGGCCTTGAGGTCACACTTTTCTACCCCAAATCTGCGACCTGGACTAAAAACAGGTCAGAACCTGTGACTTGCACTTTTTTCTGCAATTTTCCAACACTTTTCCTGGGTTTGTCTGAAGCTTATGTCAGGGTTTTCCAGCCTCTGTCTCCGCCCATTTAGACCTGTTTCTGATCTATTTCACTCAAATAAGTGGGAATATTTCCTCTTAGGGCTCTAGTACCCTCCACTTTTTGTGGGAGAGTTTTTGCTGTTTCAGAAGTCTGAATTTCCAGAGTTTTAGCCTTATTTCTTTCAGATCTGATACCTCCTTTTCAGATCCCTTTAGATCAGCTCTTCTCCCTTTCAAATCACCTCATATAGTTTTGTTTGGGTTCATTTCTAGGACCGCCTCATTGTCCCTTCTATGTTTAGTTGATCTCCTCCTTTTTAGCAGCAACCTTGCCTCTACCTCTTTGCTGTTCTCTGCACCTCTTTTCAACAGATTTCTCCTTTAGATCCCCATCCCTCCTGACCTTAGATCTATTGGCCTCTTTTTTGCGTGCTTTGCTTCATTTTTTCCCTCTTTTAGACTAGTTTTGAGAGACCTGCCTTCTTGGGTTAGATTGATGCATTGTTAGTTGTTAATTTTATGTTCTTTCACTCTTAATTACTGCAGATTTATTTTCAGTTACGCAACACACTTTTTATTTTACTCTCAAAACATCTGGGTTTAAACAATTAAAATTAACGCACGCCACACACTGACCCTAAGTGAAGAAGAGCCTGGTTAACACTGCCTGGAAAAGACTTTAAAATCAATTGACACTGCACCTCTCTGCCCTTGTTTCGACATTGACCTCACTTGATTTTGCCTCTCCCTGCCCTTGTCGGTTTTTCTTCTTCCCGTTATCATTGCGCCCCCAAGGCATTTTTCCCAGAGACTTCTTGGCCTTCACCCTAAGTTTCTGGTTGGTTGACTTCCTCCTTCCCGCCGTCATTAAGTAAGTCCTCCCCCGAGTCCGCACTCCAACTCTTCTTCTGATTGTTCGGGTTCTCCCCCTACTCCTGGTTCTCCCCCTGTTACTTTCACCATGTCTACTTTAGGGCCTACTACTAGCAGCAACCCCAGTTCTACTGCTGGGTCTGTTTCCAGTGGAACCACTACGAGACCTACCTCGACTGCCCCTTTGCTCCCTTATATGGCTGGCCTCAGTCTCTCTGACTTCAATCAGTTGATTAATGATCCTATCCGCCACGATGTCAGTTGGCCTGCTATGCCAACCAAGCTCCCCTCCAACATTCCCAAGTTCGAAGGCCTTGCTAGTGAAGATCCCTCTAACCATATTCGATCTTTCCACATGTGGTGTTCCTCCAATTCCATCACCGATGACTCCATCCATATTCGATTGTTCCAATGCATGCTTACCAACGAAGCTTCTAAATGGTATGTTGATCAAGCCACCTCTTCCCATACCACCTTTACGACCATTGCCCAAGCCTTTTTATCTTATTTCCAGTTCCCTCTCTAATACGACACTGGTACTGAACTCTTAACTGCTTTTCATCAATCCTCTTCGACTAGCCTTTTCGCTCATGTCCAGGAATGGGTGCTGCCACTGCCCGAGTCTCCAACCTCTCTAGATCCCCAATCGATATTCGAGTCCCTTTGAATCGGACACCTAGTCGACAATGTCGCTCAACAAACTCCATGATGTTACGCCCTCGCGGTAACACTGGATGTGTATTTCCCACCATCCCTAATGGCGGGAGACCAGTCAGGAAATACAGATCCTGGACTGTCAGCTCAATCCTGTGCCCCTGCACTATAAACACCTCATGGTCTGGATCCCAATAACTGATAATCCACGCCAACAAAGGCTCACCAGCCCTCATCAAAGGGTTCTCCAAAAATTTCAGAACCCCAAATCTAGCCAATGCACGACGGACACCCTGATCTGCTTGGATTTCCGTCCGTAATGTACCTAGATCTCTCTCTCTCCACTTGATCCGTATATCTGCCATATTTGCACAAAACCATCATATTTTTCAGTCTACAAATGAACAAAACTCCATTTACTTACACCAAAACTGAATCTCAGCCCATAACAGAACCGAAACCACCCCTATCTAACAGGTCGCACTTTTTGGCCAAATCCTGGGCCAGGTCACACTTTTCAGGCCCAAACCTGCGTCCCAGGTCGCAGTTTTTGCCCCAACAAGTGCGACCTGACCGTAATGATGAAGTAGGAGCAGTTACTGAGATTTAAAACCCTAATCTGAACTTTGAATCCATCAAAAACAAAGATTAGGATTAGGCCTCTTACTTGCAACTGACGGATCGCGATTCCAATGGTCGGTTTGTTCGCTACGATCACCGCAAGATTTAGGGCCTTCTCTCCTCTCCACATTCACCACAGCTACACAAGCAAATGAATGATTTTGGAGGGAAAATGCCTTATTAGAAGAAAAACCCTTATTTTTTCTTTCACCCGCTGCGACCAAACTGTAGCCCCATTTGACACATCGTCTGCACCGTTGAAAATATCTCATCGAGCACTCAAATGGGTATCTGTTAGTTTTTCATGTTTTGACACTTCACCAGGACACATTTTATCCATGAAGGGTCCATTTACCTCTCCTCCAAATCGAATGTTTCCACTTACAACACTTGTACTTGGGGCACCACTTTGCCTCCTTACTTGTCTTTGTTCGTGTTGATTTTCGTCATGAGATACCCTATTGTATTCATGTTTTTATGGTTCCCCATTGGACCTTTTCTGTGTGGCAGCACCATCGAGTCGCCCTTGTTTAGAGCATTCGAGTTGAGTCATCATCCATGGAGTCTATATCGTGCCTGTTTCATTCCCACTATAGTCTTCCATCCTTCATCGCTTGGTCCCTCTCTCGTGTTGCACATTATGGCCTTCTGTATCATTGTCACCTATCCTCCCTGATATTGTGTTAGTTGCTACCAAGCCATTCATGCCCCTATGCTCTAACAAGGGAAGTTGTCCATCCACTACTTAGTATCCCTCATTTAATTATCATCATTAGTGTCCTTTTGTTAGTCTCTCTAATATTTTCTCTCATGCCTTAGTTGAGATTCCCTTGTTACCTCACCTATGGCGGACCTACTTTTGTCGACATCGGCTCATTTACTCCAGAAGCCAGGTCTAGGGGGTAGTGTACCTTGGTTTGAGCTCTTTTCAACATGATCGTGATCTATACACTTGATAGTCCAATGATGCAACAACAGCTATTGGTGATTCTTGGGTGTGTGTGAGATGTCTCAACCCTCATGAGGGGGTGGCCCTGCAGGTAGCCCCCCACATGCCCGGATGACTTCTTCATTTCAGCCCTTGATGTAGCTCCTCCCATTTGATGATATTGGCCTCAGCCGCTTGCAGTGCCTCTTCAATTTGCATGTATCAGTCAGATTTTGCGAGCCCTTCCCCGTGTGTAGGGGGCATTTGGGCGTATTTGTACCTCATGTACTAAAATCTTATTTTATAAGTATTGACGGTTATTCCAGGCATAACATGTATGTGAGGTCCATCATTCTATTTTTCTGGCTCTTATTTATGCCAGCATATTCTTCATGGTTCGGTTCCTTGTTTACTAGACTTCCTATTCTTTGTACTTTGTCTTGTCGGGCATAGGTATGCCTCCCCTGCCGCCTTTAGCACATGTACCACTCCATAAACTAGAGACTTGTTGCACCTATAAGTCTCGTCTCCTTAGGGTCTAGTCCTTTAGCACATTAGACTACCTTACATTTCTCTCTCTCACTTCCCTCTTGATGTCTAGTGATTGAGTTCTTACAACGTACTTCAGTCATACGATTTTCTCCTAACACTCGTACGTTGGGGGGAAATCTGTTACACCATTTTTCTGGTCATCTAACCTATTATTATTAGATGAACCCAAGTACACCATGTAAGACCAATTTTACCCTAACTAAAATTGCTTTCACCATATGAAATAGCTTATTTGTTTATATTTCCCGGTCATATTTAACCCAAAACAAGGAAATTAATTAAATAAATCCTTATTTATTTAATTATTTCCTAACAATAAGTTATTTAAATAATTATTTAAATAATATTCTTAGTTAAATTTGACTAAATCATCCATAAATAATTAAATAAACCATTATTTATTTAATTATATTCCCACCATCTCCCTAAACTAATAAATAAATCATTTATTTATTTATTGTTTATAAATAAAGGAATTGACCCAAGTCAAAAGACCTTTTCCCTCCAACAAATATAATAAAATATTCCTAAAGGGTGGTTCTAGAATTTGATTAATAATATTTTATCCATGCACCAAGTTCTAAATAACCCTAATATTTTGTTATAAATAGAAGGGTTTTCCCCATTCATTAGTCACCTCCATTGCATTAGATCACTCTGGATCTACTCTTGGTCACCATTTTCTATTTTTGCCTTGTGAGCTCCCATTGAGTTCTATGTTTGTTTGGGTTTTCTACCACAATAAGAGAGAGGAATTTTAGATCTGAAACGTTGAGGACTTTCAAGAACCCATCCCATTGAGGAGAACCGGAAAACACCTTTCTTGTTTTCCTCTCAGGTGCCCCCTTTTTATATAATACAAAAATTCTTTCAAATACACTGTTCTTGTCTTGTCTATTGGATGCATGGAGCCATATTTTACTTTATCTGCTTAATGTCTTTCATGCTTAGATCTGGATTTGGGCAACATTATTTGGATCATCTAATTGCAGATTTAAAGATGTTTTGCAGCCACAATTGATGTTAGGGCTATTTGTTATGCGTAACTAAAGTGATCTTTTACGACGAAAGATTCATACTAACAGGGAGAACCAATCTCATGGAAGTTGGCAGATGCTTCTTCTTCTCGATTTAAGCTGATCCCACTCTCTGTACATCTGCTTGCTCGGATGTTGTAACTGCATTACACTGCTATGCATACAAAGGTTGTTTTCACAAAGACAAAATATAATAATTTCTCTAAGATAAACTAAATCTCTTGTTTAAGAATATTTTCTATGCCTAGGTATTTATTATCATTGCCTACTTATTTAGTTTTTTTTTCTAGGAGGATTTATGGTTATTGAGGATTCCGACTGCTGATATAACGATGTTGAATGTTGCTTATTCGATGGGGATTGAATGAAAATTCTTACGGCCTTTTTCACCATGATCAAGGTTTCCATTATCTAAGTAGTTCTAACTAATACCACTTTATTATAACCAATTATGAGGGCTATTTTTTAATTACTGGTAATTAATTTTGAAACTCTTGGTTGGTACGAAAATCCCCAAATCCCAAGGTAAAATGAAATTTTGATATTTTTGTTACCCTTCTTGAATTGTGTTTCTTTTAATTTCTTATACTGTGTTTCTTTTAATTTGGGTTTTTTTTACCAAGTTAAAAATATAAAATTTTCTCCTCCCTCCATTACGAAATAGACAGGGTGACTAATAATTTAATTTGGCTTTTTCAATTCCATATATGATGTCTTTCGACAACTTATAATCTCAATGATTTGAAGGCTAATTAGGCTAATTGACCTTCAAGCCTATAGTTGGGCACAACTTTGGGAAGAGAAGGCTAACCTTATCCTAGAGAAGTTGGGCACGAATTTGGGAAAAGAAGGCTAACCTTATCCTAGAGAATTGTTGTTAGAGGTAACGCATTTAACTAGACAATTATTTATGTTTAATTTGCAACAATATGTTTCACATGGCCAGGAGTAAAATTTAAAGTATATGCAATAATCAAATTGATTCTTTCCTAGTTTTCATAAATTAATAATTCAGAGTAATAGTAATACTGGCATGAACATTAATAATCCGGAGTAAAAATAATAATCTAGAATCCAGAGTAACAGTAATAATCCAATAATTCAGAGTAATAGTAATACTAATAGTAATAATTCAGGGTAATAGTAATACTAACAGTAATTTGTTTTTTTTTTCGACAACAACAGGATCCAGTTGGCCTTGAGTGATCATAAGCGGGTTCCAGATTCCATAAAACTCCATTGAAGCCTGACCCCTGACAGGCTGTCATATAGAGTATTCTGAAGCGGTGGTAAAAACATGGCCTAGCAAGTTTTCATGCAGGGTACTGGCAAACTATCATACAAGGTATTTTGAAATGGCCAGAAAACCGTTGCCTGATAGGCTGTCATACAATGCATTATGAAGCAATGGGAAACATGGTCTCTTAGCCATACAACAACAAAGAACAAAAGCAAATAAGTCTAGTGTGCTAGAAGCCCAAGATAATTACAAGGAGATAGCCGCTTGAATGCAAAGAAACATTTAATGTTAAATGTTTTTAATTCTCGGGGAAAATATTCAATGCAAATATATAATGTTAAAGATTTAAAAAGTAGCATTAATTCAATATCAGAAAATGAGCTTGACAACAAAGTTTTTTAAAACAAATTTTTTGATATACAATGCTTATTACGACCTCTAAAAAAAGGCCAAATAAGACCTCAAATATTTTGAAGGTTTTGATTCGCGAACTGAAACCCTTGTCAGTGTTTAACGGGCTGTTCAAAAAGTGAACAAAAACATGTTAAAAAACTTAGGCTAGTTTCAGTTTAAGCATTTGATTTTTTTTAGCCGGTTCATATTCCAAATCATTTTGATTACAAGAGTCCCTGTCAGCCCTTTGGGCATGGACTAAAAAGAGGTTTGTATTTTGCCTTATTATCTTTTATAATTTATCAAAATTTTTTTATAATTTAAAAATATGAAATCTTACAATATTATTATAAAAAAATATGTTATTTAAAATTTATGTTGCAATGAAACCATATTTAAAGGGGAAAAAAGTAATTTATATTAAGAAAATGTACACTCAAGAGTGTTTTGAACAAACTTTATCAAGTGCATTATTTTTATAAATCTTAAGATTGCTTATTTTAATAAGATGTCAAGTTCAAAATTAAATTCATGATGAAGATCCTTGAAAAATATCACCTCAAAAAAGAGTGCTACAATGAGAATCTAACATACCCCCATCCACCTCATAGCCCATACTAAGGGTAGAAGAGGGTGTTACTATCATTGACATGATCTCCATAGTCCTGTCATGGAAATGGGTCTTAAAAATTATTTTTCAAAATCCTAGAAACTCAAAATAAATGTCATCATTGTGTCTGTCATGTTGAGAAATTTCCAAAGATATAAAATTTCCTTAATTTGGTGCCCGAATCAAAAGATATGGCCATTTAAAGAATTTTCCAATAACCTCTTGCCATGGCAACAAGCTCTGCGACGTGGTGACCATGTGGCACTCCAGTCATCACTATTGTAACAACCCCGGGTTAAAAATTTACGTAATAAAGTTAATAAAGTCAAAATAATACCAAGCTCATAAGACACGTATTCCAAGTTGAATGTTGGGCAAAACATCCTAGCGGGTGTCCATTTGGTTTATTATGGTTAAGGGGAAATTGTCAAAGGCGATGGAAAAGTCTTTGGAGAAGCAAGAGGCATTAATTGGCATTTTATTTATGAAATAATGGAAATTAGGAGAAAAGGAAGGTGAAAGGTCACAAGTTGCATATGAGGAGGAAATTGACGGAAAATAATGGAAATTGAAGAAAATAGAGGCCTCATTGATAAAAAAGGCTTTTGAGGATAATTTCACAACCTTTTATCAATGTGACAACCTTTTTTTAGTCTTAGCTTGGAGCTCTCTCTATTCTCTATATTCTCTTATACTCTTGCACAATTAGAGTATTCTTGGAGAACTCAAGCATTGGAGAAAGGAAAGTAAAGGAAGGACAAAAAGCCGAATGGAAGTAATGATCAAGCAAGAAAGAGTTGGATCAATCGACTACAACAAGATTACTTACAGGTATCGATTTGCATGTATGTGTTGCAAATGCAGCAAGAAAGTCAAAGTCTCAATTTTGATTTTTCCTTAATTAAAATTGAGGAAATTTGAAATTCCACATCATCAGAAAACTTGGTGGAGTTAAGTGATGTGACTTGGATCTTGTCACTCAGTTAAGAACACATAATTCAAGTTAATGAGTTCAAGTTCAGTTTGCTTGTGTTGATTCCTAAAAAATAGGAGTATAGCTCAGTTAATTCAAGTTAAGGGAAAGAAGTTCAGTTGTATGTAGTGATTCCTAAATTTTAGGAGCTTAGGTTGAGTTAATTTCAGTTGTAGCAATTTAATTCAGTTAAATTGAGTCATGGTAAGTTAAAATAGTTCCAATTGTTGGATAAACTAGTGGAAGGTCAAGTTGTGTAGTGTACCATCAATTACACTCAGTGATCATCCAGATAACTAATCAATCAACCTAAATTAGCTCATGCATGCAGAGAATTTCAATTGCCCAGTTGTGGTGGAGTTTCAAAGGCAGTGTACAATTGATTATATACTAGATTGACTGTATAGTTCATTGTATTGGTCAGGTGATCAATCCTAGGAATTGCACAAGAATTTTGGAGGAATTTCCTGATTAACAGGGGCCTAATTCCTCAAGGAACAACACAAGGAAATAGGAGCTTGGAAGCTTGAGAAATTGGCTAAGTATTGGTTAGAGTTAGTCAGTGAAGCAGAAATATAGAAGATACAGGTGCAAGTTGTGCTCAGACTTAGCAAGAATATTGTATTCATCTAAATACTTTGATTAATGCAATACAAATAGGAAGGAGTTTTGAGTAGTTTATTTCCCCATAGATGAATCTATGTGTATGTTTATTGAATAATGATGCATGTTTTTTATATGTGTTCTTGATCATGATTTTGCTTCTGCAGACGAGTAGAGTATATTTGAGTCTTATGTTTTAGTAAATTTTATGAGCAGTTTAGAATCTACACATTAATTTCTTCATGGTATCAGAGCATGATTCACATTAGAACTAGTCATTGAAGTCCTCATGTACATTGATCATTGAAGAACTAATGAGCTGTTAGGAGGCAGAGTTGATGAAGCCTTAGTTCAGGGCAGATCCAGAAGATCATATGTGCAGACTTCTTAATTGATCAAGAGGGATTCTACTGGGAAGATCAGTGAGCCAATATTTAGTGACACAAAAAGGAGTTGTGATCATTTATATTGGAATATTGAGGGGCAAAGATATTTCCCATAGGGAGATCAAGACTCAGAGGGAGTCTAGTTTCAAAGGGAGCAACCCTATGGAAGATAATACTTCAGGATTTGGGGAGATCAAAATCATTATTCCAGTAGTAGTAGCAGTAATGCGAAAGTAGCAGCAGAGAAGTAGCAACAATAGTATGAGTAGATAATATTTCGACATGCATGCAACCATACCTCCAAGAGTGAGGTGGGGTGATGTAGATCCTTAGTCCAAGAGTTTTAGAAATTTGGGTAGGGTCCATTGAGGCATTCTCCTCATGGATCATTACCTTGCTGCGGGGGCCCACAGTATTTAGTAGTAGGAGGATCAATGTCATTCAGATACTGAGGAGTGAAGAGGAGCGTTGACAGCAGAGCAGGAGGCTCAATAGCATAGTCAACAACAACACAATATTCCCAATAGATAGTTGTAGATACAATTAATTCAATGTTTTTTTTGGGATGCTTCTCAGTTGCAGATGTTGCAGTAGCAACAACAACAGTGAGAGGTGTTGCATGCAGTACATTACACATGTGCGAGATAGGGGTGGTTGATAATCCCTTTCTTGCTGAGAGGGAGTGTTGAAAATGCAACAAGAAAGTCTCAATTTTTATTTTTCCTTAATAAAATTTGAGGAAATTCGAAATTACACATTAGCAGACAATTTGGTGGAGTTAACTGAGTTGACATGGCTCTTGTCACTCATTTTAGAACACATAATTCGAGTTAATGAGTTCAAGTTCAGTTTGCTTGTGATGATTCCTAAAAATTAGGAGTCTAAATCAATTAATTCAAGTTAAGGGCAAGAAGTTAAGTTGTATGTGCTGATTCCTGAATTTTAGGAGCCTAGGTTGAGTTAATTGTAGTTGTAGCAATTTAATTTAGCTAAATTGCTTTATGGTCAGTTAAACTAGTTCCAACTATTGGAGAAACTAGTGGAAGGTCAAGTTGTGCAGTGTAACTTCTATCACACTCAGTGATCATCTATATAACTAATCAATCAGCCTAAATTAGCTCATGCATGCAGAGAATTTGAATTTCCCAATTGAGGCGGAGTTTCCAAGGCAGTGTACAATTAATTATATGCTAGATTGAGTGTATAGTTCATTGTATTGGTCAGGTGATCAATCCTAGGAATTGCGCAAGCATTATGGGGGAATTTCATATTAATAGGGGCCTAATTCCTCAAGGATCAACACAAGGAAATAAGAGCTTGGTAGGCTAAGAAATTGGCTAAGTATTGGTCAAAATAAGCCAGTGAAGTACAAAGATAGAAGATACAAGTGCAGGTTGTGCTTAGACTGGGCAAGCATATTGTATTCATCCAAATTATTTGATTAATGCAATACAAATAGGAAGGGGTTTTGAGTAGTTTCTTTCCACGAGATAAATCTTTGTGAATGTGTGTTGAATCATGATGCATGTTTTTGGTATGTGTTCTCTATCGTGAATTTTCTTCCGCATATGAGTAGAGTAGATTTGAGTCTTATGTTTTAGTAAATTTCATGAGCAGTTTAGAATCTACACATTAATTTCTATAGTATGATTTCCTTGTTAGTTTTGGAATGCATGTGTGTTTTTGGTTTTCTTGTTGTCATTGGCATAGGTTTTTCCAGGTGTGATAGTGATTTTCAGCCTTGCCTTGCCATCTTCGCATAGCCATGGTGTGATGGGGTTCTTCCATTTGGTTGAGTTGGATTACTGGATGGTTTTGAAACTGAGTGAGGTGGTCTCAGGAAAAATCACAAGGCCTAGGTATCCATGGACCATTAAAGGTGGGATTGCGGTAAAGCCTCATTATGTATACCCTCATTAGACCTCGGAATCCTCGACTGGTAAATGGTGGGATATACGGTAAATCCTAGAGGGTGGAGATAGAAAAATTCCTCATGGTTTAGGTGGAGAGATTTATAGGCATCCATGCTTGTATAGGACTAGTGATCCTTGGACCAGTATGTGGTGGGATTGCGGTAAAGCTTGGTAGTGTATGTTTCTTGTTTAGGCCTAGAAATCCTTGACCGGTTTTGGCGGGATATGTATTAAAGCCTAATAAGCATGGTCGGTTTTGTTGTGAGTCCCACATTCATGCTTGGAATATGGCACGTGGGTAATTGGATGAAAGAAAGTTTTGGTTCAACCCAATCTATGGTCGGGTGGTACGTGGAAGTCCCTCAATTGGTTGGATTTTTCATATGCTAATAAGAGCTCTTTTCCTCTTTTGTATTATGTGTAAATGTACTTATTATTATGTGGATTTAATGGTTGTTATATCATTGATATTTCTTTTGTTGTATGTAGTTATAAGCATGGTTTATGACAAACTTGAGTTATGGCTCTCATCATGTTTTGACTAGTAAATGAAATATTAATGAATGAATGACTTAATAGATGATATTACAACTATGGTGAGAAGGCATCGGACCTTCTTAACAATTCTTAGATAAGTATGAAATCCCTATGCTTAGATGTGTATTTATGACCTATACATTACATTTTCATGACGTGTTTGACAGAATGTCTATCATGGTTAGGATGAGTCAGGTCAATTCCTTGTTGAAGTTTTGCATTAAAGGCCTTGTATTCTTATTATGTATCAATTTTGAGAATTTCATCAAGTTCTGAGAAAAGGTCTAGGTCCTAGCCCTGGAAAAGTGGCTTAAATCTTATGGTCGTTGGCATAGAACTGGCTAAAAAAGTATGCAGTCGCATGAAGACCTTGTTGTGGGAGTGACGGGAGGGTTTGAGTCGTATGGAGGGTTTGTCATGGGAGCAAATAGGGGTCTAGTTCATTTTAAAAGCAAGTTAACTCGGGGGTTGGGAACCTGGAGTGGTTGGTTAGCCTATGGGGGTCATGTAACTCTTGAGGAAGGTTAGCTTGGTTTTGGTTTGTCGATTCCACTTCCTTAAGGTAATCTAGGATGTTGAATCATATCATAGTAACTCTTTGTCACATATTTACCCCGGTGGATCGATTATCTTGGGTAAGCATGGGAGGAGGGTCTTACAAAGTGGTATCAGGGTGGGTTTCATTCTCTTTGGGTGGTGTCTAATTTTTGTTCTCTTTGGGTGATATTTGAAACCACAGAGTGGTATCAGAGCATGGTTCACCCCTTGTACTAGATGGGCAGAATGTGTTTGTCATGCATGCATGTAGGTTGTATACGTGCTTGATGTGTATGCATTGTGATGGTCATTGTTGCAGTTGTGTTTTCATGTAGAAGTTAATGAAGTGTTGTTAGAATGTGGATTTCATGAATGCATGTCAGTTGTATGTATTTTTTATGCATGTCAGTGTCTATATGTTGTTATGCATTGTTGTGGGTATGGTTGTCGCACATAAGGTCACAGTATGTGTTGAGCTCCAAAAGATGTTCTTTCTTCCACCACATTCCACTCCATTTCCTTTGTCCATTATTAATTACAGGCTCAAATGATCAATAGAATTAGTTAAAATTGCTTTAAGAATTAATATCATGACTAACTTGCTATGTTTTTATGATTTTGTCATTGTAGTACTTTTTGAACTAGACCTAGCTATAGAATGCAGACATTCTGTAGCTAGTAGCCGATTCTGTAGCTGTCTTCATGTCTACGCAGGTTCCAGGTGTCATCTTGGAGAAAAAAAAATATGGGCGTATTCCACATCATTCCCTCATCATTTGTTGCTCTCCACGAAGTTTGAACGAAAGTCTGTAGGCGGTTATGTACGTGGGAACTCAAACTAGGAGAGAGACTCCTAATAGGACAAGGACAGTCCAGATGTCCTTAATTCTATTACGTGACCACCATCAGAGTCCTAGTTTGGTTTTTATTTGGAAAGACAATTATCCCTAGGTTATCTCAAGACAATTATGTAATTTTGATTATAAATATGGCTCGGGAAACTGAGGGACAGGGTTAGATTTTGTGATTGATTGCTAGATTTCAGAAGTCCAAAAATACTCTGTTTTGAAGTAATTTCTCTCTAATGCAAGAAGTATCACTTTATTGAAAGCACTGAGTCAATCTTGAAGTAGATTTTGCGTGCTACTCCGGTGGTAGAGGGCCCCTGCCTCCTGAGCAGCCTTGTTTATATGGTTTAGATAAGTATTTTAGTCTCATTTTTTTCATTTCTAGCTTAAGCACGTTTCTGAAGTTTATGTTTCATGCTTGTTTACATTGATCATCACAACTAGACTTACTCTTATAAACTCTTCCAAAATATCATTACGATGAATAAGGCATAGCTGTGGTGTTGTAGGTTTTAGTTGCATTTCCTTTCGAATTTTATGATTTATGCTTATTTACACTAAGTGTCACAGCCGGTCTTACTCCTACAAACTCTTCCAAAACATAATTAAAAATTAATAAGAAACAGCTGTGGTATCTTAGATTTTAATTGTATTTGCTTTCAAATTATGTTTATGTTCAATTGCATTGAATAATACAGCCAGAATTGTTTTTACAAACTCTTCCAAAATATCATTCACATTGAACAAGATGGGCTGTAGAATTCCAATAGACTAGCTGCATGTTATTTTAGTCATAACACTCTGGAGGATGATTTCATTTAGTTCAGCTTTGTCACTACATTTCAGGTTTGATAATGGCATTTTAATTTAACTCTGTTCACTGTACTCCAAGTAGATTAGTAGCACTCTAGTTTAGTCTTAGCTCACTGTATTAGCATTCCAGTTTAGTTGTTATCCATTGCATTTTAAATTGTATTAGTTGTTAAATTTAGATACCACGGTCTTCATTATTTACAAAAACTTCTTTTGTTCCAACCTCATATTAATACATAATCATCTGGACAAAAGCTAGTATCAGTCTAAGGCTTGGATTATTTTGCAACCTTTTTACCATTTCACAAATAAGCCTTTTCTCAAGGACTATTCTAAAAAGAAACCTATAATTTTTGAGTGAGGCCTAGTGGTGCTAAATTGAGTTGCAGAACAGAACTAGAAGTTAGTTTAGAGTAAAAATCTTATTTTGCTACAAATGTTCTTTTCCAAATATGTTCCAATAAACCTTTAATCATGGATGAGATGTTGTAACATTGTAAGTTGATTGTTTATTTAGGAGAACTTCATTCACACTTAACTTGTCCATTTCTCAAGCTCTTCCAACACATTTTTAATGAATGAATTGGATAAGTTCAAGCTCATGTTGTGATTTATTTCCTTGCAATGAAGTCATTATCAAGCTTTTCATTTGTTGTTTTCCAACCATAGTTTAGGCTTTGTTATGTTTTAGTATTTGCATTTGTTGTTTGCCATCCATAGTTTAGGCCTTGTTCTGCTTCAATATAACCAATAGCTTCTTTTCACCAGCATTTAGTTCTTTCCCTTTTCAAACATAAAACCATAAAACCAAAAACATCAGAAAACACTAAACACAACGTAGTGAGAAACAAATACCTAGGCACATATAGTGCACCACACTTCAGCAGTTTACCAACCCTGGTTGACAATTAATGAACTCAATTTAGGAATAATAAGTTGAGCACAAAAAATATGCAGTTGGTATTATCATGCATGGTAACTGGATAATGATGGATATCATGTTGGTATATTGTTATGATTACGATTATACATGTATCGTGCTAATCTAGTTGATCTTGTAGATGAGATATCCTCCCTGAACTATATTGAGGTATGTTGATTATGTTTATATTTTGGGTTTAATTGACATGATATACTTGCAGGAAGACAATCAAATATGACTAGAAATATGGTAGACTACAATTCACGAGACTTTCCCTACAGATCATATGAGCAACATGGTGATGAGTACTCCCCTCACATAGAAGACACTCTGAGAAGTTTGAAGGAAGAAATAAGAAGTTGCAAAGAAAATAATGACAAAATCATTCAGTCATAGGAGAGACTTGACAGGGCACAAGAGAAACAAACAAAGGTTAATGTAGTCATCCTTCAGAGCTTGCAAATTTGCAGAGACATGGACAACCATAGATTAGTGATGAGAAGGAGGAAAGGATGAATGGGGGAGATGGTAACATGTCTCATGGTGGGCACAAGTTGGATAGATATGACATGATTAGAGATGGTAGGTTCTTGGATACGCTGGATAGGAGAGGTGATCGAAACAGGTTCTAATCTAGTTATGGTTCTGGCAGGTACCATGGTCATCATCATTATCATCCTTACATGAGGAATGACAGAGGATATTTTCCAGATGAGTTCAAGAAATCCAAGTCACCTAAATTTGATGGAGATTTGAATAATTCAGAAGATGTAGAGGCATGGTTACTTGGGATGTGTTGAAGGCTTGAAATTCTTTACCTTAACATTGGGGATGACCACCCAGTCGAGAACTTGAAAACCTTTCCTTTTTCGTTTGGAATAATGGCTTTGACTGGGGATAATGGAACCAATTTCCCTTTGAAATATAAGTTAATGAGTGTGAAGTGTAAAAGAGTTAATTAAATTAATGTTTAACAGATATCACATAAAATATTTCATTGTTTCACATATACATTGAAATATAGCAATTTCACACATCAATAGTGAATAAATGCTTGATTGTATTTAAGTAACATATATAGCGAAACAATTTTAGAAATGACTATTGATCACATATAGACACAACAATAACATAGAGATAATAGTACCCGATATATTAAAGCTCTGCTCATGGGAAAAATAGCTCTGGTTCAGCCTTTCTATTCAGAAGATTCAAAAAGTAGAGTAGTGCAAGCTTTCCAGAGCTTTCCTTACAAAAATTCAAAACCCTTTTCTCATTGACATGATAGGGTATTTATAGCTGAGAATGAAACTATAAAAATAGAAAATACATAAAATGTTGAGGTTGTTTATGTGAAAATTCCGTTAACCTATGGAATCCTATTGCAGTAACTGGAATATATTCACCTAACTATTAATTTTTAACTTAACAATATATTTGCAGTTTACTACGGCAAATACTGAATACACCACATCACAACCTACACAAATAAATTGCAGAAGAAATACAAGTGCAGAAACAAATATAACAAGACTAGATCACACACACATTTGACACATTTATTTTTGGAATAATGTCCCTGGAAAAACCCAATGCGAGAAAACTGATGCAATAGATCTGAGAGCTTATATATTATGCAATAATTATTTATGAATTAAAAATGGATGCCTTTCTAGATATCCTCATAGAGAATATGACTAACAAGAAAGCTGGTGAGATTAAATCACACCCTGACACTAGAAGCACAATTGGCCAAAACCCCGGATGGCAAGCCCCTCACTGCCTCTACGTCACTTTGCATGGGGAATGCATGTCTTCTGCATTATGGATCTTCTATTGGCTGGATCTGACCCTTTGGCCCCTTCCAGTCTCACACCCCGAGTCTTCAGCACTAGATCTGACTGATCCTCAGTTGATCAATGAACTTCCTCAAGACTGAAACGCTAAGTCTGCGTGGCTCTGCGTTGTCTCTGCGTAGTCACTACGCTGCTTCTGTTGGTGCTGCTTTTTGTCTTCTCTTCTTTGTATTCTCTGGATTAGGAATAGACTATACGACCAGAATTATTGCCCCTCTCTACAAAAGATCTCAGGATCAAGTTTTCTCCCTGAGTACTACTAACTAAAGAAATCGATCTCTGATCTCTGCCAAAATTGTTTTTTCTAAATGACCCTTCAAGCCATTCTTATAGTCTTCTCATTGACACTTCAACGACCCCGATTAGATCTCTAATCAACGACTAAGATTAAATTTTGACTTGATCCACCTTTTCTAGAACATTCACACTCATATTCTATTAATTCCCTTTAATTTTTTTATTTTCATAAGTTTAGACTTAGGGTCCTTTTAAAAATAATTAATTATTTTCATATAATACAATACGGGAGGAATTTCACCAAACGATTGATGGGTTATCTAGAATACATGTGTCTAAGCCTATCCACTAAATTTGAGACTTAAAGCACATCCAATGCTACCCCAAATTAGTAGTTTAAACAAACCAACCTTAAAATAAAAATAAAGGACAAAAATAACGTATGTTTCAACAAGATCATTAGGAATAAGAAGTTGAATTCTCTCCCATTTGCTGTTGTAATTCACATACATCCAACATGGGCTTTAATTCAAGGGGGTGAGTTGGCTTAATGCACATCTCTCCTGCGAACACATCATTTGAGAGCGTTGGAAACATATGAGAAGTGGCATTGGCAAGGAATCGTAACATTAGCCATTGGCTATGTGGTTTTACCAAATAATTCCAATAATGCTCAAGATTTAACTTTGATAACTTCTTTAAATTATCTTCCCTTTTCTTGGACCAATCCTGCCAAGAATTCATCAATATTTTAACATCGGGCAAAGCATCAACTAGGCACTCTTGAATTAGATTGGCATTTAAAAAATTCTCGCTAATAGAATCAATGAGATTGCTCGTGATGTCTCTTGCACTGAAAATGACGCTCTCTGCTTGGTTCAGTTTTATGTCCGAGACTTTGAAGAGAATTTCCTTATGTGAATCCTCTATCTTTGGGAGATTAACTGCTCTTCCTTCGGCACTATCCTTCCATGTAATATAATCAAATATTTTCTCATCAATGTCATCAAAGTATGTCCTACCAGACAACTGATTCATCAGTGAATCAATTGTTTGACACATATCATTGATTGTTGCCAGTTTTTGGAAAAATACCACATGTTGCTGAGCAAGGAGATTATTGAGTTCTCATGCTTCTTTCTTGAAATATTCAATCTTTGGATTATCTTTTAATTGATCAATCCTAAGTTGGAGTTCTTGTATCTGAGCATCTTTGCTTCCGATGTCAACTTCATGTTGTAGCTTCATGTCATCAAAGCTTTTTTGTCATTCTATTAGCTGTACCTTCCATTGCTGATCATTGCTCTATTTTTCATTCAACAACTCCTACTCTAACTATAGGATTATATCATCTTTTACCTTGATTAAATGTTGTACCTCTGAGGCCTTATCAACAGTGGTTGTAGCATAGGCTCCTGCAAATGGTGATAGCCTAGTAAGATCATTAGAGGGGTTTGTTTATGGATCCTTTCATACAACATCTATCTCTAGGGACTAGAGCTTGGGATTGCTATAATATTATTCTCTTATTTTGTCTGCTCATGACAATCCTATGCTTGGGACTGTAAAATGCATCAAGAGGAGGTATTTCTTCAATTTTAAGAACAATTTCAGAATTAAGGTGTGCCAGGATGATTTCTAAAACATCAATTTAGATAGTTTTGTCAGAATAACCAATAGTGAGCGGGTTCTTCTTATTGATTTCAGGATTATGAATTGTTTCTTTTGGAGTTTAAGTTTATAGTTCCTGTGATCCTGTTTTATTATTTTCCTGATCAAACTGATTCCAAAATTTATCTAAGTCATTGCCAAATAATGACTCTTCAGTTTGTTGAGCTGATGATGTGATTTCCTTTTTTCCCTGTGAAATATCGCTATATTTTGATGATAACGTCAAAGCCATATCAAGCTGTAAAACTGGTTGAGAAATCCTCAATGAGTCTAGAGGAAGTTTCTCTAACCTTTGGTTATGTATTCTCTGAATTTATTTAATTCCTTTGGATTCAGGCGGGCCTTTGCTAACTTCTCCACATGAATGTAAGCTTGGGCCGATTAAAAAAAATCATCAAAATCATCAGGTTCATTTATTAATTGCCTTACTTTAACTTGTGCGGTGAAATTCTTTGCTATTTTGTTTGGATCATATTGCCTACTTGGAACAGTGGGAAAATTAAGACATTGTATTTGATCAATCTCAAGCACAATGTGATTAAAATTTTCCAGATCATCTAATCCACAGTGAATAGGGAAGGATGGCCAGATGGAATTCTTTTCTTCTTTTAAGGCTTTAGTCAGGTCGTTTCCCACGGTTTGATAGGAAACCTCTCTAGCTAAAAGCTTGTCGGGGCTGTTAGAGTTGGTCTTTACATCCCTCCGTCAGAGATCATTTCTCTTATTGCATTTCATTTTTAGGGGTCTCATTCAGCTCATTCATCTGCATTCCATTAGGGGCATGCCATTATCTGACGGAAGGGCTTTGTTCTCTCATTTTCCCTCATGTTTGTACCTGCTGGGTTGGTCAAAATTTATCAAAATTCATCAAAGTTGAGTTCATGTCATTTACAGTCATAGATGGTTATTTTGGTCAAAAGAGTCATTTCACTTTCTAGGTCTAGGGTTTGGTCTTCAGAAATGTTAAATAATGCCCGCAGGCCATGAGGATTTTTTCAACAAGTTTTCATTTCAAGATTTTCATTGTCAAATATGCTCGAGGATGTTTCTTCTTCAAAACTCTGTTTTAAAGAAGAAATCGTCAAATTTGTTTTTGTAATAAATACGTATCTTTCCGCCATGAAGTACTTCACATGCAGACTCTGGTCATCCTTTGCCAAGGTTCAATGCTACCATCCCTGCAAAAATCAACCAATTTCATCATTCAAGCTCAGAAAGTTAGTGAGGAAACAAAAAGACAGAGTTGTATTAAATACAAAAAGTGCCAAAGTCAAAAACATTACAAAATGGGTTATTGAGAAACAAAAATTAAAACCATGTCTATATAAGATATTTCTCCAAGTTATTAATCCATTTGTATCGAGAGATTTTAGAAAATCCAAGACAGAGGTCGATGTTGAAGTGTGGAGGGACGAAACTCTGAGTTTAAAGGGCCGACTGTGTGTTTGAAATCAGCGCGACGCATTGGGATAGGGCGCGGCGCACCCATAGAGCGCGGCGCATAGAGCCGAAATACACTGTGCATTTTCCAAAGGGTGCAGCGCATCCACAGGACGCGGCGCATTGGGCTTGTGCATGGCGCACAGAGCCCCCAAGGCCAAAATCATTTCTGCTCCATAAAAACTCAATTCGATTCACTTCAATTTTATCCAAGTAAGTTGACAAAGCCTGTTCAATGATTTTAAGTCATGTGTGCTAAGGTTTAGAAGCGAAGACATTAGATTTTGGTCGGTGAAGGAGTAAACCCTATACCCATATTAAAATATGTTCCCTCGAGTTTGCAAAGAGGTGTTTGGTGCTTAAAATTACCACCCCATTTTCATTTATGCTCTCATCACTGTTATCACTGTTATCATACCGTTATCATATTGTTGTCATGATCCCTTCTCCTATTCCCGCCATCTCATATCCCTTATACCCTTTTGTTCCCATATTTTAAATCCTCAAACCCTATCACTTGCTATCACTTCCCTCCATTGACAAAATCCTAATTTCCACAACATTCAAGGATTGCTTCTATATCCTTGATTTCACTTATATTTTTCCATTTCATTGACTCTTGTTCCTAAAAACTACCCCCATCACTATCTCCTACTCCCATATCACTTATAAAGTCTCCAAATTTCGAAATTTCTCAAGCAGTGAGTGACTGTCCTTCACTCCAAATTCCCTTGACAATCTATTGTATTCATTGTGATATTTCCCCACAGCACCTTATTTCATATGTGGTACACTTGGTATTGAAGGACAAACTTTTGTTTTCACCACCTACATATCAGCATAAACACCTTTTTTTCAGCACCATGTCAGAGACAAATTCATCATATGAGTAGGGATATGAGCAAGACAGTGATTCAACTGCAGAGCTAAATGTACCGAGGAGGTCTCATAAAATTGGAAGGCACATCAGAGAGGAGCCCACTTCTTTGGCTCAATTGCAGGCCTGCCCGCTTGCAATGACATGCTTTCAGCAAAATTCATGTTTTCGGTATTGTGAGATGATATCTCAGATTCAGCACCATCCAGAGTTGGTTCGCTTATTTGTCCTACATTTGCGTGATGGTCATGTAAACCTTGCTGGAGTGAACTTCACTTTGACACCAGAGACCATTTCTAAGGCAACCGGGATACCAAACATAGGTGAATAGTGGAATAAGAGACAACAGTTGGATAGAGCATATTATGAGCCTTACATCAGACCTGGATATTTGAGGCAGCTCAGCAGGGTATTCCCGTTCTGGTTTCTGAAGGAGTCCTATGTGCCATTAATGAAACTCATCATTAGATACTTTAGCTGTGAGGGTAGATTCTCACGCCTTTATGCATACCATATCAGACTTTTGATGCATTTTACAAGAGTGAGACTGATGAATATTCCATACTTCCTGTGCCGAAACATAGAGCGGATGACTACCCTTGTGGAGAAGAAGACTCCAGAGTAGCAACATAACAACATTTATCATTATGCGCTCATTAAAATCATTGTAGTACATTAGCTTGGATTGCAGGGCATCGCATGGGATGAGTTAATTTCCTGTGACTTCTTTACAGCCCCTCAGCCTCCTCCCGAGATTGTTCATGATGAGGGAGAGCCTTCACATCAGTTTGATTTTCCTGAGACTGAGCCTATCAGTGCTCCAGTGTGTGTGACATATCAGAGAGGCCACAGAGCCTTATTTTCAGCAGCACGACGAGTACTATCTCCACCAGGGGTGGAAGGGGTCTCGTTGCCTTCATCAGCAGTGCGAGTACTATCTCCACATGGTGTGGAAGGGGTCTTGCCTTCGACATTAGCACAGGTACAGGTTCAGGATAGAGGCAAGAGGCCTATGCACGATTCAGGAGGCCAAGACACTGATTTTATACTCATTGATGTTGATTCGAGCTCTCCCAGCTCAAAGCTGATAGAAATCATCCAGGAGCAGAAAGCTAAAATCGACACAATGACTGAGAAATTGCAGAGAGCTCAGTGGGTTATAAATTACTTGGAGCAGAGGAATAAACAACTGGAGGATCAGCACACACTCATGGAGCTGCAGAGAATCCGTGAAGACCGGGAATTAGCCCGGAAGAGACCAGGTGACATGACACCATTTGAGCGAGAGACTTGCCTTACGAGAGTCAACATTCATCTGTAGAAGCTCTTGGTGAAGGCCAATAGAGAAAAAGACATGCTCAGACATATGAAGAAACACTATTGGGCCCGCACACACGTTTGCAGAGCCAGGATGAAGATCCTGAAGGCGAGGTTGAGAAGAGCACTGAAACGTCGGAAAAGGCCTGATCCACTCTGAATATTGGCCGAAGCCTCCTTGGATGAGCATGAGACATGATGGGAGACCTTCACTCCTAATTTCATCAAATTTGGAGAAAATTTTGTCATTTTTGAAAATTTTGGTTGCAAAACAGGTTTTTCCACCCGACGCGCGCTTATGATTGGGACATATTTTAGAGGAAAACTTGATATTTTTGGGTTTTTTATGGTAAATTATGCATGCTCAGGAATGGCTGAGATATTTCATGAAGTTCTAGGTGGTCTTAAAGGTAAAAAACACTCCAAAAATGGCCTTTCTGCCACTTTTTGCACCAGCAGGAACCAGTCTTGGGAGATTGCAGTTTTGGAGGGGAAACTGAACTCCAAATTGAAAAATTCCACTTGGGTTGGATAGTCGACATCCAAGGCTTTCCAATGAGATATCATGAGCTCAATTTTGATCTCAGGAAGTTCCCCAAAAATAGGCTCACAGTGGCGCGGCGCATAGAGGAATTTTGCCCAATTTTCACTTTTCAGCTCAGAAATTTGGCCAGTTTGACTAGTTTCACTTTTGGATGTAATTATTGATCTATCTTGATGTAATTTTGTGGCTATGATGTAAATTTGGCATGTTTTTACTTTTTCTAGAGGATTCATTCACTAAAAAGTGAAAATTAAGTGAATGGATCAGTTTCCTAGCATATAGAGGCAAGTTGTTTGGCTTCCTAGATTTCAGTTCCATGTTTAGAATTGGTTGAAACAGCTCCTAGAAGGATGAGCTCGACCCCTAGAGGCATGGTAAGGGGTTAGGATGGTCTATATATTGTATTTTCTGAGGCATTTTCAGGGTTGGACTTTTGGGAAAAGTTTGGCACTCCATTGTATATCTATTTTCAGTTTTTGGCAAAGGAAAGACCAGAGTTTTGCAGCACTTGTTGGGATCCTTGTGGATTCTGAGTTTTGATGATGTTCTTCTAATTTTATTGTAAGTTTAATTAATGTTATATGTATGCCATTTCCCTTCTCTTTGCTTCTGAATTAAACAAATGAGTAATTTAGGTATAATTCATTAGTTTGCTGGTGCTCTGCCTTAAAATTTTGTTTAGTTTTATATGTTTTTTGTCAGTTTGGAGAGGATCCTTGCACCTTCTTGCCCTCTTCAGCTCTTCAGCAGTCATTTCTATCCATTCATCGAATCTAAGACATCAAATTCATTCCCTTCCCTGCCCCAACTTGAACTCTGCAAGAATTTGGCCTCATCCCCAAGCCCGAAATTGTCTTTCCCCTTTTTCCAACAAAATCCCAAAAAATCAAAATCAAACCCTCCTATTTGTTTATCTAGCCTAAGATCAGTTGTTGTTTTAGTCATCTCAAGCCCCTTTGAATATTTTTATTGAGATTGACCCGGAGAGAGCCCTCTCTTGTCCTCGTAGGGCTAGCTACGAGGCTGAGCGTGGTTTGGTGTTGTCCTTTTTCTACCTTACTTCAGCCTAAGGTGGATTTAGGCACTAACAGGTGCCATATATGAAGCCACTGG
The DNA here is from genome assembly GCA_034641835.2 of Pinus albicaulis. Classification (NCBI taxonomy): domain Eukaryota; kingdom Viridiplantae; phylum Streptophyta; class Pinopsida; order Pinales; family Pinaceae; genus Pinus; species Pinus albicaulis. The sequence continues at coordinate 101,916,104 of CM076569.1, forward strand.
TATCCCTTCTATAGGTGAAAATTGTTTTAAAAAGGGCAAGTTAGAAAAATATTTCTTTGAACCCTACATCAAAACAAGGTATAGAGGAGGTAGCAAAACAATCTTTCCATTCTCACACCTCAATCATAGATATGCCTCATTGATTTTGATTATCATGAAGTGCTTCACCTATGAGGGGAGGTACTCTAGGCTCTATACCTATCATCTCAGACTCCTCATGCATTTCACAGGAGTTAAGGCACTGAACCTACCCTACTATCTCTACAGGATCATTATGAAGATGTTTTCTGTTGTCCAGAGAAGGAATCCCACACAACAAATGCATAGCTTATCCCACCATTCCCTGATCAAGATGGTGGTCTTACATCAGTTAGAGCAGCACGGTATACCTTGGGATGTTTTTATAAACCATGAAGCCTTTACAAACCCACAACCTATTCATCAATCAAATCTACCTTCCTCATCTGCACAAGTACCCTCACCCCAAGAAAAACTCCCTCCTTCCCCTTCTATTGATGCATCAAATGAAGAGGATGACAATGGAAATAATGAGCAAGAAGATGATAGTGGAGATGATGGAATCAGTGAGACAGAGACAAAGACCAATGAAGAAGAATAGGAGGGTAATGATGACAAGGAAGAGAGAGATGAACATGGCAGTCATGAAGACAAAAAAATTGAACATTTGGAGGAAGGAAGTGATGGTAATGATATCAATGAGTCAGTCCCAAGTACAAAAAAAGGTGGTGTTGATGAAAAAAATGAGGACCTAGAAGATAGTGAAGACAATGATGAAGATGAAAACCAACAAGAAAATGAACATGACAGTCAAGAGGAAAATGTGCATGAGCATGACAATGAGCACAGTCATAGTGAAAAAAGTGACAATATGGAGGAAGATAATGAACATGAAGAAACATAAGTTGATAAAGAGGAACTAGAAGAACACGAATAGGGAAATAATGAGGTTGAAACAGAGTTTGAAGAGGCAGTAGTGACCAAGGAAATAACACTGATAGGACAGTCAGTGAGGAAATATACAGCAAAGGGGATAGTCATGATAGTCATGACACTAATCAGTCTCTTAGTGACAATGAGAATGAAAGAAATAGTACAGAGAATGATGAAGAAGAGGACACTAATGAGGAGCAAGGTCAACGTGAGGCAAGTCTAGAAGCTGATGATAAATTTAAAGACCAAAGTGACAGTATAGAAGGCAGTGAGGAAGATAATGATGATGATGGTGCTAAAGGTCAAGAAAGAAGTGATAAAATGGGGCATGAGGTGACTCATGGAAGCCATAGTAAAAATGAAAAAGCTCGTGACAACACCAAGGGTCACAACCATGATGAAAATACTTTCAAAACTACCATTACACCTCTTCCATGCACATATCAAAGGGTGTCAAGACAACTGTTTGTTGCCTCCAAAAGGCAAGGGACCTTGTCACCTACACCAACTCCAAGGCTTGATAAGGGTAAAGAAAAAATGGACAAGTTTAGGAGAAGTAAGAGAAGCAAGAAAACTACTCAAGAGCCTCAATTTATTGACCTAGACAGTGACACTGAAGATAAGGAGATGGCCACTAGACTGTTACTCCAAAGCAAGGATGCTCAAATCAAGGAATGGGAGAGGGATTTTGGTATGGCCAAATACATCATTCAGTACTATAGGAATTAGCACAAACACTTCAAGAAGATAAAAAGAGGTCTGGCCCTCCAGAAGAAGATGAAAAAATATTATGCCAAAAAGCACAAGCTTGTTTGTGCCAAACTGAAGGAAACTCTACTTGAAGTCCAAACCCTAAAGTAGGAAAAAGAGCATGACAGCCTTGGATTTTTTTCTGAGTCTTCTCAACAAGTATCCAAAATCATTTAAGAAGGCTCTCCACTAATTTTGAGAGGATTTGGCACATTTTTTGGTTTTTTGAGATTTTTAGGCTCATTTGCGCAGTGCCACTGGCGCTATGCAAACACATGGAGCATCCCCAGGAGGATAACTTGACACTTTTTGATTTCTCTCAACCTGCACATCATGCTCACCAAATTTCAGAATATTTGGAGCCGTTTTAACCCCTCAAAAGGTTAAAAAAACCTCATTTTTTTCACCTTTCTACCATTGTTTTGGGCCTGGCACTGCGCAAATGACAGTCTAGATATTTTTTCATTTTTTACTAGGCTACATGAGCTATATCAGAAAAATACAAGAATTTTTGGAAATTAGACTCATCAGGCTTTCCAACGAGCCATCACGGAGCCAAATCTGACATCGGGAAGGGATCCAAAACTTAGTCACAAAAGACCCTATTTTCTGCTAAAGTGGCGCTACGCAAATAGACTGTCTAAGTGTGTTTTGGACCAAAAGTCAACAAAACACACTCATTTATTGAAAAATTATATTTTTGAGTTTTTTGATACAAATCACTTTAGAATTAGGTGGAAGAAGTTATTTTCGCATTTATTTCATAGGATATTATGTGCCTTGGGCCTCACATGGTCTCTTGGCCATAAATGACATTTATGAGTGAATTTGACATTTTCCTACCATATTTAGGGTTTTTTACCTCTCTTGATAAGATAAATGGAGCATGAGGGCTTCATTGTAAATGTTGTCTTTTGATGAACTTGGAGAGAAATACATGGTTTTTATGAGCTTGGAGAAGAAACTGGTTTTGTGAAGTTGATGAATGGCTTGCTTGGATTGATGATGGAGAAGCTTGTTTGCAGGATTCCTAAGCTTGGTTAATGGTGATGTCTTATTAATTTTTTTATGTTTTCTTGTTATCATTATGTTTCACTCTTCTAATTTGCTATAGAACATAAAAGTATAAGTTGATAAATGCTCTTTGAGGCACCTCAGTCCTCTTATTTACTATGGCCTTGATGTTTTCCTCTGCTGGGTGTGTTTGAGGAATTCTTAACTACTCCTCAAGCCTCTCCATGCTTGTTTGTTTCAATTATGGATTAATATGATGGTTAAAAAATATGATTCACGGTAAGCCTTGCTTATTTGAGACTGTCTAAACTCTGTCTTGGAACCTTTATTTGAAGTATTTTTTCTAGGTTAAGTCAAAGAGGTCTTGTTCTGATCTTGCCCTTTGTCCATGCCTATCACCTTGCCTTATAGTTCTTTATATCTTGATCAAAAATATTTAGGAGTTCCCTCTTTGCTTGATTAAAGTTATTGTGCTAACTTGTATGTTTTCCCAATTCTGAAGGTGAATTTACTAAATTTAGAAGCTCTTATGCTTTCTATGTTTCACTAGAATGTTTATCTTGGATATTTATTGGTTTAAAGTATTATCATATAGTAAATGGTTTGCCCTAGCTCATGCTTAGTAGCTTGTGCTAATCATATTTAAGGCCTCCTTGTTCAGAGGTAAATGACAAAGGATACTTCACTGCCCTTTGCCCTACCTTGCTTTTCCCAAACTTGATGTCCATCGCTCCCCACACATTACCTTAAGGATCTATTAACCTAGCTAGATTGGCCCTACAACACATTATGATTCATCATTAAGACACTCATGACTTTCATTGACTCCATAACCCAATTATTTAAAGACCTCTCACTCCACCTATTCCACTTAACCATCTTACCCAACCAAAACAATCAACAAACCCTACACTTAATAACTATCCTAAAATAAAAACCCTAAGGCAAAAAGAATACATCCTTTGCACCCAATAGAGAGATCCCTCTCTAAGTCCAGGAAGGCTAGGTCCTAGGACTCCAAAGACTGGTTCCATGTTACCCTATCATTTGGTATACCAATCTGCCAAATCACTGGATGCTAATAGCCCCAATAAAGGATGAACCAATAATGGTGGTTGTGTTATGTCTTTGATGCCTAAATGGTGAAAGACCTGGAACCTCTCTCGGTTATGGTGGGAGGTCCAAAAGACATCTAGATCGACAAGGTCCCATTGGGTCCATTCTGGCGTCGAATAGGTATGGATTTGGAGATATTTGAGAGGATAGATATTATAATCAAAGCAAAATTCCGACATACATAAAACAAAGCGAAAGTAAAATAAATTTTCCCTTTAGATTAATCCTATGTGATCAGTGAATCAAAAAATATGGTTTTTCTTTTTTTGCGTATGATACTAAAATCCTAGAAGACCTAATCATCCTCACACACTCAAATGTAACTAGGCCTTGAGAATATATCTTGCGAATTCGCACAATGTCCCAAAGGCAACTGAAGAAAATCCGCCAAGGTAAGGGTAGAGGATCTAGTGCTTTCCTGCACCATCACCTATAGGGAAAGGATGCCCTAATTTTGGCTAATAAGCACCATCATCCCACGTGAGCATTTGAGTCTTGGGATTCTTCGTAGTTCAACTAACAGTACCGAGTATCAGTTGGGTCAAGCAGCCCCAATTGATACCACACGCACTGTGCCTAAGCCTAACCCCCTCTTAATCGGGTCTCTGTCGTGCTTGGGTTTTATTTTCCGTGGGCTGATAGGTGGATTTGAAAGTTCCCTAAACAATCAAATTCTATGTTTCAAGATGAATAATGACCAAGGCAGCTTATTGGATGCATACCCCCTTAATCCTATCTTAGACTATTAATTCTTTTGTGGCCCTGTGGGGAGAATTTAGTGAGTTTTGTTAAGTTATTTTTAGGTGTCTTTACTTTGCTTAGGGTGTGGATGTGTGTGAGAAAAAGGTGAACAAGCATATATTTAGAACGTGTGGATATGCGATGATCCTTTTCAAAATCCCCTATTTAAACTATGTTTTGTTGTTCCTTGCTCAAAAGAAAAACATGCGCGGATATGGGCCGCTTTCAATTTTTCCTAGTTAATCTACGTGATAAACTATAGGGAGATGGTGAGTTGTGAATAAAGAGTGTTCATATACTTGCCTAGGATCACCGGAGGGTACAAAGGAAGCAGAGATTACTTTCTCTTCTATTGACAATCCAATCCTAGTCCCGAAATCCTAGTGCAAAAATTGAACTAAACTAATGACTTTTACAATAGAAAAAAGAACTATCTAAGCATGCATGGACTTGGGCCACTTACTTTGGCTAATTATCTAGGTGTTTTGGTACCTAAATTTGCAAAACATAAATTATTTCGGTATGCAATTTAATTTCCCTCCTACTTAAACTATGTGTTAACTTTGCAAAAAACAACTTGAAATAACACTAATAACTAGACTACTAAAAGCAGCTAGAGTGAGCTTTAACAATTTGCGGGGAAACTCAACCAGTGATGGCAGATGTATTATGGGTTTCCAGTCACCTTTACAAGCAAGAAAAGATGGAATTAGTGGAGAAAATTCCACTTCTGGTTTTTGTGCGCAAAACGTTGAAACAAGCACGATTTCTGCGCGCAGGTCACCTCTAAATGCACGCACTGGGGTGCGCCTATCTGTGAAATGCGTGAAATTTTCCTGCAAAGTAGTCTTTGGGTGCTCTTCTGCTTTAGTCTGTCACTAGGAATGAAAAGGGGCAATTCCATCCCAACTTCATAGCAAAGACAAAGGTCTCTGCAAAAAGGCACAACCACATAAACCTGGAAATAAAAGTTAATGGAGACGCCAATCCTGTGTTGGCGTGTTTGGTGCACGAATGTACGAAATAACACTTTCTTAAGAGAGGTGGTTTTTCCCTCTTAAGTTATTGGTCACAGGCAAAAAATAGATGGAGTTAAGAAAATTAGTGGAACATGCTCAAACATAAACATACTAGATAGAGAAATAGCATGCATATTCAAACATAAAAATTAAACTAAAACTAAAAAAAATAACACAAAATCTCTAAATAGAGTCAAACAACTTTAATAATCCAAAAGGTGGTGCTTACATCCCCTCTTATTGAGTGCTGGTAGGAAATTAACCCACTTGCCAAGGGGGCCTTCGAACTATGGGCTCTAAGTCCCAATGAAAGGATTTCTTTACTTCTGAGCTGCCTTGGCACAAAGTCTCCCTCTCTCTACTACGATGGACTGGATTTGTTGGATGGCCAACAACTAAGTCCCCTATATCTCTGCTCCAAATCACACACTGCTGGTATTGCTTGGGCCAATTCTGGCCAGCATAACAATGTGCTCTCTTGTTTTTCATCTCTTGGTGGCCTTTTATAGGAGAATTTAAATCCTCCTTCCCTCTCTTGGTACATTGTGGATAGTGACCTAAGAGAGGAGGGTGATTCCATTGTGTGCCACATTTATTCCATTGTGTGCTCCCTTGATGTCCTAATGAGGCTTGGGTGGTTTTCCTTAGGCAACTTCAAGTGTGGAATCAATGTCCTGTAGTGTGCCTTGTGGTTTCGGAAATGACTTCTACCACTCCCAGGATTGCACACCTTTTTGAGAAAAAGGTGCGCTTATCGAAGAATTTTGTGCGCAAGGGCACATTTGACTGGCTCTTCCTGCGCACAATTTGATTTTTCCTTTCATACCTTAGATATTTTTAAATAATTTTAGATTCTCTAATGTCTTTTAGCCCTATAAATCCTTTTGCCTGACATTAAATAATGTCACCTTTGCTTGTCTGATTTTCCAGTGATAACAGTCATCACAACACCTATACTTTTGGTGACGTTCAGGTTTTGGTGACAAAGGCTCTTTTGACCATCACTAATGAACTTATGGGGAAACTTTTCGACCCTTTCCAATGTCCTTTTTTATTATAGTGACAAATTCCTCACTTTGGTCAAGGAAAAGGCTCTAATACCAATTGTTAGATACTACATATATAAATATAGAATCAAATCCAAAGTATCTATGAATATGATTAAAAAAATCCACATTTTATTATTATCAAACCCTTAATGCAAGGAAACATTTTATAATTTGTTATTTTTATAGAGGGAACTCTTTTTCACTTTCATCTTCAAGGGGGAATAATGCAAGAGCATCGACCCATCCCTTGAAAAATAATCAAGAACAAGTTCTAGAAGGTGATACTGTTAAAAAGGAAAGATAGTATATATTTTGTAAAGGATTAAAAGCTTGAAAAATCACATCTGTGAGAAATCTTAGGAATTTATTGAGAGATTTGTGGAGAATATCATGTAGAGATATTCGTGGAGAAGATCATGTAGAGAACATTGTGGAGAGGATCATGTTGAAAGCCTTATGGAGAAGATCTTGGATCTTGTAATGATTCATGATATTATAATTTCTAATATAAATTGTAAATGTGTGTATGAAGGGTGGCCCTTAGAAGAAATATTTGGCCAGAAAATGCACCATGTAATAGTTTAGTAATTAATTTAATGAAATTAGATTTCTACTTCGTGTAAATATGTGCACATATTTTGCCTCTATATGTTTTTATTATTATATATAGGTAGTGTTTTCATGACCTAGTTAGTGTGTTTTCCAAGAGCAAGAGAACTATATATGTGTTTTAGGGGTCGTAGTCACTTTACAGATGAAAGCATGATGAAAGCCACAAGTTTAAGAGATTTGGAAATTAATGTTGTCAGTAGACTTATGTGAGACTATACATACAACTGTACATGATGGAAGATTTGAAAGATCTTGAACAAGCTCGTGGACCATAACCCACAAGTCCAGGATCGAGACAAGTAAAAATATTGAAAATGATACACCCCCATAAATTGTTTTCATCAAGAGGTATCGAAGAACAGAATATTCGTGTGTGTACTATGGAGGAGAAGCAGTGGAAGAATGTGCAAGTTGACTGAAGATCTGTTAAGATATTTTTTTTCTCTGTGCAGGTGATTATAGAGGAGGGTGAGAATATTTCCAATGGTTTAGAGCAAGGGGTCCTCGTAGGGTTCCAAAAAAGAGAACCAGAAAGATGCCAACCATTAGGGGAATTTTGAGGTCTAAAATGGACCTCCTAAGAAAATTTTACAACCAAAAATAACTTTATAAGAGCCAATAGGATTCAAGATGATGATGTCAAGCATGGGAGATGATTGACCATTTTGGAGTAAAAATGTAAAAAATATTAAAAAATAATAAAATAACAAAACTACTCTTTCAACTCATATTTTCAACTTATCTCCCTAGGGTTTTAATAAGATTTCAAGCAAGAGTACTCATTGGATGAAAAATGTAATTCCTCATCCAAGAAGTACCCATGTTGCATACTTTTGTTGGACTCTGCTACATGAAAAATGAGAAATAAATGAAAAAATGTGATTGAAATCATGTTTTTCATGTATTTCTAATTTTTCATGTAGCAGGGTCCATCAAAAGTATGCAACATGGGTACTCCTTAGATGAGGAATCAAATTCTTGATCCAGCGAGTGTTACCACTCAAAATTTGAGTAAAAATTGTTATCACTCCACCGAATCTCTAAGGCTGAGAAAGAGTCCAAATAGAGGTAACCACAGACCAATATTTTAGCTTGGTATCTAGCCTTACTATTGGACTATATAAATCACTATTAAATGACTAAAGAACACACATTAATTATCAATCCATGGACACCTATTTATTCCAATGATAGTTGCATTGTATGTGTCGATACACCAACCAGAAGTAATTTCAAAGAAAAGAAATCATTGCTAAATTAAATGATGGAATTAAATTACACATGCAGAATTAAAAGGATCTACAAGACTGGAAACACACTTCAATTAATATTTTCTAGCATGCCACTTTATAAGTAACCAGCTAGCGTCTCTAATATCATATGTGTAATAGCATACAAAGTATTGAAATTGAAGTGGATATATTCACAGCTGAATAGCAACAAAAACACTCTATTGATACATAAAATGAAATACAATTACATACACACAACTACTTCAATCACTGCAATCCCTGGTAATAAGGAGGGCCCTTCCTCCCTAGTAGGGTGCAGGTCAAGGAGGAGCTTAATAGAAACTAAATTGAATAACGCATGTAACAGCAATAACATGATGATATATATTAATCTGAACACAATTACAGAGCCAAAATAATCTTGTTCTCTGCTAACCTTTTGAACTCTAGGGATGAGAACTATATAGTGGTTACATCAGAAAATTAAGGGATAGATCAGTCATGATGATCGAAATAGAACACATATAGTTATAACCATTTCCTAATAAAGTTCTGACTAGAAAATAAAAGATTACAATCAAAACTGCACTTAGGCTGTTATCCCAAAAATACAATGCTAAATAACTTATACGACTATCATAATAGAATCACAGCTGTAATGTAACAGCCAGAGGACAGATCAACAGCAAGTGTTGATAGGATCAGTCAGCGGTACAACTATATCAGCAGTTCGCCATCGGGTCTATAATAGCAGAGTGTAACAATAGTTTTCTTGCAGGTTTGTAACAACAAGGTGTAACATCATTGCTTTGCTGTAACAACACCCTCTTAACTACTCCTGTCAACTTCGTGCTGGGGATCTTTGGTTCTATAAATGACATCTGAAAATACAACACAAAGACCATCAATCTTCTCCAAACATTCACCATAAATTAGTCATAAAAAGGTACGATATATCATAATAATTGGTGAAATAGCAGAGTAATAAAAACAAGGTGAAATAGAACAAGTTAAGGTAGAAAGGTAGGAGAAAGAGGCAAAGATACTCCCATTGGTTATAGTTAAGAGGCAAAAGAGGGAAAAAAAATGTAGGAAAAGTGTACAAAACTGGCCCCAACATCTCCCCCCAACTTAAATACTTGTGTGTCCTCATGCAAACTCATCTCTCATGGGAATATATCCGGTGCAGGTCAGTGAGATCATAAGCACTAGTTGTATCCTCACCTGCAGACCTATATCCTTGATTGGCCATCAACTGTCGTACCCAGTATTCTGACTCATACTTACTCAATTCATAATTTATCTAGTAATCCTCAATTGGCAGCCAGATCAAATGAAACTTGAATCTCAATCCCAACCACAAAGCACCAAGGGATTGTACAATTTGTGCATAAGTTGGTACTGGAATGAGAATGGACCCTCCTTCAATAGCTTAGCACTGTTGGCTTCCGTGCATTTCAAGCACCCTGAAATTCTTGGATCTTCATCATTGAGAACTAATTAAGACAGAAGTTCACAATTCTTCTTCTATAAGTGGCAGTAGGTTAATTAATCCCAGGGGTACTCAACATTCTTTTGAATTCTTGTCTCAACTCAGTAGCTCATCCTGGTTCTGCTCGAACCCACAATGTCATCATATCCTCATTAGTCTCCATACATTTAATGGCCAGATGTCATTCAATCTGATTCTTCATGAAGGACACAAAAGCTCTCAATTGAAGATCTCCCATACAAGAGAATATTTTCACCCCCATCTACATACTCACATGTTCACAAATAATATTGTGTAAGAATAACTCACACAGCAAGCTTTGCTCATCAAAATTGGAGGCACGGAAAACATCTAGAAATGTACGAATGGAAGAACATAAATAAGGTATATCCTCCATAATAGCTTTCATCTGAAACAAGAAGTAACCATTAGGGGAGTTTTGAAGTCTAAAATGGGCCTCTTAAGGAAATAATAAAATAATAGCTAAACCAATAAAATAATATTTATGAATTTGCAATTTACTTTTTGCACCAAAATCAATGTAACCATAGTTAAATTCAATTCAAAAGTTGTACCAAAATAAAATTAATAAAAAAATTGTGATGTGACTATAAATAAGAATCAAATTTTCAAGAAAAAGTCATTATCATTGAACAACTAATGCATTTGTACTTTGTGCTTAAATAACTTAAAATAAAATATAAATATAAGTTTATAAATTATTAATTATATTTTATGTTATTAATTAAAATTTATATTATTTAAATTGTATAATAACATGTAATTAATATACTATATAAAAATAATATAATATAATATAATATAATAAATGTATAGGGATATGCATTGTTTCTTTCAAGGAATATGAAATGACAATAATATTATTTTATTAAAAAAGTGTGAAATGACATTTATTATGAGTACTTTACTTCGCCTTTAAAATTACTTAGAGCACTACCATGGTTAACCATGAGCTTTTATCCACCATTGAGAATTTGACAAGTAAGTACCTTTAACTCAAGCAATGCCACCTCAACTATTAGGGATGATGTCATCCCCTAAAATGTGATTGGTTCTCATAAAGTGAATTTTTATTGTACATTTTCCTTAGGAGGCCCATTTTAGACCTCAAAATTCCCCTAATGCATTCTCACAGAAAAATAGGATAGGATGGAGAAGGCCGCCTACAACCTAGAAAATTGAGGGCGAGGTCATGAAGTTTTTTCTTGTCTAAGATGAGGTCCTGAACCTGTTGTTATAATAGCAGTAGCTGTTGTTCCTATTTCTTTAGAGCTTCCTTCTTCTTGTAATTCTCCCATCCTTTCTTCAACTCTTCTTTCATCCATATTTCATGTAAAGTGTCTATCTATCTCTGATATTCCTTTAACGAAATCATCCCCTCCCAAAGGGATATTTCTTCCTGTTTCCACTTTTGTAACTCAAAAATTAGCAAGATTTTCTCAGAACTCCATCCCGAAATGGGACTCGGCGTTCTCCTGCATTCAATATATTCATAAAAAATGGGTGTACCAGCCTCTACAACATGGGGTTGTTCCACCTCTGTTATTGGTTCTTATGTAACAGTAGCCTCCTCGGTGGGTTCTTGTATGTAAGCCCCTTTGTTTCCACCTAGAGTAGCCTCTATGTCCATTGTTGTTTCTTCTACAATAGGAGTGGCCTCCATAGGTTCTTGTGGGTCGGCTTCTCATTAGGGGAATTTTGAGGTCTAAAATGGGCCTTCTAAGGAAATAATAAAATAATAGCTAAACCAATAAAATAATTATTAGATATAATTTTTGGGATTCAACTGCGTAAAGTAAGTCATTCATCTATGACCAATTCCATGAGAGATAGTCATAACTGACTAATTTCTCATGATTTAGAATAGTCCACTTAGCACTTATTGCATCAGGTGATGCTCACATGGGTGAAGAAGTGGGATTGAAACTAGTGAAATGAATCACATATTGTCAATCATCACTTACGGGGCTTGCACCCGGTAACCAAGACTTCCTGGGAGGTCACCCATCCCAGAACTCCTCTAGCTCAAGCGTGCTTAACTATGGATTTTTCCCCAAAATCAAGCCCACTTAGCTTGCTACCCCATTTGCCAAACCTTAACAAGTATTGTGCCTCATGAACCATTCAAGTAGAGCTAACTTTACTCTTTGTATTGTGCCCAATAAAATAATATTTATGAATTTTCAATTCACTTTTTGCACCACAATCAATGTAACCATAGTTAAATTCAATTCAAAATTTGTACCAAAATAAAATTAATAAAAAAAATGTATTAATGTGACTATAAATAAGAATGATATTTTCAATAAAAAATCATTATCATTGAACAACTAATGCATTTGTCATCTGTACTTAAATAACTTAAAATAAAATATAAATATAAATTTATAAATTCTTAATTATATTATATATTATTAATTAACTTTTATATCATTTAAATTGTATAATAACATGTAATTAATATATATATATATAAATACTATACTATACTATACTATAATATAATATAATATAATAAATGTATAGGGATATGCATTGTTTCTTTCAAGAAATATGAAATGACAATAATATATTTTTATTCAAAAAGTGTGAAATGACATTTATTATGAGTACTTTATTTTGACTTTAAAAGTACTTAGAGCACTACCATGGTTAACCATGAGTTTTTATCCACCTTTGAGAATGTGACAAGTAAGTACCTTTAACTCAAGCAATGCCACCTCAACCATTAGGGATGATGTCATCCCTTAAAAAAAATTTGGTTCTCATAAAGTGAATTTTGATTGTACATTTTCCTTAGGAGGCCCATTTTAGACCTCAAAAGTCCCCTAATGAGGTCAATTATTACAGGAGGTTCTGCTTTAACTGTTGGTTCTTGTGTAACAACAATATCATCAACAGGTTCTTGTGTAACAGCCTCCTGTTGTTCTGTTTATGTTTCCATTGAGCTGATATTTTCTCTACAGACCTTGTATCCCACTGCTGTTAAGTCTTGAAAACATGTCATGCATACCAACACCGGGATTTCCTTCCCCTCAGATAATTTCCACTTTAATTATTCATTCTCTTTTCTTATATTTTCGAGTTCTAAAAACAGGGCATTGGTTTTGTCCTTCCCTGATGAGGAGGGTTGCCTTTCTTCTTCTTGGACTCCTGGTTTTGTCTGTTTTTTGGCCGTAGGAAAAGATTCTGCAGGTATGCTGACTTTCACTCTTTGTTTTGGTCTTCTATCCCCAATTAGTTCATCAATAGGCTTTTTCCCAATCCTAACTCAGCAAGCCGAGTCTGGGTTTCCACCTCTGCCTGACTTCCTCCTGAAGTCATGGTTTGTTTCCCCTAGCTTGTCCTCAAACTCTTTCGCTTGAATTATTACCAAGTTTTTCCTTGCTGGCCTAGGGCATCCAACACGATTAGCTTAATGAGTCTGTGATTAGTCACACATGCCTCTGGGTGTACTTCTGTTTTTACTACTGCCGCCATATGTTTGATATTCCTTAACAAATAAAATGAAATATTAATTCTTTGCTGGTGCCGAAGGTGATTAAGCTGTAATATTCCAAATCTGGATTTTTCTGCTCCATCGGGAATATCTTAAGATCTTTCAATTCCTTCTTCAGTGAGATATCACAAGTCCATTTCAGAGATTTACTATTGGGGAATTTACAGGATATGACTTCTTCCAAAGAAGGGAGAAATCCTGAGGCTAGCTGGCCCTTCACAAACTCTGTCTATAGATATGCAATATTCCACCTCGGGAATTTCTGCTACAGGGTCCTTGAGGACACTGTATAAGGAAGCTGCTGCAAAAATAAGACAAACCACTACTGGGATGCCTTATAAAATTCATCCTAAAACTCATATGCATAATATGAGCTCAAAGAAATAACTCTAGATGGGTTATTCAGATCTCCCCAATCTAGGTATCTAAAACAATGCTCAATGAGAGAGCTTACAACAACATAAGAACATAAACACTGGAATATGAAAATCTGAACATGCCATGAGAGGGAAATGTATGCAGCCATAATTATATGATTATATCAGCAAAAATATACAAGAAATAGTTGAGGGACAAGCCACTCAAACTTTAAGAGAAAACCTCCAATGAATGAACAATGAAATACATGAGTTGTTGCAACTCCACAAAATGCCAGAGAGCAGTGACTGCACAGTGTATATGAAGGTATAAGCTGTTGAACATAAATAAATACATATTTGGCTGAAGGAATACAAGAAATAGCCCAATAACAGAGAAATGGGCTGAAATACAAGATTTCTAGCCAATCTATGAAGATTGCTAGAAATGCCGGAGAAAACCAAAATGTGACAAAAGAGTTGTCACTGCAACTAATACAAAATATGAATGAGGTTGTGGCTGATCTGAAATATGATTTCCCTCCTCTGATCATGTCTCTGATACAAAGGGCTGATCCCTTTGTCTCAAAAACATCCTCCTGATGAGCTCATGAAACCCTCTCTCACTGCCTCTTCTAAAATAACACAGTTTCCTCCATGAGCTGCACAGTGGGAGATGATGGAAGGTTGGCCCATGCCAATAGATCTGATATGAAGCCCGAGAATCCTCCTTGCAGCACCTCCAATGAGTGGATCACTCCTCCACTAAAGAAAACAAGACAAGAGAGACTCCATGAGTTCCTCTCTTGCTGCACCCAGCAACACAACGTCCTCTCTGTTGCAGAAATAACGTTGTAGAAGATGAATGTAGCTGTTGCCAATTCCAGATTGAGGAAATTTAGCTCAATCATCTTCCTTCCTTGAGGAAGAGGTAGGAATTCCCAACCGGGAACACCCTAGTTCCCGAGGGCACCATCACCCTGCTAAACACCCGGGGATGCAAGCTTGCAGACCCAAGTCTGAAACTCTAAAACATAACATGTATCCAAATGGGCTGGCATCTCCTCCTTATAAACAAAAGAAAATATTATCCACCAAGGTCCCACCAATTAGGGTTTCCACCCTTGCATGAGTGTCTTCCCTCCAAAACAGCGCAACTTCTCTAGGAAGCCTCTCCTCCTTGGGTAGTGCTGTTGACTTTAGTCAAAGATGACTAATCCAAGTGAGCTGGGTTCCATTCACACCCTTGGTGTTTATTTCAGCTGCTTTATTCTCCTCCTTTTCACATGAGGAGTGTTATTTCTTCATCTAAAAGGGGTTAAGGTGTCTACTTCCCCATTTTATTAAATAAAAATAAAATGTGCAACTATAATGTTCCATTTTAGCTTGAGGCTAAAATTGGGAACATTACATAAGTAGAGGAAAGTGATAGTTGAACACTATCGTGGGTATTCCCTCACAAGTGATATATTTAATTAAACCCAAGGTAACATCTTCCCAAGGATGAGGAAGTGATAATCTATCAATTCCTCTCCCTTTATTCTCCATTTTTTCTTCCCCTACTAGGAAGTCTTCTTTCAAGGAGGGGTCATTGATTTTTCTGTTAAACCACCTTCGCCCCTCTACTGGTAATGAATTTACCTCGGTAATTACCTCTTCAGTCACCTCCACTTGCATGTCCCTTACTCAAGTATTATTATTGTTCAAGTTCTGAGAAAATTCAATTGCCACCGCCTCGTCTGAGCCTTCAAGCTTCTGGAAAAACTCAATCCATCCGGCATCTCTGAATATATGGTAAGCTTCTGGAAAATTTTGCAAAGTGTCCATAGAATCCAGCTCGTGCTTGATTGCTGCTCCACCCATCTCTGCTATTCGATTCTAAATTTACTTCTTGTTGTTCAACCCCACTATAATATCACTGCATTTTTGAATTCGCTTCTTTTTTGTTCAGCCCCACTGTAACATCACTCTGTTTTTGAATTCGTTGATTCTCAGTGTCTCTTCTTATCCCAATCGATGAGTTTACAATTAGAATGCAAGGTTTCAGTCGAGGAGGTTGATGGGAGGTGATGGCTTTCATGGATTCACCGAATCATACCTCACACTAATATTCATAAATGGCTCATTATGGAAAGTAATGGGATTTAGTACATTGTCTCTTTTCCAACCAGATTCGGCCATCATTGGAAATTTTGTTATTGATTAGGTGCATATGGATTTGATAGATATTTATGATTACAAATTTTTGCAATGATTTCAAGACATATCCCCTCCCCCACCTTAATGGTGATGGCCTCCCACGGCCGTCAGAGGAGTATCATTACTTTGCCAATTAATCACCAAATCATCAATGACAACATTTATCTTTTCAATGACATACCTGAGGTGACGTGGAGGAAGAATTTGAATTGGCAGCATCCTACTTGCAGCGCTTGTGTTGTTGCGTTTGGCCAGCACGATTATTGTTGTTTATGGAATGAATCATAAATAATAGTATTCGTGGATGTCGACTGTTACATGTGTAACAACCAAGACAACCCTTAGATTAATCTCATAAAAACATAATAATCAGGAGAAATTAGTACAGAAAAGGAAATTACATGAATACCATCATCCTATAAAATATATCAGAAAGGGGAGACCATGTTTCAGGAAGAAAAACATTGGTGTAACAGCCAGCACAAAAGTGGTTTTCAGTTGTTACTGACTGTCTAAATGCGCCCCGGAAAGGGGTTTTCATAGTTAGATTTATTTTTGTTTTTATTTTTATTTTGTTATTTATTTATTTTATTTTATTTATTATTATTATTATTATTATTAAACAGGTGTAATAGCTACCACAAAGTTGGTTTTCAACTGATGCACTTATTGGAATTTCAATTTTTAAGGCTACACAAGAGAATGTTCCCCTACTATCGTAACATGAAGATCATAGACCGCGAAAATGTTGACAAATGATTCCTTAGAAGCGGGTTGATGATATAACCTTATACGGTGCCCATTAACCAGTAACTATGTCTTAGCACTGTCAATGGTAACCAATTGTACAATCCCATTGTTAAATATCGTATCCACTTCGTAAGGACCTAGCCATCTGGTGCAGAGCTTTCCTTTGAAATCTTTGAACCTTGAATTACAAAAGATCCCAATCTCCTTTCTGGAAATTTTTCTTCTTAATAAACCCATCATGCCATATGGCTCTTTGCTGTTGAATGATCTCTATCTTTTTAATGGCATCCAGTCATTTCTCTTCCAACTCATTGAGCTGGTTCAGTCTTTGAGTCTGTGTTGTACTCAAATCCAGATCAACCTGCAATGTTTTTCTTAATGTCTTTATTTCAAATTCTATGAGAAATAAGGGATTCTTACCACACACCAATTCATATGGTGAGAAGCCTGTAGTATTTCTCCATGTTTTTCTGTAAGCCCACAGTACCTCTGGAAGTTTCTCGGCCTAGTTTATTCTGTGGCTGGCTACTGTCTTTGTTAAGATTCCCTCAATGAATTTATTGGTGCTTTCTACTTGACCATTTTCTTGTGGGTGATATGGTGTAGTGATTCTGTGATGAATTCCATATTTTTCAACCAACTTCTTGATCAAATGAGATGTGAACTAAGGCCCCCCATATGTCACTCTCTCTCTAGGTATCCCAAAGCAAAAAAAAATATCTTGAAACATGAAGTCATAAACATCCTGCTCTGTTGCTCTAGTTAGTGCCTTTTCTTTGACCCATTTTATGACATAATCAGTGCAGACCAATATGTATGATTTTTGTTGTGATGAAGGATTAATTGGCCCCACAAAGTCTAGGGCCCATTTCTCAAATGGTTCTATTACTATTTGAGGCTATAACGACATCTCATCTGATTTTAGAGGTTGGCCCATCCTTTGATAGTTATCACATCCTTTCACAAACTTCTTGGCATCCTAGAATATAGTTGGCCAGTAGTATCCAGTTGAGAGTACTTTATGTCCTGTTCTCTTGTCCATGAAGTGTCCTCCATAGGTTCCTCATGACAAGCCTTCAAGATCTCAAATACTTCGTCTTCTCTAACACATCACCTAATCTGAAAATTTGGCCCGGTGTGATAGAGATTGCCTTCTATCCAAGAGTAGGTAGCACTTTGTTATATAATATTCCTTCTTTCCTTGGAAGAAAATTGGTGTGGGAATTTTCCTGCAGCAAGGTAATTGGCTATATCTGCATACCATGGTGAGTGAATAGAGATGGAAAAAATATATTCATATGGAAAATAATCCTCAGTGGCAGTGCAGTCATCACTTATAGTTAACTTAGAAAGGAAATCAACAACTATGTTATCTTTCCTGGGTTTATCTAAAATAGTAATATCGAATTCTTGTAACAACAATAACCATCATATAACTCTACCATTAGTAACAGGTTTTTTCATTAAAAATTGAATTGCAGCATGGTCAACATGTACAAATACTTGATACCCAGTGATGTAGTGTCAGAATTTTTTGATAGCATGCACTACTGCTAGGAATTCCTTCTCAGTAATAGTGTAGTTGAGTTCTGCTGGAGCTGCCTATTTGATAATAAATAAGAAGGTTTATTCTCTCCAAATTAATCTCCAACAAACACCCACATCCATGCCTATAAGATTCATACCTAATATAAATGTAAATTCTAAATGGTCCTCATAAAACAGTATGCCATTATTACTAATTATTCAAATTTAAAAAGGCCTTCTCACACTTGCCTTTCCACACAAATTCCACATCTTTCATAAGTAATGAAAATAGAGGAGATGCAATATTTGAAAATTTCTCTATAAATCTCCTATACTATCCTGAATGTCCCAAAAAACTACATACCTCTTTCGAAGTCTTAGGGGTCGGGATTTTCGAGATTACCTCAATTTTTGCAGGATCTACCTTAATTCCATTTGCTTAAATGAAATGTCCCAACACAATTCCCTCGGTCATCATCATGTGGCATTTTTCCGTGCTCAGAGCAACATTAGTTTTTTCACAACATTGCAGCACTTTTTCCAAGTTAGCTAATGTTGTCTCAAAGGCATCCCCATAGGGTGTAAAATCATCCATAAATATTTCAAGACATTCATTCAAAAGATCAGAAAAAATACCGAATATTTCCCTTTGAAAGGTTGCTGGTGCATTACAGAGGCCAAAGGGAAGGACTCTGTATGCAAAAGTACCCCATGGACAAGTAAAAGTTGTCTTGTCTTGGTCTTCTAGGGCAATATATATTTGATTATAGCCACTAAACCCATCTAGAAATGAAAAGGATTTTTTCCAGAAAGAGTGTCCAAGACCTGATCAATGAATGGTAAAGGAAAATGGTCCTTTTGAGTGGCCTTGTTAAGTTCTCTATAATCAACACAGACTCTCCATTTTCCATTCTTCTTCGGAACTATGACAAGAGGAGACACCCACTGACTGTCATAAATGGGGTAGATGAAATTAGCATTAAGTAGTTTCTACAATTCTTCTTTCACTATCTCCTTAAGTGCAGGTTTCATTCAGCGTTGAGGTTGTCTAACTGGATTGCGATCCTCTTTAAGGTAAATGCGGTGAGTGCATAGGCCAGGATGGATTCCTTTCATATCACTATAGTCCTATGAAAATGCTTTTTTTTTTATTTCTGTAATGGTTGTATTAGCAATCTGTTTTGTTCAGCAATCATATTAGGATTGATGTTCAAACATTTTCCAAGTTCGATTTCAATGAGACTACTGATAGTAAGTGGAGTTGTTTTCAAATGTTCAATAATTGCATCATCTTCCTCATATTCTTCTCCCAAATCTCTAATGGATTCAACAAGGAGAGAATTACTAATAAAACCATTAATGATATCATCCTCTGTTTCATCCTTAAAGTATTGTGCTTTTCCAAGCGCGAGAAGAGGTAGGGAAAGATTAGATTCAGGTGTAAACTCGTCCCACCAGGGACTACTCGAATCCATATGAGGTTTTTCTGGGGGATAGAGGTTCAGCTTCTGAGTGGCATGTCCATCTGAGATCACCATAGATCCGGACCTACATCCGATATATGCATCTGTAGTGGCTAGCCACGGTCTTCCCAATATTAAAGGATGACCCCCCAGGTTGGATTTGGTTTGTAAAATGAGAAAGTTAGCTGGATAATTCCAGGAAGCCACAATGATAACCACATCTTCAATTACTCCTTCGGGCTTGACATTGGACCTATCTACTAATTCAAGAAATGTAGGTGTAGGTATAAGTCCATGGAGTCCCAGAGCGATGAAGATGTCTTTATTCATGACATTAATAGTTTCCCCTAGATCAATCAAATTATTGGTTATGGGATGATTGTCAATATAAAAAATCACTGTAGGGTTCCCTGGGTCATTATATTTAGTCAACAAAGGTTGATCAATCATAAGATCGCATAGTTTTCCCATGACATGGATAGCAATAGGGTATTTATGTTTCCTTCCAGGTATTTTGACACATATATCCATCAATGTTTTAGCATATATAGGCACTTATTTAAGAGCTTGTAACAGTGGAATCCACACATACAAATTTTGCAGCTCCCTAAGGAATTCAGATTTAGGTTGTGAGACTAGCCTAGTTTCAGTTAATCGTTGAGGGTATGGGGGATTCTAAATGCTAATAGTTGATTCAGCTATCACAGATGTACCAGGCTTACTCAAATTGGATACTATAGGAACAAGAGACACTCCCTAGCTAGTTGTTACAGATGTAACAGTCGGTGCCATATCAGTTGTTACATGTGTAACAACTACCTCAGAATCGTTTGTATCCTTCCTGTGTGATTCACTTTCTTCGATAATAATGGGTGTATGCTCATAATTGATTACTTTCCCTGATGGAAGCCGAACCTCATTAAGTTTGATAGGAGTAATAAGATAAGTCTAGAGGGTAACTGTAGCATCCATGCTCTGGGCTGCCTTATTATTTGGATTGGGGTTAGGTTGCATAGGTAATTGGGGTTGGACATAAGGTGTAGGATTTTGAATAGAAGGTCGTTATAACTACTGTTGTTGAATTGGTATTGGAGGGGGTACTGGACCTTCACCATTTCTTCTCCAGTTCTGACCCTGAGGATTGGGTTGTGATGGAGGATATTGCATTGGTGGAAGAGATGGCTACTGGTTCCATGGTGAAGGAAATTGTGTTGAGGAAGGAGTAGGATACTACCATGGGTATTTTTGACTATTATAAACATTATTCCAAGAATAAAAAAGAGGAAAAATTTGAAGGAATACCTATAGGTCATTGTTGTCATGGTCTCCTTGATCCGATGAAATAAGAAGATTGAACATCCTCGCTTTATTCTTGAAGTACCACCTTCAATCTGCACAACTCAGGACACTGATTCGTAGAGTGCGCCAACTCACAGATGTTTCATAGGCTGACACTATTCAGTCCACATTCTCTTTCCAAATTTTTATTTTTGCATCAGGGACAAAATATTGCTAAAGTCTGCTTCAACTTCTGCTTGTGATTTCTTGACTTGTACCATAGTGATCTGGGCAGAGAGATTTCTAAGGAGGTCGGTTTTAAAATCCTCAAATAAGTTCCTGATCTCCGCTCTGGTTACTCCTCCACTTGTGGACTTCTATATCTGAAGTGAAGGATCCTGAACTGAAACTCTCCCCTTGACCGATCCTCTTGAGCTATGCAGGCAAAGCTTCATTATCTCATCAAATGTCTCTTGAGATATGTCTCCTTTTCCTATTAAGTATAGATGCTCCAGACAATCATCTCTTAAACCTCTTAAGAATATTGACTTTAGAATTTCTGGATCTAAACTACTGAACTTAGACCACTGTAAATTGTAGTGAAATCACTCTGGATAGTCCTCCAGGCTTTCATCCTCCTTCTCTGCAATTATAAAAATCTCGTCCTTCAAGTCCCTGGTTCAGAATTAGTTTTGATACTTAAAGAGTAAGGCCTCTCTCATGTCATTCTAGGTTCGAATCTATTACACAACATTTTTTCACTGTCCCTACAATCCCCATCTCGCCCAATGGAGGGTCATTTTTGTGATCAATAAGCAGTGTCATGCCTTGCAAAGACCGTCATTGTATCCCTTTACATGAGAGTAATATTCCTTCTGTTGACAATTCCCTGAGTAGAGACTCAAAAACCCTTGTTTTTTCTTTGGCGTGAGTAGTTAGTTATGCCCTCATGCCGAAGAGGAAGATTAACACTGGGAGCTGCACCAGCTAGCACGATGTCTCAGCTAGCCACCTGCACCGAGCTATTTATGGAATGTTTTTCAAAAATAGAGGTGGAGATTCCACTCCAACAACTTCGAGGATGAGTCATTGGGAGTGGTTTAACTGAATAAACCACAGACTCCCTCCTTTAGTTTATGGTTTCCACCTCTTATGGGAACTCCCTAAAGGATAGGCCTCCCTCCCACGTTTGTATGGATCCTAACCTCCTCCTTTTCCTCTATAAAAAGAAGCTATCTCTCTTTGCATAAGCTAGTTGAACATGGAGAATTGAACATACTATAGCTTAACTATTGAAGAGATAGAATGAGAAGGAATTACATTAAGAGAGCTTGAGTCCATGCCTTCTGAGAGAGCTTGAGTCCATGCCTTCATCCCGTCCAAATTCCCTGACGGGCATCTGAGACGCGCTTCGGCTGAACCCCTTTGGAGGATACTGTGACATCAAAGAATTGGTTGTAACTCTTCCTTCTATCAATACATATACGTGACTATTGTTTGGTTCCCATTTTGTATTATGTTAGTTTTTTAATGAAATATGCTTAGCCCTCTTTGACTGGCTAGTAGTTACGAATGAAATTATTATGTCGTATGTTGTTCTTGTTTGTTGTTATATGTGCAGGTATCCGAGAATTACTGTGGAAGGATTGTGACTTGCCAAGGTAGGAGCAAGAGACCACCACCACTACAGCCACGATGACAACATTAGATTCTAGGTAGGTCAATCTACCATGTCCTCTTTTCATTCAGTAATTAGGAATCAACAATCTAGCATGTCTCTTTGTTTCTAGACCCACTCTAGGGTTAGAGGGATCATCTCTGTCCACAGAAAGGATTTACTTGCTTAACAAATTAGCGAATCTACTAGGGATTAGTGTGAGTTTGTTTTTTCATCTTGTCGGGTCAATTTCAATCATAGATTTGCTTATCTATATTTTTCTGGTTTGCTTGCTTAGTTTATATCCTCTGTTCAGCTCCAAAGTGTCAAGATTGACCTCTGCTCATTGAATTTTGGTTTTTCCCTTTTTTCCCATAGTTATCTGGCTTGGCGCGCTTTTTATTTGAACAGTCGCACCAATTGGCACAAGTTTCTTTTGATGCAGTCGCACCAAGCCCTGTTTGGCGCAGATTATAGCCTTACAGTTGCACTGAAACCTGTAGGATTTGGTTTGACCTCCTTAATGAGTCTTTTGGTCAGTTGTGCTTGCTTCTGGGTTATTTTTTATGTGTAATTATGCCTTTGGGACTATTTTGAATGTTGTCGACTTGCTTTTCTAAGTCATTTTTCCATCTTCTTATTGGTGTAAATTGAGGCCTTAGGGTTTCTAAGTGTCTTGGTGCACTGAGCCTTCTGTTTGGAAATCAGGTCGTTTTGATGATTGTCAGCCTCATTTTTGGGTCGGTTGCACTTATTTTTCTTGATATTTTTGAGTGATTGCTTTGATTGAAGGATCCTTTCATTTTTCAATTGATTCTTCTCCTTGTTGCTCCAAGCATAGATTACATTGCTTGTTTTGGGTCGTTTTGAAAACTTTATTTTGATTTGGAAGATTGTAGCATTAGTTTGAGTGCTTTCTTGTGTTTTCTTTGCATTTGATTGAGCCATTCAATTTTTATTCTTACACAATACTCAATGTTAGTATGAATCTTTCGTCAGAAATTACCACTTTAGCTACGCATAACAAATATCCCTAACATCAATTATGGCTGCCAATATATTTAAGTCTGTAGTTAGTTGATCCAAATAATGTTGCACAAATCCATATCTAAGCATAAAATACATTAAGCAGTAAAAATAAAATGTAGCTCCATGCATCCAATAGAGAAGACAAGAACAATGTATTTGAAAGAATTTTGTATATTAAAAGGGGGCACCTAAGAGGAAAACAAGAAAGGTGTTTCCGATTCTCCTCAATGGGATGGGTTCTTGAAAGTCCTCAGCATTTTAGATCTAAAATTTCTCTCTCTTGTTGGTGTAGAAAACCCAAACAAACATAGAACTCAAAGGGAGCTCACAAGGAAAAATTGGAGAATGTGACCAAGAGTATAGATCTGGAGTGATCTAATGCAATGAAAGGTGACTAATGAATGGGGAAAACCCTTCTATTTATAACAAAATATTAGGGCGGTCTAGAACTTGGTGCATGAATAAAATATTATTAATTAAATTCTAGAACCACCCTTTAGGAATATTTTATTATATTTGTTGGAAGGAAAAGGATTTTTGACTTGGGTCAATTCCTTTATTTATAAATAATAAATAAATAAATGGTTTATTTATTATTTTAAGGAAATGGTGGGGATATAATTAAATAAATAATTCTTTATTTAATTATTTATAAATGATTTAGTCAAATTTAACTAGGAATATTATTTAAATAGGGATTTAAATAACTTATTCCTAGGAAATAATCAAATAAATAAGGATTTATTTAATTGATTTCCTTGTTTTGGTTTAAATATGACCAGGAAATATAAACAAATATAGATTTGTTTATTATTTCCTTTTGGGGTTTCCTGTTTAGACCATAAATAACTTAATAAAGGTGTTTTACTAAGTTATTTCACATAGTGAAAGATATTTTACTTAGGGTAAAATTGGTCTTACATGGTGTACTTGGGTTCATCTAATGATAATAGGTTAGATGACGAAAAAATGGTGTAACAGATTTCCCCCCAAGGTACAAGTGTTAGGAGCAAATCGTATGACCAAAGTACGTTGTAAGAACTCAATCAATAAACATCAAGAGGGAAGTTAGAGAGAGAAATGTAAGGTAGTCTAATGTGCTAAAGGACTAGACCCTGAGGAGACGAGACTTACAGGTGCAAACAAGTCTCTAGTTTATGAAGTGGTACCTGTGCTAAAGGCGGCGGGGGAGGCATACCTATGCCCGCTGAGGCAAAGTACAAAAGAATAGTATGTCCAGTAAACAAGGAACTGAACTATAAAGTACATGTTGGCATAAATACGAGCCAAAAAAATAGAATGATGAATCCCACATACATGTTGTGCCTGGAATAACAACCAAGACCTATAAAATAATATTTTAGTACATGAGATACAAATACAACCCAAATGCCCCCTATACATGGGGAAGGGCTCACAAAATCTGAGTGATACATGCAAATCTAAAAGGCGCTGCAAGCAGCTGAGGCTGACATCATCAAATGTAAGGAGCTACATCAAACGCTGAAATGAAGAAGTCATTCGGGCATGTGGGGGGCTACCTACAGGGCCACCCCCTCGTGAGGGTTGAGACATCTCACACACACCCGAGAATCACCAATAGTTGTTGCCGCATCACTGGACCATCAAGTATACAGATCACAATCATGCTGAAAGGAGCTCGAACCAAGGTACACCACCCTCTAGACCTGGCTTCTAGAGTAAATGAGCTGATGTCAACAGAAGGAGGTCCACCATAGGTGAGGCAATAAGGGATCCTCAACTAAGGCACGAGAGAAAATAGTAGAGCGACTAACAGACGGACACTAATGATGATGATGAAATGGGGGATACTGAGTAGTGGATGGACGACTTCCCTTGTTAGAGCATAAAGGGTATGAATGGCTTGGAAGCGACTGACACAATATCATGAGGGATAGGGGAAAATGGTATTGGAGGCCAAGATGTGCAACACGAGAGAGGGACTAAGCAATGAAGGATGGAGGACTATAGCGGGATACAAAGGGACTCGAGATAGACTCCATGACTGCAATGATGACTCAACTCAGATGCTCTAAGCAAGGGTGACTCGATGGTACTTCCACACAATAAAGGTCCAATGGGGGACCATAAAAAAATGAGTACAATAGGGTATCTCATGATGAAAATCAACATGAACGAAGACAAGTAAAGAGGAAAAGTGGTGCCCCAAGTGCAAGTGTTGTAAGTGGAGAAATTCGATTTGGAGGAGATGCGAATAGACCCTTCATGGACAAAATGTGTCCTGGTGAAGTATCAAAACATGAAAAACTAACAGATACCCATTTGAGTGCTCGATGAGAGCCTTCCAATGGTGCAGACGGTGTGTCAAACGGGGCTATGGTTTGGTCGCAGCGGGCGAAAGAAAAAGCAGGGGTTTTTCTTCTAATAAGGCATTTCCCCTCCAAATACATTCATTTGCTTGTGTTGCTGTGGTGAATGTGGAGAGGAGAGATGGCCCTAAATCTTGCGGCGATTGTAGCAGAAAAACTGACCGTTGGAATCGAGATCTGTCAGTTGTAGGTAAGAGGCCTAATCCTACTCTTTGTTTTTTATGGATTAAAAGTGCAGATTAGGATCCCAAATCTCAGTAACAGCCCCTACCTCATCATTACGGCCAGGTTGCACTTTTTGGGGCAAAAGCTGCGACCTGGGATGCAGGTTTGGGCTTGAAAAGTGTGACCTTTCCCAGGATTTGGCCAAAAAGTGCGACCTATCAGATGGAGGTGGTTTTAGTGCTGTTGTGGGCTGAGATTCAGTTTTTGTGTAATTGAATGCATTTTTACCTATCTGTAGATTGACAAAGATGATGGTTTTGTGTAGATATGGAAAATATACGGATCAAGTGGAGAGATAGAGACCTAGGTACATTACGGATGGAAATCCAAGCGGATCAGGGTGTCTGCCATGCATTGGCTAGGTTTGGGGTTTTGAAATTTGTGGAGAACCCACTGATGAGAGCTGGGGAGCCCTTGTTGGCCCGAATTGTCAGTTATTGGGATCCATATCATGAGGTTATTATAGTGTAGGGGCACAGGATTGAGCTGACAATCTAGGATCTGTATTTCCTGACTGGTCTCCCACCATTAGGGATGGTGGGAAATACACAACAAGTGTTACCGCGGGGGCGTGACATCATGGAGTTCGTAGAGTGACATTGTCACCCAGGTATCTGAGTCAAAGGGACTCGGATATCGATTGGGGATCTAGAGTGGTTGGAGACCCGGGCAGTAGCGACAGCAGTGTTGCAGATTTTGGGCAGCCAGGCGCTCCATCACATCACTGGAGGGCAAATGATGATTGTAGAGAGTGTGTTGAGTGGGACCTACTATGGGTGGGCCCAGATGATGTTGGTGTCGTTGAAACGACAGCTGTCGCTGTGTAAGCGGCAAGTGAACCATGATTGTGCTTATGGGACTGTATTGTGCTACTTTTTTGAGAATATCCCGACCTTGCGACCTTGTGTACAACTACCTGATGGAGGTCTGAGAGAACCCAGGATGCGTCGGTGGGGATGACTACTATGTAGAGGTGGGGGAGGGGCAGTCGGACGGGTGTTCCAACCAAAGTTCTTCGCCCATTGGGATCATATGCCATTGTATATAGACGACTACCCCTATAGTGGGATGAGTTATTGGGGAGATCCAGACTTGCCGCTTCCGCCTGGTCGAGTATGGGGGCCTGATGGTAAGAGACAAGTAACTAATATGTTATGTGTATGTTAAAGTTTGTGAATAGTATTTATGGTACTGAACCTTATACTTTTTGGAATGAAGATATAGCTCTGGTGAAACCAGCCGGATATATGGGACGACCTGCAGCAGCTGGAACTACAGGTGCTAGTGGATCGAGGATAGCACATAACGAGGATATGGTTGCTCTTTTGGAGGACATTCGTCGTAGATTTGAGGGGCTGCTGACTGGTGTGTCAGAGCGGGGTTAGCAGGATTTAGACGACTAGTACATAGAGCTATGTATTGGGATACCTTCGGAATGGCGAGGTATCATGCGACGCATGGCGATGACTAGTCAGACTGTGCATGATCTACGAGCTGCGGGAGCGGAGCCATTGGATCGGGATCCTCCAGAGAGTGATTAGATGTAGGGCAGGTGGTGCCCCCCAGTTTGTATGTAGGGGCAAGTGGTGCCCGCCAATGTTTGAGTTTTGTTTTTTGTAACATGCTATGGGCATGTCATATGTTTCAGAGTAGATGGACTCTAAAAACATGTTATATGATATATATTATGTATGTTCATTGTGTTGATGGTTTGAAATTTTATGGTCTTGTATGTGATAAATGCCAGTCTAGAACATGATTTTCAATTCTATCTACGTAGTGATTTTGACTTCTAGGTATATGGTTGAAAGTAATAAATCTAAAGTCACGTATCAAAAGTTTCACTCGTAAATATTGTCTAAACAGGATAGGGTTATGCACACGATAGACACCATTGAGTTGTAAGACCAGAAGCAGGGAATCTAAACGAACGTGTAGATGGAGGATGTGATGAGAGAGGGCATCGGCTAAAAGACCACGTACTGCATCATATTCGGCCTGATTATTGGTGGCATTACAAATGCAGACCCCATTCAAAAGAACGAGGGTATTCAAGGGGGTAAAGATGGCCCATGCGGCCGAGGCGAGATTCCAGGAATAGCGACTTGCCCCATTGACATAGCCAATATAATGTGTGGATGAGAGGTCTGGCAGAATAATGTTAGATGACAAGAAATGGGAGAAAAAGCGGGAGCTCATGCTGCGGAGGACATCATAGATACGGATGGTCTCATCCTGGTTATGGTTGGGAGGGAAAAGGTCGAGGAAACCACATGACACTACAAATTTACCTAAATCATCGGCATGGGAAGAAAGGCTCACATACGAATCATTAGGGGAGATGACAGAAGAACAATTAAATAGATGGTCAAAGGATGTAGAGCCCAGGAATGTTGTTGATGGGGTATCCAACAACACAGACGGAGTGGATTCAGTGGGAATGTACTCCGAGGGTCGTGCGGATGATGATATGTATAGGAGGGGGGCAGCAGGTTGTGACATCTCAACATCAGGGGGAGGAATGTCAATGGTAGCAGGGGGATCCTCGAGTAAGCCTGATGCATACTGAGAAAGGATAGGAGAGGTGGATTGATTTTTTTCAACTCCGTACTCGCGAATGACCTCTAAAGAGGCTCGGTAATGCGTGAGGTGAGGACAATGGTGAGAATAATGGCCATGGACACCACACAGAGCACAGGGTTTGTTGGTGCGAAGAGTCTTTGGGTTCTTGGCTATGGACGAGGAAGAAGCAGAGGTTTCAAGGACCGTATATTCAGGGAACGCGACCTTAACCATGGGTTGAATATGGGGCAACTTAGGACAAGTATGGGTGGCATGGTCGACACCATCACACAAGGCACAAGGCTTGGCGGGTGGAGGAGGGGTAGGGTCGGGTGCGGTGGCCTTGTCTTTGGATGCCCCCTTGCGAGCTTTTCTTTTCTTTCCCGTAGCTGTCATAGCATGAAGATGGTCTTGCGGCGAGGCTAGGGGCACTGTAGTGGTGGAAGGAGTGAAGGGAATCGGTTGAACCGGTGTCATAGCCAAGAATGGTTTGGGGTGGCCAAGTGGAGTCTCGACTGGAGGAGTAAGATACCATAGAGGTATTGCCAAGGTCAAATTAGGGAGGGATAGGGTGGCCATGATGGGAACCGAATAGAATCCGAGAGGAGGAGCAAGGAAAGGTATCTGACCGGCATGGTAATGGCCAGGAGGGACGGCTCCCATATGGTGGAGACCTGGGGGAACCGACTCAGGATGGTAGGGAGGTTCCTGAGTGCTAGGTGGATGGGAAGGTCCAGGCAGAAGAGGTTCGGTCAACTGAGGTGAAGGGCTAGGAGCAGCTTGCGGCGGGTGAGATTGAGGTTGTTGACTAGCCGAATTAGGCTGTGGAAGGTTAGCCTAAGACGATTTCATCATGCAAACATTCGCTAAGCTGGGATCAGAGACAGGAGGAGGGGGAGGACCCAGGAAGGTTCCAAGCAAGAAGGAGTCTTTGTATATGCTAGGGGAAACACTGGTCAAGGAATCAACGGTTTGCTTATTGGTGACAACAGAGATGGTGGACTCAGGGGACGTCTGAGATTTTGGTTCATGATATGACAACTGGTCGATGGTGAAAATCTTCCCATTATGAGGGAAAAACATCTTGCGGTGGACGGCGGATGGGACGGCAGACATGGCATAGGTGTAGCTACGCCCCAAAAGAATGTTATAGTCAAGAGGGGCATTGATAACTTCAATGTCAACGCAAATAGTCTTGCCCGCAAGGGTGATAGGATAGTTGCGGAATAGACCAATGGGTTGGGAGGCATGGCCATCCCACGCCCGAAGGGTGATTTTGGAAGGGGCCATCTCAGGAGATCCGAGTTGTTTCCAAACCGAAGCAGACATCACACATGTAGATTCCCCCTCATCAATAATACACCGATCGACGTTGGCATTTCGGATTTTGACGGGGATTTGGAAAGCAACAGAAGTAGGAAGGGGGGGTGGTCTGACTGACGGGCATAAAAAACGATCAATTGGTCATCAACAGGATCTACAACACCCATGGAAGATAATAGAGCCTTCTTTTGGGAAGGACATGACTGGAGGAGTTCCAGTGTTGAAATGGCAATAAGAGATTGTGCTAGATCATCTACTATGCTGTATGAATGGGCAGCCCGACCAGAGGCAGCATTTCGGCGTAATGGTCCCTTAGGAATCTTGGTATGAACCTTAGCTTTGGGTGGAGGGATTTGCAAGGGACCATTAGTTGTCGACAGAGGCTCTGTAGGCCCTGAAGACTCGGGGATAGACGAAGCGGGAGGCATGGAGTACTGACAAGACCGAGTTTGAAGGTTAAGGTCAACGGTGAGAGGTTGGTCAAAGGCCATCATGAGAATCTAGTAATCGGAGGAACCATAAGGGGAATGTTGAGTGGTTACTGGGGCATGAGGTGGTTGACTAGACATGAATCCTTGTTGAGGGAAAGGATCAGTAAACACAGCGGGTTGAGAAGTAGCTATATTGGGAGGGACATTAGGGGAGGAATGTTGACCCCGCACGGTGGCCTGAGACTCCCACATCTACCGCATCTGTGGTAATAGGGGGCAATTGTGAGTGTAATGACCATAAACACCGCAACACAAACAGGGCTTATTGGTACGAAGCGGCCTATCCGGCTTGGGCTGAGAGCCCTGTGGCTGGTTGGCAGTGTTAGAATCAATACTTGAAGGATTGGATCCACGATTACCAGAGGCAGATTGATTGCCTTTCCTCTTTATTTGAGAAGGAAGAGAAGTGGTCGCGCCCTGCTGCGCAAATACTTGCCCTGGAGGGGGTATTAAGTGTGGCTACGGGGGTGGAGAAATCAAGGGAGTGGGAGGTCCAAATGCTGGAGGAGCTGGGACACCAGGCTGTGGGTAAGGATAAGGGTTAGGATGGGCAACATTGAGGTAAGCAGGAGTGTGGGCAAGAGGAGGAGGCATGCCGTATCCTGGATACATGCTACCTGGAGGGGGGAAAGTGCTGGAGGTGCTGGCCCCTCCTGGAGGGAAACCATAGCCCATGAGAGGTTTAGCAGAGGTATGTGAAAGAGCTCTAACGATACCATCGGCAGAGTGAGATGCCCCCGGGGTGTTAGGGCCACCGGGTTTGGGGAGGTCAGGAAGGATGGTATAAACATAACCAGATTGAGCATAGATAAGGTCATATTTCAAGGCTATTTGGAGGGCAGCTTCTTCGGTTTGGGGAAAGTGGGATGCGACATCTTTGCCAATGGGAGGTAAGAGAGAGCAAAGGAAATAGTCCATATAAACCTGATCTTCAAAGGTGGGAGCGCGACATAAGCTCCATCTTCTCCGCCATTCTTGGACATGGCCGGAAAGGCGGGTCGAAGAGGATTGACGAAAAGAAGTCAAGAGTTATGTACCAGTGTCGTATCGGAAAGGGAGCTGGAAATAAGATAAAAATGGTTGGGCAATGGTCGTAAAGGTGGTATGGGAAGAGGTGGCTTGATCAACATACCATTTAGAAGCTTCGCCGGTAAGCATGCGTTGGAATGATCTAAGACAGATGGAATCATCAGTAATGGAATTGGATGAACACCACATGTGGAAAGATCGGATATGGTTGGAGGTATCTTCACTAGCAAGGCCTTCGAACTTGGGAATGTCAGAGGGGAGCTTGGTTGGCATAGTAGGCCAACTGACATCATGGCGAATAGGATCATTGATAAGCTGATTGAAGTCGAGGAGACTGAGACCAGCCATATAAGGGAGAAAATGGATAGTCGAGGTAGTTCCCATAGTGGTTCCACTGGAAACGGACCCAGCAGTAGAACTGGGGTTGCCGCTAGCACTAGGCCCTGAACTAGACATGGTGAAGGTAACAGGGGGAGAACCAGGAGTAGGGGGAGAACCTGAACAATCAGAAGAAGAGTCGGAGTGCGGACTCAGGGGAGGACTTACTCGATGACGAGGGGAAGGAGGAATTCAACCAACTAGAAACTAAGGGTGAAGGCTAAGAAGTCTCCGAGATAAACGCCTTGGAGGCGCAATGATGATGGGAAGAAGAAAAACTGACAAGGGCAGGGAGGTGCAAAATCAAGTGAGGTCAATGTCAAAAGAAGGGCAGAGAGGTGGAGTGTTAATTGATTTTAAAGTCTTTTCCAGGCAGTGTTAACCAGGCTCTTCTTCACTTAGGGTCAGTGTGTGGCATGTGTTAATTTTAATTTTTAAACCCAGACATTTTGAAAGTAAAATAAAAAGTGTGATGTGTAACTAAAAATAAATCTGCAGAGAACAGTAAATAAGAATGAAATAACAGAAAATTAACAGCTAACAATGCATCAATCTAACCCAAGAAGGTGGGTCTCTCAAAACTAGTCTAGAAGAGGGAAAAAATCTAATCAAACCACGCTAAAAAGAGGCTAATAGATCTAAGGTCAGGGGGGACAGGGATCTAAAGGAGAAATCTGCTGAAAAGAGGTGCAGAGAACAGCAAAGAGGCAGAGGCAAGGTTGCTGCTACAAAGGAGAGAATCAGCTAAAGGTAGAAAGGACAAGGAGGTGACCCTAGAGATAAACCCAAACAAAACTAAATGAGGTGATTTGAAAGGGAGAAGAGCTGATCTAGAGGGATCTGAAAATGAGGTATCAGATCTGGAAAGAAGAAGGCTGAAACTCTGAAAATTCAGACGTCTGAAACAACTAAAACTCGCCCACAAAAAGTGGAGGGTTATAAAGCCCTAAGGGGAAATATTCCAACTTAGTTGAGTGAAACAGATTAGAAACAGGTCTAAACAGGCAGAGACAGAGGCTGGAAAACCCTGACAGAAGCTTCAGACAAACACATAAAATTTGCTGGAAAATTGCAGAAAAAAGTGCAAGTCGCAAGTTCTGACCTGTTTTTAGTCCAGGCCACAGTTTTGGGGCAGAAAAGTGCACCCTACAGTCCAGGTCGCAGTTTTTGGGCCAATAAGTGCGACCTGCAGATCCAGGTCTCTCGGCGGCAGATTTCAGAAAAAGTTGTCATCTCAGCTGCAGCTGATGTCTGTCACCTGCGCAATAGGGCCAGAAACACACGAAAGTTAAAAATTTTGATGTTTGAGGGTTTTAGAGGTGAAAAGCACCATAAAAATAGGAAAAACAAAAAACTGAAGAGAAACCCTAGGGTCTGAAATAGCTGGATATGCAGGAATAGATAAAACAACAGCGGTCACAAAAGAAAACCCGTGTGGAGTCGCCAATTGTTATTATGAATCTTTCGTCGGAAAATACCACTTTAGCTACGCATAAAAAATAACCCTAACATCAATTATGGCTACCAATATCGTTAAGTCTGTAGTTATTTGATCCAAATAATGCTGCACAAATCCAGATCTAAGCATAAAAGACATTAAGCAGTAAAAATAAAATGTAGCTCCATGCATCCAATAGAGAAGACAAGAACAATGTATTTGAAAGAATTTTTTATATTAAAAGGGGTCACCTGAGAGGAAAACAAGAAAGGTGTTTCTGATTCTCCTCAATGGGATGGGTTCTTGAAATTCCTCAGCATTTCAGATCTAAAATTTCTCTCTCTTGTTGGTGTAGAAAACCCAGACAAACATAGAACTCAAAGGGAGCTCACAAGGCAAAATTGGAGAATGTGACCAAGAGTATAGATCTAGAGTGATCTAATGCAATGAAAGGTGACTAATGAATGGGGAAAACCCTTCTATTTATAACAAAATATTAGGGCAGTCTAGAACTTGGTGCATGAATAAAATATTATTAATCAAATTCTAGAACCACCATTTAGGAATATTTTATTATATTTGTTGGAGAGAAAAGGATTTTTGACTTGGGTCAATTCCTTTATTCATAAATAATAAATAAATAAATGGTTTATTTATTATTTTAAGGAAATGGTGGGGATATAATTAAATAAATAATGATTTATTTAATTATTTATAAATGATTTAGTCAAATTTAACTAGTAATATTATTTAAATAGGGATTTAAATAACTTATTCCTAGGAAATAATCAAATAAATAAGGATTTATTTAATTGATTTCCTTGTTTTGGGTTAAATATGACCAGGAAATATAAACAAATATAGATATGTTTATTATTTCCTTTTGGGGTTTCCTGTTTAGACCATAAACAACTTAATAAAGGTGTTTTACTAAGTTATTTCATATAGTGAAAGCAATTTTACTTAGGGTAAAATTGATCTTACATGGTGTACTTGGGTTCATCTAATGATAATAGGTTAGATGATGAAAAAATGGTGTAACAAATTATTTATTTGATTATTTCCTTTTTTTGGGTTAAATATGACCAGGAAATATAAACGAATATAGATTTGTTTATTAAAAAACTTAATAAAGGTGTTTTACTAAGTTATTTCACATAGTGAAAGCAATTTTACTTAGGGTAAAATTGGTCTTACATGGTGTACTTGGGTTCATCTAATGATAATAGGTTAGATGACGAAAAAATGGTGTAACACTCAAGCTAGTGTTTTTTTTCATTTTTCATGTAATTAGTGCATCATGTACTTCTTTTCATTGAAAAAAAATAAAAATATTTTGCATTCTTTCTTTGCATCAAAAGTGAAATATTCTTTTGCATAGCTAGCATTTGATAGTCTAGGAAAGAGTTTCATTTTCATTTGATTGTGTTAGATGCATTAGTGGATTTCTTCGTATATTTTCATTGTTTGCTTTTGTTTGAAAGATCTCTATCCCTCTCGTAACTAGCATTCATTGAATCGGAAATGATGTTCATTTGCATATAGCTTTCATTTAGGAAATTTGAGATCCAAATTCGATAAGGCCTTAAAACCGAAACGTAATCCAAGATCAACTTTAAAATTCATTTAATTAACCTAAGGAAGCATTGAAACCTAACGAAACATTTTTAGTGTTCTAGGATAGAGATGTGTTCTGACGTCTTAAAATCTAGTAGTTTTCATTCGCCATCTGGCTTTAGATAGTGCTAGTATGGACTTGTACTCCCCGTACCATCAAGTATATAAAGGGAGACCCCTCTAGGTTGCAATACTTTTATCCATAGGAATCCGAGTCTACCACCTTGTAACCATGATACACCAAGCATAGCATTAGGGGAGACTACCTACACGTATGTTACGTCCTTGGTCATTTCTCTTTCATTTGATCACCAAGTTGTATATGGCAGTTCACAGAAACCTGGTATACCCTCTTGCTTAGAGTACCAAAGTAGTCATTTTGATCTTTTCATGACTCTTTAAAAAATAAAAGAGATCATTGAGCACTTTTCCTTTCATGCTCGCTTAAAATTGAAAGTCACTAGAGTCATCTTTTTCCTGTTTCTCGACTCTTAAAATATGAAACAAAAAAATATGGTTTCAGTGTCATAAAATTAATCACCTACGATCACACGCCCATTAAAAGTTTTATTACTTGGCCTGTTTTTTTTCCTTATTTTTGATCTTGGAGCCTTCGATTGGTTATATTTTTCCTTTCTGTTTTGATATATAGTCACGGTGGCAGAACCACCAGTTTCTTCATCCTCACTGCCTCCTACTGGTAGTTCTTTCCCAAACGTTTCTTCTAAAACCCCTCAATCCACTAGGTCTGTTGAGTTTTCGCAGCCTATTCTCCCATGTGTCCTACCTCTTACTACTCGATCTCCTCCTGAAGAGCCAGTTGAATTCAATTGGTCTCCTTTTGGTGCTTGTTCTAGTTTTGGGGAAGAAGGAGATTTTTCTCCTCTTATGTTGGACTCACAATTTTTTGTTGTTGTTGTGCCTCCTAGTCCCCGTAGTCTTTTTGAAGATCTTACGGCAGAGTCAGAAATGGATTCGTCCAGTCCTGTTGGTAGTGAAGGAATGTCTGTTTCTATAGGATAATATCAGCTTTTTCCAGAATATGTCCCTCATGTTTCTACTAAGTCTTCTCCACCATCAGTGTCACTTCCACTTGGATATAGGTCCTTGAGTTATATTATGTCTGGTGTTGCCTCAATAGCACAATCCAGTACATTAACTCCTCCTCAGAGTTCAGTCCTCCCTTAGTTAGGACTATCACCTTCGACACCTGGTTCATCAGTTACTATTACATCTGTTCCAGTCCAACAGACTGTTTGTGTGGCTTCATCCACACTAGTTGTTACCACTTAGTCGTCAGGATCTTTTCACACTCGTAGGTCTATTTTTCTCAATCCTACATGTCTTGTTAATCCCGGTCCTAGTAGATAACAATCTAGTGCCATGGAGGCCCCACCTACTTCTAGTACAGTTTCCACTACTCTTGTAATTCCTGGTGGCCTTACTTTTGAAGAGTATTTGTTGGTTGTTCAGCAGCAGAGCTCTCAGGGTTCTCAGCCACTCCAAGCTCCTTGTAATCCACGATTCCATCACTATGATGCTATTCGTAATCCCGTTTATTCATTCCCGCGTCATTATGATGTGTATGATAATCTTGTCTATTTGCCTCCTATTGATCCTCATTAGGCTGTTTATGATCCTTATTAGACCGTTTCTCATCTTGGACCCACCTTACCTGTGCAACCCTCTAGCTTGCAAGGAAAACCCTCATTGGGACAACCTTTAGCTTAGAAAGGCCTTGCCTCTGGTCCACAGGGACAACCATACAGTCCACAAGGCCAACCTTCACAAGGTCAACCTTTGGTCCAACATGGTCAACCCTACGGTCTGTCTGGTCAGCCTCATAATCAACTAGGACCATCTTATGCTCCTGGGGGGAAAAACTATCCGCTACAGGGACACCCTTTGGCACCACAACCACCGCCACACATTTCGTATGGACAAAACTTTGTGCCACAAGGACAAACCTACACTCCTCCTCTGGGTCAACCTGGTTATCAGGGACAACCTGTTCCATCGCAACCATCGAGCCAACCTTTCCCACAAGGAAAACCCGGTGGCCCTCAGTACTTGGTTCAACTGGCTTAGTAGTGGATTCAACCTGCTCCTCAGCTGGTTCCATCATTTCAACAGTCAGTTCTACCTGTCTATAGTCAGCCATGTTTACCCGCTCAAAAATCTTCTCAACCTTCTCAGTCGGGTCCACCTGCTCAACCGCAAGGCGCTTATTACCCTCAAGGTTAATATCAATCGGTATATAGTGTGCCCCAAGTTTCTTACCCTCAAAATCAACCTGTATATCATCAAACTCAAAGTCATGCTTACATTCCGCAACAGGCTCCATACGCTGCTCAGCAGGGACCTCAATGTTCTACTCCGAATCAAAATCCTGGTCCTCAACCCCAGTATCAACCGAATTATCCTGCTTCTAACCCCTATGCTCTGAATCCTCCAGGATAGAATGTATGGGGACAGAATCCTTCTCAGACAGGGTGAAATGTACACATGGGTCCTTATTAAAGACCTCTGATGACTTTCAACACTCAATTACCGTTTCTTTCTACATTGGAATTACTTGATGTGTCAAAGTTAATAAACGATCCAATTCTTTATAACCCGTATTGGCCTCCGGTTTCGACCAAGGTTCCTGGTGATTGTCCTAAATTTGAGGGCAAGTCTGGCGAAGACCCCCAAGTGCATGTTATGACTTACCATTTGTGGTGTTCCTCTAACTCTTGGGTTGATGATTCTATTTGACTCCATATTTTGAAGCAAACTCTTACTGGTTTCGCTGCAAAGTGGTACATTGAGATATCTCATGGCGTCTTCCAAGACTTCAATTCTTTAGCCATGGTATTCCTTACGCATTTTCAGTTACCAGTCCGCTATGAGACCGGGACGCACCTCCTCACTTCATTGAAACAGGACTGAGCTACTCATATCTCGGATCATATTCATGAGTGGCGACATCGTCATCGCATGATCAAATTTGAAATTCCTCATCAACTTCTGACTCATTGGTTCACCACCTCCTCTTTCAAACATATTGCAAAATACATAGCTATGGGGGTAGTGTAACCAAGGAACAAGCCATTGCTTATGCCCAGTACCTTGATCTTGTGTACTCTCAGTCTAGTGTACTATATGATATCTTTCTTGATGCTCCTTGACCTGGAACTTCTAAATCACCAGCAACTCCATTCGTTGATGGTATTATTGGTTTTGTGTCTCAAACTTCTCAGAAGTCTTCTTATTCAAACTCAGGGAAGACGAAGTCTACTTCTTCCAATATTGTTGCTTCTCAGTCCACTTCAAAATCTGGTAAACCGGCAGAAGTTAATGCTGTTCAAGCCAATCCTACGGATAATTATTATAAAGGTAAAAATAAGGGTAAAGGTAAGGCCAAAGCTGATACCCCGAAATAGGATTCTCAGAAACCTCGTGCTAGCAATGGTTCTCAATGCAAACCAAAGTACCCTTGTTTGATTTTTGATGATGAGCACTTCACCAAGGATTGTCCTAGATGATCCGAAGTGAGCCGATTTCTCAAAGGCACCCAGCAAACTCCGGTCATTCTTAAAGAACCCTTCCCATCTTAGCAAAATCAGATGGTATAGCAACCTC
The DNA here is from genome assembly GCA_034641835.2 of Pinus albicaulis. NCBI lineage: Eukaryota > Viridiplantae > Streptophyta > Pinopsida > Pinales > Pinaceae > Pinus > Pinus albicaulis. The sequence goes on from CM076569.1 coordinate 101,954,897, forward strand.
AGTCCTCTGCCCCATTTGGCTCTCAAGTGTTCATGATGAACAGTTATGCAACCATTTCTATTGCTACTCGGTCAAAAGATTATACTGGATTGCATCAGGCCACGAGGAAGGATTACTGGCCCTCTTGAAATTGAAGGGCCCAATGCTGAATCTGTTGTACGACCACTGTCCAAAGGTGTACTCCACAAGTATTCTTATAATCCCAACGCTTGTGCCACTTACCATTACAATATTTTTGAGGATTTGGGCCCTCTTGAAATTGAAGGGCCCAATGCTGAATCTGTTGTACGACCACTGTCCAAAGGTGTACTCCACAAGTATTCTTATAATCCCAACGCTTGTGCCACTTACCATTACAATATTTTTGAGGATTTGGCTCAGGCGCCATCTGCGATGTTCACATTAGAAGTACTTCAGAGTTGTTCGTCTCAGCGAAGAGTTTTGTTATCTGCAATTAGCGGTATTGATCCTTCTGATACTAGCCTTCTTGATTTCGATTTAGAGAATTTTGTTCCATGAATTTCACATCAGATTGCGCTCATTATTCATGTTTTTATTAATGGTCTCGAAATCCATTGAGTAGTTGTGGACGAAGGTTTATCAACCTGTGTCATGTCATCTTTGTGCTGGAAAGCTATTGGTTCTCCAGCCCTGAATTCATCACCAAATTCCCTTGAAGCATTTGATGGAAGAGAATCAAAACCTTTAGGTGTTCTTGCTAGTTTACCAATTACTTTGAAAGGAAAGATAGTCAATGTCGAGGTAGAAGTCATTGATGCTAAACTCAATTATAATCTTCTCCTCAGTCGCAGTTGGACTCATGCCATGTTATGTGTTCCGTGCACTCTCTTTCGTGTTCTAAAATTTCCACATAAAGGAAATATTGTTACTGTTGATCAATTATATTTCTTCACCTCTTATTCCGAGAACAACATTTCGTATGTGGATAAGATTCGTACTCCATACGAGAGCATAGGGCCATGTCTTTTTAAAGATCTTGCCCTCATGGATATTTTTCCTTTTCCTCCACCAAACACTGTTTATATCCAGATGATCTCTCGGTCTGATGACCCATGGATTATTCCTTCACCTAAATAGATCAATTCCTTCAGAGACTCGATGCCTTTGAGTCTGATTGAGATTGATTATTGCGAACTCATCGTGGCTTCAGAAGCTTCGTCCTCTGATCGTGCTCCTTTGAGCGTGTCTCTTGATATCTATTCTCAATCCCCCTAGCTTGGCGATTTAGATTCACTTGATCCTTTGAAATAAGTGTTTCCCTTTTATGAAGCCATCATGGAAACCATGTCTCTTGAGGATCTGTCGTGGGACGATGGTCATCATCGTTCCTCATTCATGCCTGGCCTCGGGGCCATGTCTTCTTGTCTCAAGAATTTTGCATCTCAGGTCCCTTCTCCTCTGCTTCAAATGTCCGTTCTGACACATGATGTCTTTACGGAAGGTAACTTGAGTAATATTACACGTCAAATGATGCCTATTGACATTTCCATTAAACCGGGAATCGTCAAGAACATCCTATTGGGGTCATTTGTTCTTTCGATGAAGTACAAGTTTATACTATCCTTTTTTGCGAGTTCTATGATGTCTTTGCATGGTACTACAAATAAATTCCTGGCATTGACCCTAGTATAGTGGTGCATGAAATAACTACTTACCCTGGCTCAAAACCTGTTCGCCAGCGTCTTCATCCGGTGCACCCTAGAAAAGCTATTGCCATTAAAGGTGAAGTTGAAAGGCTTCTCATAGTTGGTTTCATTTATCTGATTCCTTTGACAGAATGGGTCTCTAATATTGTTCTTGTCGATACAAAACAGGGAACTATTCGCGTCTGCGTTGATTATCATGATATTAATCGAGCTTGTCCCAAGGATAATTATCCTACTACCTTTATCGAAAAAATCATTGATGACTGTGCCGGGAGTGAGATTTTTTCCCTTATGGATGGTTTTTCTGGTTACAATCAGATTAACATTATCCTGACTGATCAACATAAGACTACCTTTATCTGTCCTTGGGGAACTTTAGCATATAAGAAGCTCCCTTTTGGATTAAAGAATGCTGGGGCTACATTTCAGCAAGCGATGTTGTATGATTTTCATGATATTCGTCACATAATTTAGCCTTATCTGGATGACCTTCACATTCATTCATCTAAGAATATGGACCATCCTGACCATCATCATTATATTTTTCTTCGTTGTCGACATTACAATATTCAGCTTAATTCGCACATGTGCGTCTTCTGTGTTGATTCCGGTAGAATCTTAGGGTTTATCGCGTCCAAAGACAAAATTCACCTCGATCCACTCAAGGTTGAGGCCATTATCAATCTCCCCTCTCCCTCCTCATTACTTTAGTTGCAGATTTTGCAAGGTAAGGCTAATTTTCTATGCCGATTTATACCTAACTATGCAAAAGTGGCTAAAGGATACACACGATTATTCAAGCAGGGTGCCCCATTCTGTTGGGATGAGATTGCTCAGAAGTATTTTGAGGCACTGAAGACATTGCTTGTGAACTCTCCTCTGTTGTTTCCTCCTAACTATCATTGTGATTTTTCCCTTTATTTAGCCACCTCTTTCAGCATGATTGCCATGGTTCTGGTACAAGACGATGATGATGGTAATGAGCATGTTATCTATTACTTGTCTCATAACCTTCTCGATCTTGAGACATGCTATGCACATGTCTATAAGTTAGAATTAGCTGTGGTTCAAGAAATTTAGCGTTTTCATCATTATATTCTTTTGCAGATGGTGACTGTGATTTCTGATTGCAACCCCATGACCTATATATTGTCTCGACAATTGCTGGGTGGGAAATACTCGAAGTGGATTGTTATCCTCCAAGAGTTCGATTTGGAATTTACTGCTGCCAAGTCGAAGAAATCATTAGTCTTTGCTGATTTGATATGTTCCCTATCTTCAGACTCTCCTCTGTCTCATTCTCAGGAATACATTCCATACGATACGATTTTCTTGATTAGAACCCTCGATCCATGGTATGGTGATATTATCATTTATCTCCAGGCTTCTACTTTTATATCTTAGTTGATGAAGGATGCCTATCGACGCATCCGTCATCAGTCGCAACCTTATCGTATAGTCGGGGATACACTCTATCATGTCGGAGTGGATTCCATTCTTCGTCGATGTTTGACTCTCGAGGAAGCTGAGAAATCCCTAAATGATTGTCACAGTGGCACTTGTGGCAGTCACATGTCAGGTTATTTCACTGCACAGAAGATTCTTCATGCTGGTTATTTCTGGCCTTCTATCTTCAAAGATTGCATTGTCGTGGTTCGTAAATGTCACGATTTCCAGATTTATCGATGCAAGATGTGTGCGCCACCTATACCTCTTCATCTTGGCATCAATTTTATGATGTGTAACCATCACTCGGTCGAGGGGCATGCTTATATTATCATAGCCGTGGACTACTTCACCAAATGGGTAGAAGCAATGCCTACACTTGCCGCTGACAGTAATAAAACTGCTCAATTCATAGTCAATCACATCATTTCTAGGTTTGGTGTCCCTCAAGCCATCGTTACCGATCATGGTTCCCATTTTTGGCATTACATGGTGGCAGAGTTGACTTCTAAGTTGGGTCTGCATCACGACAACTCAACGTCATACTATCCTCAAGCCAATGGCTAGGTTGAAGATGTGAACAAAGTTCTTGTTACCATGCTTCAACATACGATTGGGATCCATAAATACAATTGGCATCTCATGTTATTTTCAGATCTTTGGGCATACCGAACCTCAGTTAAGAATGCAACCGGATTCACCCCTTTTCAGTTCGTTTATGGTCTGGAAGCTACTCTTCTGATTGAGTGTGAAATACCTTCACTCAAGTTGGTTGTTGAATTACTGCCAAACACTTCGCCAGAAGAAGAGCGTCTCCTTTACTTAGAACAGTTGGATCAAACTTTCCGCTTTTCTCCTTTGGTTATTGAAGCATAGAAAAAGTGAGTCAAAGCTCATTTTGACCAATCAGTTTCCCCTCGTTCTTTCGTTGAAGGAGATCTCGACCTCTTGTACGACCAAGCTCATGATAAGCTGGGGGCAGGAAAATTTCAACCCATGTGGCATGGGCCTTAAATTATTAAACGTGTGCTGCAGAATGGGGCCTATGAGCTCATTGATTACGAAGGTAATCCTCTAGAACAACCCAGAAATGGGTTGTATCTCAAAAAATATTATGCGTGAGTCATTCATGCATGATTTTTGTACATAGGTGTTTTTTCATTTCTGTACATGTTTTGATTTGGTGTGCTTTGTGAGCATTTTCCTGCTTATTGGGTCTTGCTTATTTGTGTAGATGTCTATTACCCCTTATGTCGGTTTCACGGATGGTGCTTCCCGCAGTACCAAGATTTTGTCTTCAGCAGCCTGGGTAATCTATGATCCTGCTGGTGAGTTGATAGAACTGCAAGGTATTTGTCTAGGATGGACTACAAACAATGTCGCTAAATATAATGTTGTCCTTGAACTATTAACCAAGGCAATCAACCTTGGAATACGTGCATTACTTGTAAATCTAGATTCACAACTTGTTGTTCTGCAACTCAATGGTCATTATTCGGTCAGAAACCCATACATTCTGAGATTGTATTTACAAATTCATTTGTTGGAAAGAAATTTTTATTTTATCACATATCAACATATTCCTAGATGAATGAATGCATTAACTGATACAATGGCTAACATTGTATTAGATAGACATTTTCATAATTTGTAGAATCATCATCATATGTAAAAGATCCATGTAGGAAAATAGACATATATATATATATATATATATATCAGTTATTTGCATCAGTGTGCATCATAAATTAAAAAATATGTGTGTTTCTATTACATCCCAAGACACCATGTCTCTCAAAATATGCAGATATAAAGCCTAGGTGTCTAATCGGCGTGATGCTCATGGTAGCATGTCACTGCTCATACGAGTCACCTCAGTAAGCGGTGAATGCGCCTTAGCACCCCTACAGTATGTCTCTGGTAGGCATAAGGAACATCATCGAATCGTGCATAGTCTGGGACTCCACATGTGATTCCCTCTAGGTTGCACACGATCTCCTCCTCCTTGCCTCCCTCGCCAAGTGGGTCGAAATCGTGAGGGATTCACCTCGCTATCAGAGACATGCCCGCGGGTCTCTCTGGGCCAACATCTACAAATGCATGGATTTAATGTCAGAACATATATATTTAAAAAAAAAAAATCATAACACTCATGAAAATTAAAAATGAGTCTTACCCAAATCTTCATCCCAATCCTATCCCTCCGGGAGTGGGAGGTCTGGATCACCAGTAAAATTTGTACCAAAGTAAGGCTCGTCCCCCACGACGATCAACTATCGGTGGAGCTAATAAAAAAACTCTAGTCTCTAGGACATCTTTTTACCACCCCCTTCCCTTGGCATCAGAGCTGCCCATTGGTCCATCCGTGGTTCCCTCACTGGTGGTGTTGGGACTATGACCTCCTGATGCTGAAAAATTGGTAGTCGTTCCAGGAAGAATGATACCAGGATAGACCCATAACCGAATTGTTTCAATTTGGTCTTCTTTCATTTTGTAAGCTGGCATTTCATGCTTATTTTCATGGCCTCTGCCCAGTTGTAGATGGTTGGTGTCAAGCAGTCTACAGCAAGAAGCAACTGTGTCTTTTTTGCTTCGTGTGGTGCTTGCAATCCCGCAGCTTGTGTGATGGTATGTAGCACTATTTTTTGTGCCAAGTCTGGGATAGTCTGGATATTGACTTTCCCAATTCCTGTTCCCTTCTGTGCCCCTGGACATACCCTGTCAATCACCATGGACATGTTCTCCATGCAAGGCCAAGTGCCAGTTAGGATCAATGCTGCTCCCCTCCGCGATAATCTTGTTATGAAGTAAACATCAAAAAAATCAATCTCAAGTTCCTGATCTCGAAGGATGAACTTTTCCTAATTTTTGTCCCATATGCTGATCAAATACTATAGTAGCTCTGGTTGAGCTCCGAGACGCGGTGTCAAGAATAACTTCTTTAGTCCATAGTTTCTGAGAACTTCCATGCATCTCTCATTTTCCATGGCAAGCTCATCCTCTTCGACGTGTTCCCTTTCTTTCCATTCGATTACCATTTTTCCGCTTTCTACTTGCAAACATGTTCATATGGATAGTATTAGCCATTTTTGAAGCTTGGACTTGTAAAAAATTGGGTTTTTAACTTGCATTTTTTGCACAAAAATGGTCTGCGTGGTTGGCGCAACTTTTTCCCAAACAGTCGCACCAATGGGTGCACCCTAGTTCAGAAAAATGGGTGATTGGCGCGAGTCCGTGCCCAAAACCCGCACCAATCGTCGTGCCCTAAAATTTGCATTTCCTCCCCCAGAAATCAAAATTGGAAGTTGTAGGCAGTAAAATATGACTTAAAATGAAGGGAGAGATATCGGCTCTTACTTAGAACTGACATATTTGAGATTGTTCTATTGGATCGTCCGCTATTGTCACCACAAGATCACACTGTAAAATGGGTAACTATTGCTCCACAAGAGGTAAAAAGTGAAAAGTAATTATTTTTACTATTTTTGGAATTTTATAACTTTTCACAACCCTAATTACATTTTAAGACATTTTTTTCAATTTTTTTATTATATTTTATTTGAGAAATGGGTTTTACACGTGTCTCTTGTGCAGCGACAGGTTTTCAGGCCATAGTGATGAAGTAACGAGTTAAATTTTATACTTTTTCAGACTCGGTAAAAACACGAAAAAGTCACTACTAAAGTCATCTTTCAACTCTTTTCTGACTCTCTAAAATTGAAAATATTTCCAAGACTCTTGTCGTTTCGAACTCGTTAAATGGCTGCAAAGAGATATCTACCCAGTATACGTTTACCCATTTTTCGGGCTGGGATAGATTATTTACAAAAAAGGAATACCTTTGCCTATCATGACTAAGAGGTTCTTTCAGATATTGTTTTCTACCTTTTCGGATCTCAGAGACTATTTATGAAAAGGGCCATGATGGAGTTTTATTTTCTGCCTTCTTTTCAAACTCTCTAAACATGAAAATATGTTGAGTTCTCCCTTTGTCAGACTCGTTAAAACCTGATGACATCGGGCTTCGTCACCATGACGTTATTCGAGTTCCTCCTTCCTAAGGCTCGTAAAATGTACTAGGTTGGATTTTTCTGAAGGAAAAACTTACAGCACAAGCATATGCTATCCCCTTCAAGCTTGTTTTAAAAAATAATTTGGGTGCTCGCCAGAAATGGTGGGGGGAAATGGAACCAAGTTTTAGTATGTTGGTAGTATGTCGCTCTTGAACATGTAACTTGTCTACATCCGTGTTTGGTTGGGGACATCTCATTTCTTCATTTTTTCCTCCATGGGTTTGGGTAATCTCTTTTTACCTCTCATTTTCACTTTGCCACGTCATCATGACCTCAAATCCTTTGATGTCAAATACTACCAAATCCAGTGTCGTGTCTCTGATATGTTCAAGAGAAGTTTTCCCTTGTAGTTTTCAACCTCCCTCTAATTCTCTGTTGGTCCTGATTCACTATCATCATGGTCCTCTATCTCGTGTCAATGATGTGGGAAACATTATGGCCCACCTTCGATCAAGTCACTTCCTATCGAATTCAACTCATTATCCAGGAATTTGATTTAGAGATTCCCTTCTGGTACCTTGGAGCCTGCATGCCTTAATGGCAGGTTTTTCACATTCGATGCAAGGTCCACACCATTGGCCTTCAATTGAATTATTCTGTGGATGTTCGATGCCAGATCACTATTCACATTCCGTGGATTTTACCGGTTGTACCTTGAGAGCCATTTTCATTATTGGTGGTTTCTCTCGTGCTTGTTAACAAATTTCATCATTGGTTGGTAATCGGGTGATTTTCTTGCATGTTCGACTTCAGCTCATATATTCATATGCTTGAATTTGTACTTTCTCAGGTTGAGATGGAGCGCAAGACCCTAAGGTTTGTCTGATAAAATCCAGGCTGCGGATTTTTGTGGATTATCATGACTTATTGCATGACTCTTTTGATTGGATGGCTACGACCATACCTGAGTCTATTTGTTGATCCTTACTACTGGATGGCTACGTCCATACCTCGGATCTCAGTTATTATGTACTCTATTATGGATGGTTGCACCCATATCACATGTTCATGTATCAAAGATATCAATTGTATTTGTAATTGCAAGTTTTTCAACAACGGTGTTTGGTTCAAACGCGTTCTCATAAAGCATTTCGCCCCTCCCTCTCCCTCGAACCTCATGCTTTAGGGGGAATCTGTTACACAACATTTTTTCATTGTCCCTGCAATCCCCATCATTCCCATTGGAGGGTCATTTCTGTGGTCATTTAGCAGTGTTATGCCTTGCAAATACCATCATTGTATCCCTTTACATGAGAGTAATATTCCTTCTGTTGACAATTCCCTGAGAAGAGACTAAAAATCCCTTGTTTTTTCCTCGACGCGAGTAGTTATTTATGCCCTCACGCCAAAGAGGAATATTAACACTAGGCCCTATGCCAACTGGCGCTCTGTCTCAGTTAGCCACCCATGTCGACATGTTTATGGAATGTTTTTTAAAAATAGAGGGGGAGATCCCACTCCAACAACTTCAAGGATGAGTCATTAGGATTGGTTGAACTAAATAAACCATGGAATCCCTCCTTTAGTTTATGGTTTCCACCTCTTATGGGAACTCCTAAAGGATAGGCCTTCCTCCCACCTTTGTAGGGATCCTAACCTCCTCCTTTTCCTAAAAAAGAAGAAGCTATCTCTCTTTTCATAAGCTAGATGAACATGGAGAATTGAACATACTATAGCTAAACTATTGAAGAGATATAATAAGAAGAAATTACATTGAGAGAGCTTGAGTCCATGCCTTCATCTCGTCTGAATTCCCTGACAAGCATCTGAGACACGCTTTGGCTGAACCCCACGCATTGGTTGTAACTCTTCCTTCTATCAATACATATGCGTGAATATTGTTTGGTTCCCATTTTGTATTATGTTAGATGTTTAATGCAATATTCTTAGCCCTCTTTGACTGGCTAGTAGTTACGAATGAAATTATTATGTTTTATGTTGTTCTTGTTTGATGTTCTATGTGCAGGTATTTTAGCATGACTGTGAAAGGATTGTGACTTTCCAACGTAGGAGCAAGAGGCCACCACCACTACAGCCATGACGAGAGCGTTGGATTCCAGGTAGGTCAATATACCATGTCCTCTTTTCATTCAGTAATTAGGAATAAAAACTCTAGCATGTCTCTTTGTTTCTAGACCCACTCTAGGGCTAGAGGGGTCATTTCTATCCGAAGAGAGGATTTACTTGCTTAACAAAATCGTGCCAGCACCCAATCTCATGAACCATCTTAATGCTGCTCCTTTTAGAGTAGCAAGGAAAAATTTCAGCTTCTGGGCATCTGAAGTGTAGTCATAACCTCTACACAAAACATTGAATTCAAACAGAAAGGTATCATGATCTTCAACAGCCATCGGACCCTAAAAGGATGGTAGGGATGATAAAGGGATATTCTTCATAGGAGCCTCATCCCGTGTTACTACTATTGGGAATTCAAAAGTAATAGAGCTATTTGTCTTGACATTCTTGTCCCCCATGGCTAATTCTTCATGATGGGATGAACTGACCTCAGAGTGTAATAGAGATTGAAAAATAGAAGGATCGGGCTACTCCAGGACCAAATTTTTAACAACACTACCAGCATCCAGTTGATGATCAACTGAATGTTGTTCCTCAGGTCCTTCATGTTCCCCACTGGTCTCTCTGTGTCCTTCAATTCTCATATCCTTATCAATTATTTTCCACTACTCTTTTGAATCTGAAGTTTTGATATCGGGAGTGGACATGTTTTTCGAAGGATGGTGAGGTCCAGACACGGAAGACACAGATGGTCCAGGCCTTGATATGGTAGTTTCTTTATGTGGTCTTTTCTTCCTATTATATCTGCATGACGTGGATTGTTCCTTTTCTGCCCTTGAAATCAGATCTCCAAAGAATGTTTTCCATCCCAAATCTGCACTCTTCTTTTCCTTCTTATGACCTGTCTTTCCTGTATTCAATAGAGTGGGGGGTGTTTGTAGATGTTGATGTTGTCTTACCAACACACATGGGCCCTATGTGTATCAATTCATCCTACAAGTGCTTCTGTTTCTACAGCAGTGATCCCGCCCAAGTTTGTTAGAGCGATGTGTAGGTTCTTACCTCTCGTCTTACTGCCCAACAACTGTATAGCTGAAGATGCCCTAAAAAAACACCCAAAATTCAACTCCTAAGTGTCCCAGCAAGACATTGGTGATCCCACTCAATTTTGTTAGAGCGATACACAGGTTCTTACCTCTCGTCTTACCACCCAGAAATTGTGTCACTGCAGACACTCTAAGAAAAAAAACAAAATGCTCAAAAATTCAACCTCCTAAGTGTCCCAGCAAGACATTGGTGAGCCTGATCAATTTTGTTAGAGTGTTTCACAGGTTCTTACCTCTCATCTTACTGCCCGACAATTGTATCGTTGGAGACACTCTATGAAAACACATAATAATTGCACTTCTCAGAAAAAACTCTGATTAATTGGATCGTCACTGCCATCCCCGACAACCACGCCAAAATTTTGGACTGTATAAATCACTATTAAATGACTAAAAATCACACATTAATTATCAATCTAGGGACGTGTCTTTATTCCAATGACAGTTGCACTGTCTATGCCGATACACCAACCAGAAGCAATTTCAAAGAAAATAAATCGTTGTTGAAGTAAATTTTGGAAGTAAATCACTCATGCAGAATTAAAAGGATCTACAAGACTAGAATCACACTTCAATTAATATGTTCTAGCACGCCACGTGACAAGTAACTATCTGGTATCTCTAATATCATATGTGTAATAGCATACAAAGTATTGAAATTGAAGCAGATATATTCATAGCTGAACAGCAGCAACAACACTCTATCGATACATAAACTGAAATACAATTATATACACACAACTACTTCAATCACTGCAATCCCTACTAAGAAGGAGAGCCCTTCCTCCCTAGCAGGGCGCAGGTAAAGGAGTAACTTAACAGAAACTAAATTGCATTACCCATTTAACAACAATAACATGATGGTCTATATTAATCTGAACACAATTACAAAGCCAAAATAAGGATGTTCTCCGCTAACCTTTCGACCTCTAGGGCCTAGAACTATATAGTGGTTACATCAAAAAATTAAGGGATAGATCAGTCATGAGAATATTATGATTCTCATGTTGATCGAAATAGAACACATATATTTATAACCACTTCATAATAAATTTCTGACTAGAAAATAAAAGATTATAATCAAAACCACCCTTAGGTTGTTGTCCCCAAAATATAATGCTAAAAAAATTCTACAACTATTGTAATAGAATCACAGTTGTAGTGTAACAGCCAGAGGACAGATCAACACCAAGTGTTGACAAGATCAGTCAACGGTACAATTGTATCAATAGTTAGCCAGCAGGTCTGTAACAACAGAGTGTAACAATAGTTTTTCGGCGGGTCTATAACAGCAAGGTGTAACAACATCGCTTTGTTGTAACAACACCCTCTTAACTGCTCCTATGAACTTCGTGCTCGGGATCTTTGATGCTACAAATGACATCTGAAAAGAGAACACAAAGACCATCGATATTCTCCAAAAATTCACCATAAATTAGTCATAAAAAGGTATGATATATCATAATAATTGGTGAATTAGCAAAGTAATGAAAAAAAGGTGAAACAACACAAGTTAGGGTAGAAAGGTAGGAGAAAGAGCAAAGATACTCCCATTGGTTATAGTTAAGAGGCAAAAGAGGGAAAAAAAAGGTAGGAAAAGTGCACAAAACTAGCACCCAACACTTCCCAAATCAAAGAGGGCTCTCTCCACAAAGTCACAGCCAAGAGGGTTGGATGAATTAGGATTTTAGGCTAGGTATGAGTACAAGGGTTTTGATTGCTTGAATTTGGGTTGCTAGATGAGGAATTAGGTTAAAGAGCCTAGGTCAGGGAAAATAATATTAGGGTTGTAGAGACTCAATGGGGCAAGGTAGGTAGGAAGGATAACACTTTAGGTTTTCTTGAGTGGGATGGATCAGACATGAGAGGTGCTAGAAAGAGCAAGGAAAACCATGAATTCTTTCTAAACTGAAGAAAATGAACAGACTATGAATATTTTCCCAAAACAGAGCATGAGAGATGTATTATTCTTATCAACTTAAAAACTAGCATATCATAGAAATGAAATGGATCATGAAACAAAAAATTCATACATAATCAGACATAAGAAGAATAATGCTAAATTTCCATACCATAGGTATCCCAAAGAAATAGCTACAACCTTTTCATTAATTTCCTTCCAAATACTAATTACACTAGAGTCTTTGATCAATGCCACAACATCCAACCTCTGAAATGAGTAAAAAATTACAATATATAGACCACAAAAAAACTTATCCCATCCTCAAGAGTTGAATCCCTTAGAGGAGGAGAAGTTACACCAAAAAATGAACTGATGCCTAAAGTGTAGGGAGGTCAAACTGACTCATCCCTCACTTTTTGGAAACTGATTCATTACAACATCATCAAAAATTTTCATCTAATGTAGTTACCCTAGGTAAGTGTAAAAACACCATAATTACATTGAAATCATTTATTTACAGACATGAATTAGCAAAGTAAGAAAATCAAGAAATATCATCAAATTGATCAAATGTGTCAGAAGCGCAGCGCTACTACTCTAAGCGCAGTGCCATCTTCAGCTCCACTTTTGAGGGGGTTTAAGGTGTCCAAATTGAGCTCAATATATCTCATTGGAAAGCATATATAGTATAGTTTCTAGATATATGCTTATTTTCCAAAATGGTGTTGATTTGACCCTCCAAAAATGGATTCTCCCAAGACTGGTCAAAAGCGCAACACCAACCTCCAAAACAGTGGAGAAAGGTCATTTTTTGAGTGGTTTTTGATCTTCTGACTTCCTCTTTGACCCAAAAAAGCTTAGAAATTATTTTTTCATGGCTATAAATTTCCTTCTAAATCCAATGGTGCCTTCATTTTTTCCATTGGAGGTCCCTAGGAAAAGTGCAGTGCCCATGGCGTTGCGCTTTTGCCAGTGCCACTGTGCAAAGTTGGCAAAAACACAAAAATTTCCAAAAATTTCAAAATTTGCCCAAATTTCTTCAAATTTTATGTTGTGGGATGCTGATGAGGTGTACTAGGCAATGAGAGATTCCTCAACAAGAATATCAAGCTAGTCCCCTTCATTTTTCTTGGTTAGGGTTTCAAGTCCTGATTTGGCCTTTTGGAGCTTTAAGCTTGCAATTTGATTTTTCTTGTGGTAATGTTTTTCCCTACTTCTCAATATGTCATTGTCCTTATTTTCCTTCTCCAAGAGCTTCTCAAGATCCTGGATGGCCCTCTGAATCATGTTGCAAAAATCAAGGCAACCTACATACTCAAAACAAGTGACAATCATAGGAGAGGACATCATTCCATTTGTGTTGGTGGGTTCTAGCCTTAGGATTATTCCTCATTTGTGAGGCCTTCTATGTTCTCTATCCTCCTCTCTTTTTCTACCCTCCTCCTCCATATAGTCTCTGTATTCCTCCATAGTTTTAAGTGGCCAATGAAAACCCCAGGGATAAGGTGGATGGGAATGGGGAGTGAAGATGGGTCTAGGGAATAGGGATAGCTCTAGGAAAAGCTAGGGAGATGGTGGAAGGGATTATGGAGCTTTGGGCGTTGATGGGAGGTCTAAATATCAAGGGAATTGAAAATGATAATTTAGTTATGGGTTTAGGGAAGGGGACCCCTAGGAATGTAGAAGCCTAGGACTTAGGGTTTTAAGGGAAAGGGACTTAGGGATTAGAAAATGATAGTGTAAGGGTAGGGATAGGCTTTTTAGATGTGTGGGAAGGAAATGCAGGGTATTAGGGCATCAAGTTTTTGGAATTAGGAATAAAACTATGGTTTCTCACTTAGATCAAATGAAAATTTTCTTAAGAACAAAAACACTATGAATTCAATGTTTAAGAGTGGAAGGTGGCAAGAAATTTGTTGTACTTACTTGCAAGAGTGTGTAAGAAACATTTTCTAAAAGTTTGAGAGATTTTGGAGGTGATTTGGTGCCTGGAGACGTCACTAAGCAAAATCGTATCACCTTGCCTAGAAGCGCAATGCCACTGGGAGAAAAAAACGACATTTCCTGCTCTAAGCGCAATGCCACTTCTGAAAGCACAACGCCACTCTCTAAAAGTGCAGCGTCACCTTGCAGACCATGTTGGATGCCTTCCATGTGTCCAAATTGATCTCATGATATCTCGTTGGAAATATCTCTCTACTGGATACACAATAGACCTATCAAGCACTGAAAATGATCAAGTATATCCCCTCAAAAATCAAGTCTCCCAAGACTGGTCAAAAAGTGCAGAATGGGGGTGCAAAAAATGCAGTGTGATTTTTCAGGAAACTTTTGGAGGCCTTTCTCAACTTCAAATTGAGCTCATGATAGCTCATTGGAAATATATCTCTGTCTATTTATAATTTGACCTATCAAGCAAGTCATTTGGACACTCCAACTAGGATAAAAATTGATTTTTCCAAAGTTTACTCCAGAAGTGCAACAACTCTCCTGTAGCAACCATATTTTTAGCATTCCTCCCAAACCATAACACATGTGTAAAAAATGAAGGAGGTTTTTGTTCCTTGGCCTATGATGGACAAAAACCTCTTTAAATTTTGTAAAATTCATCTCTATTTGGTTTGAAACATACTTTGAAGCAAAACTAGCCCTATGTGTGGCAAATGATTTGTCCCTTGGAATGAATTCTTGAAAAATGATGGAGACATGATTTTTATGAGTTGGAATGGCCCCATACTTGCTGATATGACCTCCCTTATGCCTCCTCTGCTCAGATGTCTCTGATTCCATAGCAAACGCTAGCTCGATGGGAGAGGAACTTATGGTTTAGTGCTTGTGTAAAATGATGATTTTGAGGGATAAGAGTGATGGGAAGTGTTTAGGAACACTGATGCCTTTTGGAACTTTGACTAATTTGGCTGATGGAACATTGAGTATGCAAATACCTTGGAACCATGAGAACTTATTACATTTTAAATGACATAAAATTACATAACAAAAATTAAAAATTACATCTTAAAACCAAAATTTACATGCTAAAACAATAATTTCTCTTTACAAATCATCTTCACATGGTGAAGAGAAGTTATTGGATCACACTTTACTTGTTGGTATTTTATGCATGCAGATAGTAGTTCGGATGGACCTTGAAAACCATAAAACCTAATGGAAACCCTAACTAAATGAACTTCATGGTGACATGACTGAATAGGTGATAAAAACTCATGAATGATGTACACTCAGAAAAGTGATGAAATGAGCCAGCAAGTAGTGCAATTTTTTAATAGAGTGAGGTTTTGAACTAGGGCTACCTCCAATGACCAAATTTTTTCATGACCTAGTGTAATGATAAAAAATTTCAGAATGGAATCCTAATATGATATGAAAAAGAGATATTTTTATCGCTGGTGGCGGGATGCAAAAACTGACACTAATATTAGCTCTAGCTAGGGATGGTAGCTCCTTGGAGGTGCTAAGAACACCATAGACCAAGTGCCTATTCATTTGGAATGGAGTCGAAATCTAAAGACTAATTGAATACTGAAAACTTGACTTAATAAACTGACTCAAGATTGACTCAAAATTGACTGAAAACTAACTGAAAAAGATGCTCAGAATTGAACTTATTCAACAAAACATACTCTAACTAATCCATTCATCACCTGATCAAGTGAAATGGAACAACCAATGCAACCATGTAAGCATTCTGGCTTCTAGTTGAATTCTCTGCAAGTGCTTGCTCATGAGAAAAAAGAGAGAACTACTGAAAGGTGCTACGAGGATTAATCCCTCTCCTGGACAAGAGCGATCTCCCTAGTACCCCAACAAGTAACTAGAAACAAAGATCCATTTGAATACCTCTTTCTATAGATTATTTGTATTTTAATATCATTATAATATTAAAGTAGAAAGGACATGCTCCTACCTTGAAATCCAAACGTTTGATGTAGCCCCTTGTCCCGTCGCTCCAAAGTATTTCTCCAATGATGAGTTGAACCTGAAATCAAAGACAAGACAAATAATTAAAGCATATACAATATATAATAATAAAAAAGTACTAATCCAACTTAGTGATCAAGGAGTCTAATTATTGACATTATTCCCATGAATAAAGAAACAAAACAATGAGAAAAAGAGATCCATATGTATTATCATAAATCAGAAAGAGCAATCTTACAACCGGATGCCTTGATGTTGTACAGATTCCTCCCACGGTCTGAGAAATCCTTCTCCTTCAGTCTGATAAGTTGTCCTCTCTAGAATAACCAACATGACTTAATGGGCACAAAGGTGTGATCCTCAGTGTGTCAACAACATCTCAGTAGTATAAAAAGTATGTACTCTATGAACTCTCTTCAGCTTAGAAACTATATAAAACAATTTCTATCGTTCATACGCTACCTTCTCCTAATCCCTTAATGTGAAACTTGAGCTCAATTTATAGGGAGATTAAGGTAGTTTCAGTTCCATAAAGAGGGGGATGGATTCCTCTCATGAAGGGATTTAAGTTCCTTGGACCAAGGGATAAGCTCCATGAGTGGAGGGATAAAGCTCGGACTAGCGTGACTCTAGAGGCTTCCAGTTGGGAGAATATTCAACCAACTAGGATTCTAGAAGTTAGTTTTTCCTTTTACTTTCTTTTCACAGGGGTATGTAGGTTTTAATGGCAAACAGTATGGTGGTTGCTGCAGCTAATGGAAGGATCGTCAACGCATGCACAGGGAAAGGTTAGTAAAACTGCACAGACAAACTTTTAGGGTTTTACAGAGTTTTTCTCCAATATCCAAGGCTTGATTCAAGAACATTAGTGTTTTTGACCTCTAAGGGAACATGATATGGATGTTAATAGACCCATATGAAAATTCAAATGTCATGGTGACAAAATGACGTGTAACAAAAGGAAACTCCCATGAAAACTTGTAATCAGATTGAATCTTAATGAAATTGAAAAGCATGAGTCCATTAGATGACCTCAAGAATGTTGCAAGAGGATCTTCATTGGAATACATATTAATTTTCATCCCATATAATACATTAATTCTCTTCTTTAGATAGTCTTTGCACCTTGATTTTAAAATTTTCCCAACATTCGTGCTTTCTTCCCTTGATGACTGCAACAAGTTGACAAGAAGGATCCTGAAACTCGTGAATGACTAATTTTTCCTGATGATCAACAAACAAACAATAATATTCTTCACTACTATCCTGATATGACTGCAAATATTTGTATGAGCTTTGTAATGAGACTTTTGTTGAACAAGGCAATGAATTCAGGTGCTGGATCTAAGTTTTACCATCTCTACTTTGAAGCTCACAGTCAGCTAATGGAGAAGGACTTTTACTGCAAATATCATCCAAAACATCAGTTATAGGGTCATGAAAAACTTGAAAATACTATTGCAACCTATTTTCCATTAGTTCTAATGAGACTGCATGACTTTCTATAGGTTTTTCATCCAACATTATTACCGATGAAATAGGTAACCTGACCTCAAAACGGGAACTCTAGCCCAAAAAGACTCAAAAAACATGAAAAAACACCCCAAAAACAAAAAAAGTGTATTCCAAAACGCACTTGGTTTTTTTTGAAGGTCAAATTTCAACATTTTATAAAATTATGCTAAAAACAAAATTGTTTCTTGAAAAAAAGATTGAAAAAACACCATCAAAACAAAACCAGTTGATGCTGGAATAGTAAAAAAAAAAAATTGTGTCATATTATTGACATTTTTAAAAATAGAAATAACATTTTTTAATTTTTAAAATTCAAACATTAAAAAAAACCTAAAATTTAAGAAAAAAATAAATTTAAAAAATAAAAACATTTTAAAGCTTAAAATTTAAAAATATATAGGGATAAAAAAATAAAAAAAATAAAAAAAATAAAAAAAAAAATTAATTCAAACATTCAAAAAAACCCTAAAATTTAAGAAAAATAAATAAATAAAAGATTAAAATTTCAAAATATATAGAAATAAAAAAATAAAAATAAAAACAAAATAAAAATATTAAATAAAAAAAAAAAGTTAAAAAAAGAAAGAAATTATAAAAAATAAAATATAGAAATTAAATTTAAAAAAGAAAAAGAAAATGTTTATTAAATTAAAAAACAAAAATTAAATTTAAAGAAATATATTAAATTTTAATAAATTTAAAACTTTAAAATAAAAATTAAAAAAAAAACATTATTTAAATTAAAAGTAAAAAAATGAAAAATTAATTAAAAATAAAAAATGCAAAATAAAATACAATAAAAATATTAAATTTAAAAAAATATATATTAAAAAAACAAATAAATTTTAAAAAATAAATTAAATTTAAATTATAAAAAATAAAATATATATATATATGAACTTAAATTAAAAATATATATATTAGATTTTATTAAATTTAGAAAAAAATGTTAATATTAAAATAACAAATTAAATTTAAAAAAGAAAAATATTAAATTTTAATAAATAAATGAATAAACAAATAAATTTTGAAATAAAAAATAAATTTTAAATATAAAGAAAAAAAAAACATGGTTAAAATAAAAAGTTAAAAAACTTTAAAAATCAATTAAAAATGAAAAATCGAAAAAAATAAATTAAAAAATATATATTAAATAAAAAATAAAATATAAAAAAATTAATTCGAAAATATTAAGTTTAATTAAAAAAAAATTAATTTTAAATACACAATTTTAATTGAAATAAAAAAAATATAAAAATTTTATGTAATTAAAAAAATAATAACAAAAAATTAAAAAATTAAAAAAAAAAATATTAAATTCAAATAAATTAAAAAAAAATACAGAATTTATTAAATTTTAAAAAATTAAATGAAAAAACTAAACATAAAATTTAATAATAAAAAAAAATCAATTAAATAAAAAAAAAATACAAAATCTAATAAAAATTATTAACAAAATTTAGAAAAAAAAAAAATTAAAAACAAAAAAATGAATAAAATTAAAAAAAAACAAAAAAATTAAAACAAGTTAAATTTCAAATATAAAAATTAAATTAAAAAAAAAAAAAAAAATCACTTTTTTGAATTTAAAAAAAAATTAAAAAAAAAATCAAAGTAATAAAAAAAAATATTAAAAATTAAAAAAAAAAAAAAAAAAAGAATTTTTTGATCATGGTGGCGCCGCCAATCAGCCTCCCGCCGGTGCGCGGAGTGAGCTAGGGGGCGGGCGGGAGGCGTCGGGGCGCCTTATTGACCCTCTACATGCTCCCCAGGCGGGAGACAGGCCAGGGAATCGCCCTCCCGGCGCGGGAGGTCGAGCTCAGGGAGCCAGCCCTTCGGCGGCGGGAGGCCAATTCCGGGAATCGCCCTCCCGCAGCGCGCGGGCGATTCCGGGAATCGCCCTCGGGCTGCGGGAGGCCGATTCCGGGAATCGCCCTCACGTGGTGGGAGGGCGATTCCGGGAATCGCCCTCTCGCGGCGGGAGGGTGATTCCGGGAATCGGCCTCTCGTCGCAGGAGGGCGATTCTCGGAATCGGCCTCCCGTCGCCAGAGGACGATTCTTGGTATCTGCCGCCTGCCGCCGGAGGGCGATTCTCGGAATCGGCCTCCCGCCACGGAAGGGCGATTCCCGGAATTGGCCTCCTGCCATGGGAGGGCGATTCCCGGAATCGGCCTCCCGCCTAAGTGGCGACGGAGGCCGGCTGCTGGGCGGGCGGGGGGCTGCATGTAGCCTCCTCGCCTGCCAAGCAGCCGACCTCCGCCGCCACCTGGGTGGGAGGCCGATTGGCGGTGCCACCACGATCAAAAATTTCTTTTTTTTTTAATTTCTCTTTAATTTTAATATTTATTTTTTATTTGATTTTTTTTTAAATTTTTTTTTAAATTCAAAAAATTTAAAATTATTTTTTTTAATTCAAATTTTTTTATTTTAAATTTAATTTTTTTTAATTTTTCTTGTTTTTTTATTTTATTTTGTTTTTAAATTTAATATTTTAGATTAATTATTTTTTAAAATTTAAAATTTATTTATTAAATTTATTAAATTTTAATTTTATTAATTTTTTTTTTTAATCTTTTAGTTTATTTAGTTTTTCATTTTTAAAATGTATAAATTGTTTCATTTAAAAAAAACAGTAAATTTATGGATATTTGTTTTTTAATTATTTGCACTTGGTTTTTTTTTTTTAAATGATAGTTTTTTTTTTTTTTTTTTTTTTTGTTTTTAAATTTTAAATTTTTGTTTTTTTTTTTTAAATTTGTTTTTTTTGTTAATTTTAAAATTTGTATTTTTTTTCTTATTATTATTATTTTTTTAATTTAAATTTTTAAATTTAATTTTTTCTTTTTGTATTTTATTTTTTTTTATCTAAATTTTAATTTTGTAATTTAAATTATTTTTAAATTTTCTATTTAAACTTTTTATTTTTTTAATTATATGTTTTTTTTTTAATAACTTAGAAAAAAATGTTTTTGATGTTTTTTTTTTAAATTTTTTTGGTTTATTTTTGTTTTTTTTCTTTAAATTATGTGTTTTGTTTTCAAATTTTGTCATTTCTTTTGATATAATTTTCGAATATTTTTGTTTTTTTTGTTCTTTTTATTTATTTTTGTTTAAATTTTTTATTTTTACGAGTTAATTTTGTTTTTTTTACATTTTTATTGGTTTTTTTATTGTTTTTACATATATTTTTTTATCTAAGTTTTGTGTTTTATTACCAACATGAAAATCACCACTCTAAAAAAAAAGGTTGATGTTGCATCAATACATTTCAAAATTAGCATGAAAATCACCGTTCTAAAAAAAAAAAAGAAAAAAAGTTGATGCTGCATCAATACGTTTCAAAATTAGCATGAAAATCACTAACATTTTAAAACAAATATTCATACTTCATAAATAAAAATATTGGAGTGTCAAAAATGTGCACCAAAAAAAAAGGGGTGATTCTGCATCACCACTTTTCAAAAGCGGGTGCTTTTTATGCTACCAAAAAAAAGTAGGTAACAATGCGGTTACCTATTTCATCGGTAAGAGTGTTATCCTTTCCTTTAGAGACATTATGAAAAATTTCCTTTAAAAAATGAAGCGCTTCAAAACATAATGGTACATAATATTCTTGCATCATTTGATCATATGTTTCGACCTCCAAGCCTTCATCTGAAATTTGAAATTCAATGGAATTTGGTGGCTACAAATCTAGAGCTAAGGAGTCTTGATCAAGGATTTCATTGCCCTCTTGATTATTAAGATCAAAACTTAATGATTGCTCATTTATGATTGCATGAAAGTTGTCTCTGATGAAATGAAACGAAGTAAAACAAAGAGGCAAATATCCTTCACGTACTTCCAAATTTTATGCACTTTCCTCCTCACTTCCATAGCTGATATGCATCGGCTGATCACTATATTTTAGTTGCTGAAAATGAGCTTCCTCCTCCCACAAATCAGCTGTTGATTGGTCTGCAATATTAGCTTCTGTTTGGAGAACATAATTTTCATAAAATTGATCAAACTTAAGCAAATCATCAAAAGAAGGAATGTCATCAAACATACACATTAGATCAGCAGATTATTTCTCCTTGGATTGATCTACAAATCCATTTTCTGATCTATGATAGTTGGGATTAGAAGGAAAGTGTTTAGGGACATCAACCTCTTCTTTTTCTGCAATAAGTGGGTCATGGTGATATTGAACAGAAAATCCATCTCTCATGGTGATATTCTGCATCATTTCCTCTATTGTACTTACCAAAATGTCTAGTTTTACCTCTGAAGATGTCAGGTGCTCTCCGATGTTCTCCCTCTCTTCTTCCTTTAGCTTTGCCCTTCTGCTTAGCAAATTAGCGTCTACATACATTGCACTGTTCTGCATCTCTTCAAGTGTTGCAAGGTTCCTTTCTCTCAGCTGAAACTCCATTTCTGGATCAAAGGCATCTGGGTAATGTAAGAGAGCTAGGCTAGGAGGAGGTTTTATATTAGCAAGTATCGAACAATAAACTTGATTGAATCTGGTAGAAAAATATTGTACTGTCTCCCATAGTTGTCTTTTATGCTATTCATACTCTTCTAGAATTAGGAAAGGGTTTTCTTTGACCACCCACTTGTCGAGGAAAACTTTGAAAAACTACGGGAAATATAAGATGCTCGCAGCAGGCAGGTTTTTAAATCAACTCTTGACTTTCCCTTGCAAATAAAGAGCAAACAACCTAATACTGACATCCTCTTCATCAACTTCAAAAAGTTCTAGGATAGTCTCAAAATTATGCATATGTCTCTCAGCAGTGATGTTGTCACATTCACCATCAAAACTTGGCATATATAGGTAATGACTTTCATGGAAAACATGGATTATAAGAGGTAAGATTAGTGGTTTGTATCTATTTGGAATTTTACAAGGTGTAGGAGTATGTACAGAAGCTGTAGGATCAATTTTGGTCTCTTTAGGCTCATCAACTTGAAAATGATATGCACAAGTTTCAAGCAAGAGGTCTTGATCTTGATAAAAATCAAAGGGAAACTAGGTATTTTCACTCTTCAAATAGGAAGAATCAAGACTTTGATCATCTTTTTCACACAACAAACTTTGAAAAATTTCCGGATAGCTTCAGGAAAAGAGAAGAAATATTTCATGATAAAGAGCATGATATCTTGAATAAAATTTCAAGTTGAATACTTGATCTTCCCATGTTTTCCTTTCATATTTCTTGGCAAGGTTCATCCTCCAGTGGATTCTTTGGATTTGATTTTCAAAACTGATTTGGAGTCGCGAGGTGAATGATGCACAACCTTCTTATTCCTGATTGTTTTTCACCATCAAAAATTAGATATGATCTTTTTCGTTCTTTCCCAAGGAATATTTTTATTTTTGCTTCCCTGGTAATGGCACCAATATATTATCACTCCATCAGATCTCTAAGGCTGAGAAAGAGTCCAAAAAGAGGTAGCCACAAACCAATATTTTATTTTGGTAGCTAGCCCTACCAAACTGGAGAGGGCTCTCTCCATAAAGTCACAGCCAAGAGAGATGGATGAATTAGGGTTTTAGGCTAGGTATGAGTATAAGGGCTTTGATTTCCTGAATTTGGGTTGTTGGATGAGGAATTAGGTCAAAGAGGCTAGGTCAAGGCAAATAAGATTAGGGTTTTAGAGATTCAATGGGGTAAGGTAGGTAGGAAGGCTAACACTTTAGGGTTCCTTGAGTGGGATGGATCAGATAGGTGAGGTACTATAAATAGCAAGGAAAAGCGTGAATGATTTCTAAACTGAAGAAAATGAACAGACTATGAAGATTTTCCCAAAATAGAGCATGAGAGATGTATTATTCTTATCAACTTGAAAACAAACATATCATAGAAATGAAATGGATCATGAAAAAAAACATTCATACATAATGAGACATAAGAAGAAAAATGTTGAATTTCCATACCATAGGTATCCCAAAGAAATAGCTGCAACCTTTTCATTAATTTCCTACCAAATACTAATTACACTAGAGTCTTTGATCAATGCCACAACGTCCAACCTATGAAATGACTAAAAAAGTACAAGATATAGACCACAAAACAACTTCTCCCATCCTCAGGGGTTGAATCCCTGAGAGGAGGAGCAGTTCCACCAAAAACTGAACTCATACCTAGAGTGTAGGGAGGTCAAATTGACTCATCCCTCACGTTTTGTAAACTGATTCATTACATCATCATCAAAAGTTTTCATCTAATGTATTTACCCTAGGTAAGTGTAAAAACACCATAATTACATTTACATCATTGATTTACAGAGGTGAAAACTACACTTTCCAAGTAAAACTGAGAAAAAGTAAGAAAATATGGAAATATTAGCAAACTGAGAAAATGTGTCAAACCTGCAGCGCCACTGCTCTAAGTGAAATGCCATCTTCAGCTCCACTTTTGAGGGGGTTTTAGGTGTCCAAATTGAGCTCAAGATAGCTCATTGGAAATCCTCTCTAGTCTAGTTTCCAGATATATGTTTGGTTTCAAAAATGGTGCTGATTTGACCCTCCAAAAACGGATTCTCCCAAGATTGGTCAAAAGCGCAGTGCCAACCTCCAAAATAGGTCAGAAAGGCCATTTTTTAAGTGTTTTGTGACCTTCTGACTGCCTCTTTGACCCAAAAAATCATATCAAAATTTTTTTCCTGACTATAAATTGCATTATGAATCCAATTGTACCTTCATTTTTTCCATCGGAGGTCCCTAGGAAAAGCGCAACGCCAAGGGACTGCGCTTTTGCCAGTGCCACTATGCAAAGTTGGCAAAAACACAAAAATTTCCAAAAATTTCAAAATTTGCCAAAATTTCTTCAAATTTTCTATTGTGGGATGTTGATGAGGTGCAATAGGAAATGAGAGATTCCTCAGCAATAATATCAAGGTTTTCCCCTTCATTTTTCTTGGTTAGGGTTTCAAGTCTTGATTTGGCCTTTTGGAACTTTGAACTTGCAGTTTGATTTTTCTTGTGGTAATGTTTTTCCCTATTTATCAATATGCCATTTTCCTTCTTTAGCTTCTCCAGGAGCTTTTCAAGATGCTGGTTGGCCCTTTGAATAATGTTTCAAAAATCAAGGCAACCTACATACTCAAAACAAGTGACAATCATAAGAGAGGCTATCATTTCATTCGTGTTGGTGGGCTCCAACATTAGGATTCTTCCTCCTTTGTGAGGCCTTCTCTATTCTCTATCCTCATCTATTTTTCTACCCTACTCCTCCATATAGTCTTTGTCTTCCTCCATAGTGTTAGGTGGCCAATGATAACCCTAGGGATAAGGTGGATGGGAATGGGGAGTGAAGATGGGTCTAGGGAATAGGGATAGCTCTAGGAAAATTAGCGAGATGGGGGAAGGGATTATGGAGTTTTGGGAGGTGATGGGAGGTCTAAATGTCAAGGGAATAAAAAATGAGAATTTAATTATAGGTTTAGGGAAGGGGTTGCCTAGGAATGTATAAGCCTATAAGGACTTAGCGTTTTAAGGGAAAGGGACTTAGGAATTAGAAAATGATAGTGTAAGGGTAATGATAGGGTTTTTAGATGTGTGGGAAGGAAATGTATGGTATTAGGGAATCAAATTTTTGGAATTAGTAATAAAACTATGTTTTCTCACTTAGATAAAATTCCAATTTGTTTAAGAACAAAAACACTATGAATTCAATGTTTAGGAGTGCAAGGAGGCAAGAAATTTGTTGTGCTTACTTGCAAGAGTGTGTAAGAGACATTTTATGAAAGTTTGAGAGAGTTTGGAGGTGATTTTGTGCCTGGAGAGGTCAATGAAAAAAATTGCAATGCCTTTCCCAGAAGCGCAGCACCAGTGGGAGAAAAGCATAGTGTTGCCTTCTCTAAGCACAATACCACTTCTGAAAGTGCAACGCCACTCTCTAAAAGCGTAGTTCCACCTTTCATACCACTTTTGGAGGCCTTCCCTATGTTCAAATTTAGTTCATGTTAGCTCGTTGGAAATTTATCTATGTTGGCTACACAATGGACCTATCAAAAAATAGAATGATCAATCATAGGCTTTCAAAAATCAATTATCACCATACTGGTCAAAAAGTGTAGAATGGGGGTGAAAAAATACATTGTGATTTTGCAAGCAACGTTTGGAGGCCTTCCTTAACTCCCAATTATGCTCATGACATCTCATTGGAAATCTCTCTTCATCTAGTTATGATTTAACTTCTCAAGAAAGTCATTTGGACATGCCATCTAAGAGAAACGTTGATTTTCCCAAGGGTACTTCAGAAGTGCAGCAGCTCTCCTATAGTAACCATATTTTTAGCATTCCTCCCAAACCATAAAACCTGTGTAAAAAATGAAGGATTTTTTTGTTCCTTGGCCTATGATGGACAAAAACCTCTTTCACTTTTGTAAAATTTATCTCTTTTTGGTTGGAAACATACTTTGAAGCAAAATTGGCCCTTTGTGTGGAAAATGATTTGTCCCTTGGAATGACTTCTTGAAAAATGATGGAGACATGATGTTTATGAGTTGAAATGGCATTATACTTGCTGATATGACTTCCCTTATGCCTCCTCTACTTAGATGTATCTGATTCCATAGCAAACCATAGCTTGATGGGAGAGGAAATTAGGGTTTAGTGCTTGTGGAAAATGATGATTTTGAGGGATATGAGTGATGGAAGTGTTTAGAAACAATGATGTCTTTTGGAAATTTGACTAATTTGGCTAATGGAACCTTGAGTATGCAGCTACCTTGGAACCATGAGAAATTATTACATTTTAAATGACATAAAATTACATAATGAAAATTAAAAATTACATCTTAAACCCAAAATTACATGCTGAAACAAGAATTTCTCTTTACAAATCATCTTCACATGGTGAAGAGAAGTTATTGGATCACCCTTGCTGGTATTTTATGCATGCAGATGGTAGTTTGATGGACCTTGAAAACCCTAAAACCTAATGGAAACCCTAACTGAATGAACTTCATGGTGACATGACTGAATAGGTGATAAAAACTCATGAATGATGTACACTCAACAAAGTGATGAAATGAGTCAGCAAGTAATGAAATTTTTGAATAGAGTGAGGTTTTGAACTAGGGCTACCTCTAGTGACCAAATTTTTGCATGGCCTAGTGGAATGATAAAAAATTCCAGAATGTAACCCTAATATGTTGTGAAAAAGAGATATTCTGATCAATGGTGGAAGAATGCAAAAACCGACACTAACAAACCCATAGGGAGATAAGTTGAAAATACGAGTTGAAAAAATAGTTTTTTTCATTTTTCCCTCTAAAATTTGATGATATAATCTAGTCTTATTTTATTATTGCCACTATTATTTTATAATTTTCTTAGGAGGCCCATTTTAGACCTCAAAACTCCCCTAATGAACCCAAACATAGGAGAATGTTTGGTGAGGTATCATGTAGCAAGGTGGAGACTTGTTATTGCAAATGCATGTTGTAGCTCACGAATTAAAGATGTTATGAGAAGACTAGATGCATATGAATAGGACGTCATAAATTTTTATACCTTGAGAATCTAATTCAGGAGCATTGACCATCCTCTATAAAATATACAAGAACAAGTTATATAAGGTGCAACTATCAAAAAGAAATCCTAGGAATTCATTGAGAGATTTATGGAGAAGATCATGTAGAGATATTTTTGGAGAAGATCATGTAGAGAGTTTTGTGGAGAGGATCATGTTGAGAGCTTTATGGAGAAGATCATGAATCTTAAAATAATCCATTCTATTGTAATTTCTGATACAAATTGTAAACTTGTGTGAATATGAAGGGAAACCATTAAGAAAAATATCTAGTCAGTCAATATGCCATGTAATAGGTTATTAATTAATGGAATGAAATTAGATTCCTTCATTATGTAAATCTGTGCACATATTTTGTCTTTGCACGTTTTTTTAGGTCCCTATATTACTAGTGTAGTCCCTTATTGTTGTTAGTGTAGGCCCCTTATTGTTATTGTTGTCCCCCTGTAACCCCCAAATTGTAATTATTGTGCCCTTACATTATTATTGTTAGGTCAG
The DNA here is from genome assembly GCA_034641835.2 of Pinus albicaulis. NCBI lineage: Eukaryota > Viridiplantae > Streptophyta > Pinopsida > Pinales > Pinaceae > Pinus > Pinus albicaulis. The sequence continues at coordinate 101,982,588 of CM076569.1, forward strand.
CTAGGATTATATTGTGACCCCATGGACTCCTATATATAGAAAGGAGGTTTTGTCATTTGTATCATCAAAGAATTTGAAGAAATAATTTACCGGAGAATATAAATAGTTACCAGGAGAAATAATAAAAATAATCAACAACAAAACACATAAACATGAACACAGACGTTTATCCAGGAAAAACTCCAACTCTGGGGAAAACCCGTCCAATGAAATTTCATTAACCATTGGCCAAAACCATGACCAATCCGGCCATGTGAGCCTTCACTGCTCACTTCTAGGCCTATCTTACAATTAAGTCTTCCCATCCTTTTATAGGCTCCATTACATGCAATACCATGAGCCGAAAACCATGGGTGCACAATACCATGTGCCTCGAAACTACCCAATTATTTAACCTGGTCAACCTTGACTCTAACCCCAAGTCAATTTACCTAATATCCCCCCCTTAAACTTGACTTGGAGTTCCTTTACTAAATCTAGCAAATCTTGCCGAGTGAGTGAGCCCCACTCACTTTGGCCCTTACCCCCCTCAAATTTTTATACCAAAGGTAGTTGTTAACTTGACATCCCCCCTATCGCCTAGGTCTAACCCAAAATTTACCAGTAATTACCCAGGGGTACGCATGCCATACCAAGTCTTACAACAGTATGCCCATTTACATGTATAAAATTTTGATTCCATTAAAAGTTTTTTTTTTTTGGCTTGATGCCAAATTCTCTAGCCTTGTACACTTTGTGCCTTCTCCTCTCTGTTTCCTTTGTGGAATAAAAAATTGTGCAACAAAAAATCATATCTCCATTCGTAGGCCAATAAAACCCTTGGCTATAAAAGCGTCCCTATGAAGCCAAATACGACTCAGATACCAAATGAAGAAATAATTTACCGGAGAATATAAATAATTACCAAGAGAAATAATAAAAATATCCAGCAACAAAACACATAAACATGAACACAAATGTTTATCCGGCAAACACCCCAACTCTGGGGAAAACCCATCCAATGAAATTTCATTAACCATTGGCCAAAGCCATGACCAATCTGGGCATGTGAGCCTTCAGCACTCACCTCCAGGCCTATCTTACAATGAAGTCTTCCCAACCTTTTATAGGCTCCATTATATGCAATACCATCAGTCCAAAACCATGGTTGTACAATACCATGTGCCCCAAAACTACCCAATTGTTCAACCCGTTTAACCTTGACTCTAACCCCGAGTCAATTTACCTAACATCATTGTTCAGTTATGTAATGTAAAATAGCTTTCCCCCTCGAAGTGGCTTATTTATAAGGCGTTGATATCTCTTTTCTTCTATTTTTTGGAGCTAGTTTCATAACATTTGGTATCAAAGCTTTGGATTCTAGGGTTTCGTTGCTCCAAACAGGTCACCATGGAATTTTCACTATAAAAAATTTTCTACGAAGGGTCAGAAGCTAAAAAATTTACCACACGAAGCCGAAATCCTGAGGAACTTCATGTAAAAATTTTAGATCTTAGTTCACAATATTTTCAGAGATATGAGGGTTTTTGCAGGCTACCGAATTTCATTTAAAAGAGGCGACCTTGGGAAAATTTTCATAACTCTCTCTCTATGCATCGGATTAGAATTATGTAAAAAGTGGCAAAAAGTACACAGACTTCAGTTTCTTGTATCAATTTAAGAGCCAAAGGAGGAAATAGTGACACGTGGCACGTCGTACACGTTCGTTCTACTGAACCAGTCCATAATTAGGTCATTGTCGGAGATTGGGCATAACTTTTCCTTTAAGCATCCAAATCAAGTTAGACCTGTGGCATTCAAAATTAGATTCATAGGGATACTACAAGACAGAATTTCAGATATTGAAGATCCGAAATTACAAATATAATTCAGTTTTAATATCGAGCTCCTCAAAAATAAGGAAAATGTGTGTATTTGTTTTCAAATTGCATAAGTCTTGTTTGAAATATCAATTTGAAGTGATTCCAAGGGCATATTGAAGCATAGATATCAATATTGGGTTCTAGAATTACCCTTGAAAATAATTCAATGCCCATTAATCCCTCAGAATACTCTAATATGACTCCTAAAGATGAAGAAGTGCAACATGATATATCAAAATTACAAGAGCAAGTGCACCAAATTTCTCTCTCGTAAAGAGCAACAAAAAATGAAATGGAAGTTTTGAAGAAAAGCATGGAAGCTAAGATGGATGGTTTTAAGAAAGGCATGGAAGCTAATATGGATGGTTTGAAGAAAGGCATGGAAGCTAAGATGCATGATTTTAAGAATGGCATGGAAGACATGGAAGTTAAGATCGATGGTATAGAAGAAAACATGAAAGACAACATGGAAGACATGAAGAATGATCTAAAAGAGGACATGGAAGGTTTGAAAAAGTTTATACATGAAATGATTCCTAATGGCGAAAAGATAGTAGAGGAAACTCATGATGACAAAAAAATAAATGTTAATTGTGATTTCATATAATCTAATGTTGGATTGAAGACCCACCATATTCCAAATATCGATATGAGTAAGTTTGATGGCAAGGATCCTGTAACATGGATACTATAGATGGAGCAATATTTTGATCTCAATAATGTGCAAAACACACAAAAGTTACATATTGAAACTTTATATTTAGAACAAAATACATTTTTATGGTATTTATGGCTTTGCTCGCATAAATAAATTATCACTTGGTCAATTTTTATGAAGGAAATGATAGCACATTATGAGGATACAAAGAGTAACACCTTCCTTAACCAATTGATAAATATCAAACAAAAGGGTTCAATGGTGGAGCACATTGAGGACTTCCAAAAATTGAATATAAGGGTAACTGATATTCCAGATGAACACATGATTGATGTCTTCATAGGGACTTTAAAGGATAATATCCAACATGAGGTTCACCTTTGGGAACCTAATTCATTGGAGAAGGCATTCAGGTTGGCAAGAAAAATTGAATGTAAAATTATGTTGACAAGGAATCCTACCACTCACATTTATAAAGTTGGAAGTGTTGCTACTCCTAGAATTCCACAACCTACAAGGTTGACACCACAAAAAATGGAAGAAAAACGAGAAAAATGGATTTTCTATAGTTGCGATAGAAAATACACTAAAGGTCATACGTGTGCTGAGAATAAATTATTTTACATAGATTTTGAAGAGGATGAAGAAAATGAACAAGAAACTTCAAAAGAAGAGGATATACACCAAGAACCAACCCTAGAAAAAGAAGAAATGAGTCTAGCCATATCTTGTAATGCATTGGCAGGAATTACCACTCCTAAAACTCGCAAGATAGAAGGAAATATCAAGAAGAAAAAGGTAATAGTGTTGATTGATTCGGGTAGTACCCATAATTTTATTCATTGTACGGTAGCCAAGGAATTGAATTTCTTCCTATACCTAGCATCAGAATGTCAATTGATGGTTGCAAATGGAGGAACCATAAATTTCTCTGTAAAATTCCATAATACAATCTAACCATGGGGGAATATGTATTGAATAGCCAAATGCTTTCCATTCCAATGGGAGGCGTGGATGTTGTACTAGGAGTACAATGGTTACAATATTTGGGGACGGTAGCTTTTAATTTTCAAGAACTTTTCTTGAATTTTTTTCAGAAGGAAATGAAGTTGAATTACGAGGTATCGCAAGGAAGCTGGGAAAGATAATAAGCTCTAATGTCATGAAAAAGCTTCTGAAGAAAGAACAACAAGGCGTAATTTCACAATTATGCTCACTAGAAGTTCCAACATCAAAATCATTTATTTATCCAGATCTCCAAAAAGTCTTGGACAATCATTCCAAGGTGTTTGAAACTCCGAAAGGACTCCCACCTATTCGTGATCATGATCATGCTATTCATTTGATTCCAGGAAGTGTTCCTCCAAACATCAGGCCTCGCAGATATCCTTATGTCCAAAAGAGAAAAATTGAATGTATGATTGCAAAAATGTTAGAGGTTGGTTTAATTCAACCTGGTCAAAGTTCTTTCTCTGCTCCAGTAGTATTGGTGCACAAGAAGGATGGATCATGGAACATGTGTCTGGATTATAGGGAGCTCAATAAGCTCACTATTAAAGATAAATTTCCCATTCATGTGATTGATGAATTATTGGATGAATTACATGGAGAAATTTATTTTACCAAGTTGAATCTTTGTTTAGGATATCATCAAATTAGAATGAAGACTAAAGATATTCTGAAAACAACTTTTCGAAGTCATGATGGTCATTATTAATTTTTGGTCATGCCTTTTGGCCTTACCAATGCACCTTCTACATTTCAAGGGTTGATGAATTCCATTTTCAAACCCTTCCTTAGAAAATTTGTGTTAGTATTTTTTGATGATATACTAATCTACAACAAGTCTTTGAAGGATCATGTTCAACATGTTGAGAGGGTGCTCAAACTATTGGAAGAGAAACAATTATATGCAAAAACCTCCTAATGTTTCTTTGGAGTACAAAAAGTGGAATATCTGGGTCATATTATATCTAAAGAGGGTGTTAAGGTAGACCCTAAAAAAAATAAAGCCATTAAGGAATGGAAAGTCCCCACAACCATAAAGTAATTGCAAGGTTTTCTCGAGTTAACGGGGTATTATCGCAAAACAATTACGAGATAATAGTAGCACCTCTAACAACATTATTGAATAAAGATGCATTTTCATGGACTCCTGAAGCAACTAAGGCCTTTGAGCATATTAAAGAGGAAATGTGACTAGCACCAGTCTTAGCTACGCCATACTTCACAAAAACCTTTATTGTAGAATATGATGCCTCAAAAAATGGAATTGGTGTGGTTTTAATGCAAGAAGGAAGACCCATTTATTTTGAAATTTTTCCAATCAAAGGAAAGTATTTACAGAAAGCTATTTATGAGAAGGAAATGTTGGCAATACTACATGCACTAAAGACATGGAAACCTTACCTAATGGGAAGACACTTCAAGGTAAAAACTGATCATGATAGTCTCAAATAATTTTTGGAACAAAGACTATCTTCAGAAGAGCAGAAAAAATGGGTCACAAAGATGTTGGGTTATGAATTTGAAATTAGCTACAAAAAAGGAAGCTAAATGTTGTTGCATATGCACTCTCAATAAAGGATGAAGAGGTGGAAGCATTGCTTTATGCCATTTCTATTATCCAACCAAATTGGATAACCGAAGCAAGGGATGAATGGAAGAAGGACGAAGAAGTGTGGACACTCATTCAAAAGTTGCAGCAAGATCCTAATACATCTGATACATTTAGTTGGAAAAATGATTCCTTATGGTACACAGATCACTTATATATTTGTAATAATTACCAACTAAAACAAAATATTCTTTTGGAACTGCACACATCTCCCTTAGGAGGACACTCATGATTTTTAAAAACTTACGACAGGGTTAAGAAATAATTTTTTTAGGATGGTCTTAAATCAGATATTCAAAATTTTGTGGTGAAATGTTTCGGTTTCCAGCAAAAAAAAGTTGAGACAATTAAGACCCCGCCCGGGCCTTCTAAAGCCTTTATCCATTCCAGGTCAACGTTGGGAGGAGATTTCAATGGATTTTATCATAGGTTTACCTAAGTCTGAAGGAAAGAGCGTCATCATGGTGGTAGTCGATAGACTTACCAAGTATGCACACTTTTCTGCATTATCTCATCCATTTAAAGCAAGTATAGTTTCTACTACATTTATGGAAACAATTCAAAAGCTACATGGAAACTCAAAGATTATTGTAAGCGACAAAGATCCCATTTTACTAGAAATTTTTGGATGGAATAATTTTATTGTTTGGGTACTCAACTAGCTCATAGCTCATCTTATCATCCTCAATCCGATGGGAAAACTGAGATAGTGAACAAATGTTTGGAAGGATATTCGTTGTTTTGTATCTGATAAACAAACACAATGGGTCAAGTGGTTACCTCTCGCTAAATGGTGTTATAACACTTCCTTCTATACTACAGAAAAAATGACACCATTTATGGCACTTTATGGATATCATCCATCATCCATCACATCATCGTTAAGAGAAAATTATAAGGTTCAATCAGTGGAAGATCACATCGAGCTCAACAACAAGTTCTCTAACTCTTAATGGATAAGATAACATTTGCACAAAATCGAATGAAACAATAGGCATATCAACATCGCGGTGAGAGAAGTTTTGATGTAGGAGATTGGGTATTTTTACGGCTACAACCATACAAACAAATGTCCCTCAAGCAAGCTAAGACTTGGATAATAAATTATCTCCAAAGTAATATGGTCCTTACAAGGTGTTGCAAAATATTGGTACTATGACATACATATTGGAGTTTTTTTCTTCTTCTCGAGTGCATCCAGTTTTCCATGTTTCATGCTTAAAGAAGGTTATAGGTGACAAAATTCTAGTTCAAACAATATTGGTAGAACTTGACAAGGAAGGAAAAATAATATTGGAACCTGAAGAAATCACGGAAACAAGAACTCGAAAGCTACAAAATCGATCAATTTCAGAGTATCTCATTAAGTGGAAGAACTTACCCACTGAAGATTCAACATGGGAGGATGATAATTTTATACAAAAGCATCCAAAGCTACTCAAGCGTTGAGGACAACAATTTTTTGAAGGGGAGGGGAATGTTAGGTCCCTATATTACTAGTGTAGTCCCTTAATGTTGTTAGTGTAGCCCCCTTATTGTTATTATTGTACCCCTGTAACTCACATATTGTTATTATTATGCCCTTACATTATTATTGTTAGGTCAGATAGGATTATATTGTGACCCCATGGACTCCTATATATAGAAAGGAGGTTTTTTCATTTGTATCATCGAATAATTTTTCATTTATGTAATGTAAAGGAGGTTGACCCCTCGAAGTGGCTTATTTCTAAGGTGTTGATCTCTCTTTTCTTCTATTTTTGGAGCTGGTTTCATAACATGTTTTTATTATTATATATAAATTGTGTTTGCATGACCTATTTAGTCTGTTTTCTGAGAATAGGAGAACTGTATATGTGTTTTCCACAATCACTTTATAGGTAAAAGCATGATCAAAGCCACAAGTTAAGAGATTTGTAAATTAATGTTGCGAGTAGAGCGATGTCATAGTTGTACATGATGAAGGATTTGAAAGATCGTGAATAAGTACAAGGGCCATAACCCACAAGTCTAAGATCGATACTAGTAAAAATATTGAAAGCTATAGACCCCCATAAATCGTTTTCATCAAGGAAACACCCTAATAAGCTAAGCTTAATTACAATATTTTGCCATACTTACATTGATCCAGATTTATGCAGGAACGCAACAGAATATAGATATAACCATAAACACAAAGATGCAATGGAAATAATGCTTCATTTTATTAATAAAAGAATGACTGAAATAAGCTTACAAATATAATGGACACAAGCTAGGGTACTAGTAGCATATCTCTGAGAATATATGTGGCGTACGAAGGCCTTTGAGCTGTGTTATATTGAGGCTCGAAGGCCTATTACAGACATAATGGAAATAGATGAGCTAGGGTACTAGCAGCGTATCCCTGAGAAGATATGTGATGGCTACCAGTCCCTGAACTGTGTTATAATGATCCATAATCGAAATGAGCGAGTGAGGGCACTTGTAGCATATCTCTGAGACGAGATGTGATGGCTACAAGCCTCCCCACTGTGTTACATAACTGACATGACAGAAATAGATGAGCTAGGGTACTGGTAGCGCTTATCTCTAAGAAGAGATGTGTCAGCTACCAACCCCTGAATTGTGTTACAATAAGGCTTAAAGGCCTATTTATTGTTGATAAACTATGTAAAACCTGAAACGTCAAAAAACCTAACCCTAGGAGATGAAGCACCAAAATTGTGGGCCCCATTTGGGAAAATTAGTGTTTCAACTTCCCGAGGATGTAACTTTGGCATCTGATATTCGTTTAACGTGCTCAATAGCTTGTTATAAATATCTATTTAGGGACTACAACTTTTGAATGAGAAACATCAGTCTACAACCCATGTTTCTCCTCTTTTTCCCTAAAAGCGTCGTTTAGGGCCTCAAAACAGCTCCGGAAGTTCAGGACCCGAAAAACTGCTATAAATAGTAAGTTGTGTTGAAAATTACAAACTAAAATAACTGATGGTGGGGGTTCAAATGGACTTGGTGGGTGGCCATCAATATCCACCTGGATCATTAAGTCCCAAAAACGGCTCCGGGAGTGCGGGACCCGAAAACCTGCTAAAAGTAGTAAGTTTTGTTGAAGCTGAAAAACTGAAAGAATCAATGTTGTGAGTCCAAATGGAATAGGTGGGTGGCCCTCGATATCCACCTGGATCATTCCTCCCTCCTTAAGAAGCAATGGTCTCCATTGCATTAAGTTCCTCCATGGTGGGGGAGGGGGGGGGGGGGGGGGGGTGCAACTGGGCGATGGTGTTGGATTTGTCCAGGATGTCGCAGACCCGTTGGTAGATGTGCTGGATGTAGATGTGCCACCAGTGGGCAGGCATTGAAGGATCTGGGAAAATTTATCCATCATCGCGTTCCTCTGTTTCTCGAGGGCCTCCTCGAGCATGATTTTGATAGGATCTCCTGCTCCCTCGTCTTTCTTTTCTTTCGCCATGGGGGGTCGTCGGGGTTACGAGGTTGCACTCCTTATACCCTGGCCGCATTAGGGACATGAAAATAAAAACAGAGAAAGATCAGACCGCTTTGATACCACTAATCCAGATTTATGCAGGAACACAACAGAATACAGATATAACCATAAACACAGAGATGCAACAAAATGATGCTTCATTTTATTAATAAAAGTGTTAGTATGAATCTTTCGTCGTAAAAGACCACTTTAGCTACGCATAAAAAATAGCCCTAACATCAATTATGGCTACCAAATATCTTTAAATCTGCAATTAGGTGATCTAAATAATGCTGCACAAATCCAAATCTAAGCATAAAAGACATTAAGAAGTTAAAGTAAAATGTGGCTCCATGCTTCCAATAGACAAGACAAGAACAATGTATTTGAAAGAATTTTTTATTATATTAAAAAGGGGCACTTGAGAGGAAAACAAGAAAGGTGTTTTCCAGTTCTCCTCAATGGGATGGATTCTTGAAAGTCCTCAGCATTTTAGATCTACAATTTCTCTCTCTTGTTGGTGTAGAAAACCCAGACAAACATAGAAATCAAAGGGAGCTCACAAGACAAAATGGAGAGTGTGACCAATAGTATAGATCTAGAGTGATCTAATGCAATGAAAGGTGACTAATGGATGGGAAAACCCTTCTATTTATAACAAAATATTAAGGCGTTCTAGAACTTGGTGCATGAATAAAATATTATTAATCAAATTCTAGAACCACCCTTTAGGAATATTTTATTATATTTGTTGGAGGAAAAAGGATTTTTGACTTGGGTCAATTCCTTTATTTATAAATAATAAATAAATAAATGATTTATTTATTATTTTAGGGAAATGGTGGGAACATAATTAAATAAATAATGATTTATTTAATTATTTATAAATGATTTAGTCAAATTTAACTAAGAATATTATTTAAATAAGGATTTAAATAACTTATTCCTAGGAAATAATCAAATAAATAAGGATTTATTTAATTGATTTCCTTTTTTTGGGTTAAATATGACCAGGAAATATAAACCAATATAAATTTGTTTATTATTTCCTTTTGGGGTTTCCTGTTTAGACCATAAACAACTTAATAAAGGTGTTTTACTCAGTTATTACACATAGTGAAAGCAATTTTACTTAGGGTAAAATTGGTCTTACATGGTGTACTTAGGTTCATATAATGGTAATAGGTTAGATGACCAAAAAATGGTGTAACAGATTGCCCCCCAACGTACGAGTGTTAGGAGCAAATCGTATGACTGAAGTACGTTGTAAGAACTCAATCACTAGACATCAAGATGGAAGTCAGAGAGAGAAATGGAAGGTAGTCTAATGTGCTAAAGGACTAGACCCTGAGGAGACGAGACTTACAGGTGCAACAAGTCTCTAGTTTATGAAGTGGTACCTATGCTAAAGGCGGCGGGGAAGGCATACCTATGCCCGCCGAGACAAAGTAAAAAAGAATAGTATGTCCAATAAACAAGGAACCGAACTATAAAGTACATGCTGGCATAAATACGAGCCAAAAAAATAGAATGATGAATCCCACATACATGTTGTGCCTGGAATAACAGCTAGGACTTATACAATAATATTTTAGTACATGAGATACAAATACAACCCAAATGCCCCCTATACACGGGGAAGGGCTCGCAAAATCTGACTGATACATGCAAATCGAAAAGGCGTTGCAAGCGGTTGAGGCCGACATCATCAAATGTAAGGAGTTGCATCAAAGGCTGAAATAAAGGAGCCATCTGGGCATGTGGGGGGCTACTTGCAGGGCCACCCCTTCATGAGGGCTGAGAAATCTCACACACACCCGGGAATCACCAATAGCTGTTGTTGCATCACTGGACCATCAAGTATACGGATCACGATCATGCTGAAAGGGGTTCGAACCAAGGTACACTTCCCTCTAGACCTGGCTTCTGGAGTAAATGAGCTGATGTCGACAGAAGGAGGTCCGCCATAGGTGAGGTAATAAAGGATCCCCAACGAAGGCGCGAGAGAAAATAGTAGAGTGACTAACAGACGGAAACTAATGATGATGATGAAATGGGGGAAGATCCAAAGGGGACCATAAAAAACATGAGTACAAAATGGTGTCTCATGACGAAAATTGATACGAAAAAGAATGAGTATGGAGGAAAATTGGTGCCCCAAGGAAAAGTGTTGTAAGTGAGAAAATCTGATTTTGAGGAGAGGTGAAGTAAGAATTCATGGACAACATGGGTCCTAGTGAAGTAGCGAATTACGAAAACAAACGGATGCTGGCTATCTACAAGAAAATAAAACATGCATTTCGGATGGGAAATGCTAAGGGTAATATCTCTTAAGATAGAGTTCATTGTGAGGATTAGGAAGGGGGTGGCCTTCAAAGTCCTCTAAAAGATATGCCCCCTTACCAAGGTCTTTACTAATGATGTAAGGACCAAGCCATAATGAGTCAAACTTCCCATGACCGAGGGTATCGTGGGCCTGGTCATATACTAGAACAAGGTCACCTTCATGAAAGGTACGAGGGTGTACTTTTCGGTCATACTGAACTTTGGTGCATTTTTTGGCTACTTCAAGAGTTTGCAATGAAACACGATGGTCTTCAGAGGCGTGCTCAATCATGATAAGTCGTTGTTCTAGAGGTTGGGTATCAGGGAGAAGTTCGACAGCCAAGTGAAGGGAAGGAATTTCACACTCGATCGCTAAGCCTGCCTCCTCGCCAAAGACAAGGTGGAAAGGAGTGAAACCGGTGGTGGTTTTAACAGAAGTACGACAAGCCCACAAAGCAGGGAAGAGCATAAGATGCCAATTGGTTTTGTGCTTATTCACTGTTCGTTCAAGCATGATCTTAAGAATTTTTTTGACCGCTTCAACTTGGCCATTACCTTGGGGGTAATAGGAGGATGAATACTGGTGCTCAAAACCCAATAATGAGGATAGCTCATGCCAAATCTCATCTTCAAAATGTCGTCCATGGTCAGAGACCAATTGTTTTGGAACTCTGAATCGAGCAATAACATAGTTAAAGAAAAATAAGGCTGCGATGGCTGCCGTATTGTTGAATGTTGGCATAGCTTCGGCCCATTTAGTGAAATAGTCAACCACCACGATGATATATTTGTGGTTACCAGCAAATGGAGGTCAACATTCCATAAAGTTTATGGACCATTTACCAAAAATACCAGCTGTGATGACGGTATGGAGGGGAGCGGGAGGGGCTCGTGCCTTAGGGGCGAAATTTTGGCAATTGGAATAGTGTTTGACTGCTTCAATGCAATCGCTGAAGATAGAAGGCCAAAAATACCCAGCGCGCATGATTTTTTGGGCAGTGGCAAGGCCGGAGAGGTGGCCGCCACAAGCGCTGCTATGGCAGGCATTGAGGACTTTCTCGGCTTCAGCGTGTGTGAGGCAACAACAAAGGAAAGTATCTACTCCATGACGATAAAGGTCGTCACTGATCAGAAGGTAGCGAGGGGCTTGGTGTCGGATACGTCGTCGAGCATCACGATCAAGATGAAGGGAAAACTTTTTGGTTCGCAAGTAAGTAAGGATGTCACTGTACCAAGGATCATGAGTGGTTATGGAAAATAAATGTTCATCGGGAAGAGCATCATTAATTGGAGTATCTTGCGTCCCGGTAGGCAAATCAGAAATGAGTTCAGCGAGGACTAAACCTTTTTTACTTTTTGGGGTGACAAATTCAAGGTCGAATTCTTGGAGGATAAAGACACAATGAGTATACTTTCCATTGAGGATGCGTCAACTCAATAGGAAATACATGGGGTTGGAATCAGTCACAACCTTGGTGGAACGCATGAGGATATAATGACGCAATTTTTGGACTGAGAACACGACAGCTAGTGCTAATTTTTCTTCATGTGAGTAGGAAACAGGTGGACCGGCAAGGTTCTTACTGAAATAATAGATCACATGTTCGACACCATTGTCATCCTCCTAGATAAGGACACCAGCAACCGAATAAGTGGAAGCGGAGATGTATAGGATGAAATCGCGATCAAAGTCAAGAGGACAGATCAAGGGAGAAGATGTGAGAGCATGTTTGAGGGAATCAAAAGACTCTTGAGCGTATGTATCCCAGAAAAATGGGGTGTGATATCGAAGAAGTCTAAGGAAGCCATGTGCGGTAGTGGCATAGTCAGGAACGAATCGGCGAAGAAAATTAGCTTTACCTTGGAGACTTTGTAGCTGGCGTAAGGTACAAGGAATAGGAAGTTCAATAATGGCTTGAACCTTCAAAGGGTCAAGATTTATCCCATCTTTAAACACTATGAAGCCGAGGAGACGACCGAAGGGAACGCAGAAAACACATTTCAATGGGTTAAGGTGAATATTATACTTGCGACACCGGAGGAAAATGGTACGCAGATCATGGAGGTGTTGCGCCCAATGTTTAGAATGCGCAGTAAGGTCATCCAAATAGGCAAGGATAATATGAGCTAAGTCATGGAAACAATAAGACATGGCTCTTTGAAAAGTGGCACCAGTGTTTTTAATGCCAAATGGCATGACTCGGTATGCGAAAGTGCCCCACGGACTAATGAACATGGTTTTAAGTTGATCAGCATGAAGGATAACGATTTGGTTGTATCCGGAGAAGCCGTCCATAAAGGATAGAATCTCGTGCCCCGCACACTCATCAATGATTTGGTCAATAAATGGTGTGGGGAATTTTTCTTTGGGACAAGCTTTGTTCAGGTCGCAAAAGTCGGTGCAAACATGAATGGTGCCTTGTTTTTTGAGGACGGGAACTGGGTTGGACACCCAAGTGGTGTATTCGATGGGATAAATGAAACCAGCCTGCCTGAGCTTATCGATTTCAGCTTTGATGGCTTCACGTTGAGAGGGATGGATGGGTCTCAACTTTGCAATGATTTGGAGTGGCATCGGAGCCATGTTCCGTGGTGTAATGGGAGGATCGAGTCTAGGAATTTCTGAGTAGGACCAGGAAAAAATATCACGGAATTATTTGAAGAGTTTGGTGTAGGCTTCAATTTCTTCTGGAGTGCATTGGGCACCCATGGTGATATGTTTTTCGATTCTTGGTTTGACAGAAATGTCTATTTTGATGGTAGGAGAGATATTGGCCATATTTCCTTCTTTGAAAGCGTCAGGTGCAGGGATGGGGTTTTTAAACCAATCGACCTTATCGGGAATGAAGTCTTTAGATTCGATAGCCTATTGGTCATAGGATTGATGTTGAAGGAAGTATGCACGATGGTGCATATCGTCCCATGGATAATCAAGTTCGGTCATGGCTTCCATGATGTCTTCATCGGACTGGAAGATGGGGAGAGTGAAGGGAATAGGATGACCTGATGAGGTAGAAATATGAGACTCCTGATTGTGAGGGGAAAGGCTCACATGCACGACGTCATGTGGGGTGACAGAGGAGTAAGTAGATGAGTGGGTAGGCGAAACATCGGGGGAAGGCACTAAGGGGTCGGTCGCCGGGAATCGCAGAGATGAGGAAAGGTAAGAAATAGTGGCTGAAGGTTCGGTCATTTCGATATCAAGATGGGAAATGTTAATAGGGGTAGACAGGTTGTCTGGTGCTAGTGAAGAAGGACTAGGGTCAAGACTGGTTTTGTATTGGCGGTATGCGGCTAAAGAAGAATGATACTCATCAAGGTGGGGGAAAAGGTGGGTATAATGTCCATGGAAATCGCACAAAGAACAAGGGTGATTGGTGCACAAGTTTGTAAGTTTCAGTAGGGAATCAGGTATGGTGACATGGACCTCATGGATATCGGATTCCAGGAATGTTTCATTAACCATGGTCTTGAGATGTGGTAATTCAGGACAGGTATGGGTGGCATGACCGACAACATCACACAAAGCACACTGGATGGTATGCTTTGGAGGTTGAGGAGGAGCAGAGTTTGTCGAGGCAGCCTTGTCCTTTGATGCCCCCCTGCGATTTTTTCTATTCTTACCCGAAGCGGTCGCAACAGGAGGCGGTTCCTGATGAGGTGACTGAGGTACTGTTGCAGCAGGAGAAATCATGGGGATCAGTTGAACTGGATTCAAAGCAAGATATGGTTTTGGTTGACCAGGGAGGGTAGTGGCTGGAGGGTCAAGGTACCAGATGGGTATACCCAAGGTCAAGTTGGGGAGGGATAGGGTGGCCAAGATAGGGACGGAATAAACTCTGGGAGGGGGAGCGAGAAAAGGTATCTGACCAGCAGGGTAATGGCCAGGAGGAAGGGTGCCAAGGAGGTTGATATCAGGCGGAATCGACCCAAGAGGGTAGAGAGGCGCGTGGGGAATATTTGTAGAAGGAGATTCAGAAGGAAGAAGGCTAGCTAGCGGGGGCGAAGGGCTAGAAGCTGGTGGGGGTGGGTGAGGTTGAGGTTGCTGACTAGCCAAAGTGGGCTGCTTAAGGTCAACCCAAGATGATTGCATCATGAAAACGTTCGCCAAGCTAGGATCAAATACAGGAGGAGGGTCTAGAAAGGTTCCAATCAAGGAGGAGTCTTTATAGACGCCATGGGAAACACTGGGCAAAGAATCAATGGTTGGCTTATTGGTGACCGCTGAGATAGTGGACTCAAGGGAGGTTGGAGGTTTGCGATATGTCAACTGGTCGATAGTGACAATATTTCCATTATGAGTGAAAAACATCTTGTGATGGATGGTGGATGGGACGGCAGACATGGCATAGGTGTAGTTACGCCCCAAAAGAATGTTATATTCAAGAGGGGCGTCGATAACTTCAACGTCAACGCAAACAGTCTTTCCCGCAAGGGTGATAGAACAGTTACGGAATAGGCCAATGGGCTGGGAGGCATGGCCATCCCACGCACGAAGGGTGATTATGGAAGGGGCCAGCTCAGGAGATTCGAGTTGTTTCCAAACAGAAGCAGACATCACACATGTAGATGCCCCCTCATCAATAATACACCGAGCGACATTGGCATTTCGGATTTTGACGGGGATTTGGAAAGCAACAGAAGCAGGAAGGGGGGGGGTGGTCTAACTGACGAGCATCGAAAAAAATCAATTGGTCATCAGCAATATCTACAACACCCATGGTAGATATTAGAGCCTTCTTTTGAGAAGGGCATGACTGGAGGAGTTCTAGTGTTGAAATGGTAGCAGGAGATTGGGCCAGATCATCTACTATGCTATATGAATGGGCAGCCTGACCAGAGGAAGCATTTCGGCGTAATGGGCCCTTAAGAATCTTGGTATGAACCTCAACTTTGGGTGGAGGGATTTGCAAGGGACCATTGGGTGTCGACAAAGGATCTGTAGGTCCTGAAGATCAGGACTCGATGACAGACGGAGTGGGAGGCGTGGAGTACTGACGAGACCGAGTTTGAAGGTTAAGGTCTACGGTGAGAGGTTGATCAGAGGCCATCATGAGGATCTGGTAATCGGAGGAACCAGAAGGGGAAGGTTGAGTAGTTACTGGGGCATGAGGTGGTTGCGTAGCCACGAATCCTTATTGAGGGAAAGGATCGGTAAACACAGCAGGTTGAGAAGTAGCCGTATTGGGAGGGACATTAGGGGAGGAATGTTGTCCCCACACGGTGGCCTGAGACTCCCACATCTGCCGCATCTGTGGTAATAGAGGACAATCGTGAGTGTAATGACCATAAACACCGCAACACGAACATGGCTTATTGGTGCGAAGTGGCCTGTCCGGCTTGGGCTGAGAGCCCTGTGGCTAGTTGGAAGTGTTAGAATCAATACTTGGAGGATTGGGTCCATGATTCCCAGTGGAAGATTGATTGCCTTTCCTCTTTCTTTGAGAAGGAAGAGAATTAGTCGCGCCCTGCTGCGCAAATACTTCCCCTGGAGGGGGTAGTAAGTGCGGTTGCAGGAGTTGAGAAGGCAAGGGGGTGAGAGGTCCAAATGCTGGAGGAGCTGGGACACCAGGCTGTGGGTAAGGGTAAGTGTTAGGATGGGCAACATTGAGGTAAGTAGGAGGGTGGGAAAAAGGAGGAGGCATGCCGTATCCTGGATACATGCTACCTGGAGGGGGAAAAGTGCTAGAGGTGCTGGCCCCTCCTGGAGGGAAACCATAGCTCATAGGAGGTTGAACATAAGTATGTGAAAGAGCTCCAACGATACCGTCGGTAGAGTGAGATGCCCCCAGGGCGTTATGGCCACCGGGTTTGGGGAGGTCAGGAAGGATGGTATAAACATAACCAGATTGAGCATATAGATAAGGTCATATTTCAAGGCTATTTGGAGGGCGGCTTCTTTGGTTTGGGGAAACTGGGATGCGACATCTTTTCCAATGGGAGGTAAGAGAGAGCGAAGGAACCAATCCATATAAACCCGATCTTCAAAGGTGGGATCTCGACATAAGCTCCATCTTCTCCATCATTCCTGGACATAAGCGGAAAGGCGAGTTGAAGAGGATTGACAGAAAGAGGTCAAGAGTTCTGTACCAGTGTTGTATCAGAGAGGGAGCTGGAAATAAGATAAAAAGGCTTGGGCAATGGTCGCAAAGGTGGTATGGGAGGAGGTGGCCTGATCAACATACCATTTGGAAGCTTCGTCGGTAAGTGTGCGTTGGAAAAATATAAGGCGGATGAAATCATTAGTAATGGAATTGGATGAACACCACATATGGAAAGATCGGATATGGTTGGAGGGATCTTCACTAGCAAGGCCTTCGAACTTGGGAATGTCGGAGGGGAGCTTGGTTGGCATAGCAGGCCAACTGACATCATGGTGGATAGGATCATTGATCAACTGATTAAAATCGAGGAGATTGAGACCGGCCATATAAGGGAGCAAAGGGACAGTCGAGGTAGTTCCCATAATGGTTCCATTGGAAACAGACCTAGTAGTAGAACTGGGTTTCCGCTAGCGCTAGTCCCTGAACTAGACATGGTGAAGGTAACAGGGGGAGAACTAGGGGTAGGGGGAGAACCCGAACAAACAGAAGAAGAGTTGGAGTGCGGGCTCGGGGGAGGACTTACTTGATGACGTCGGGAAGGAAGAAGTCGACCAACCGGAAACTGAGGGTGAAGGCCAAGAAGTCTCCGGGATAAACGCCTTAGAGGTGCAATGATGACGGGAAGAAGAAAAACTGACAAGGGAAGGGAGGTGCAAAATCAAGTGAGGTCAATGTCGAAACAAGGGCAGAGAGGTGCAGTGTCAATTGATTTTAAAGTCTTTGCCAGGCGGTGTTAACCAGACTCTTCTTCACTTAGGGTCAGTGTGTGCCGTGTGTTAATTTTAATTTTTAAACCCAGACGTTTTGAGAGTAAAAGAAAAAGTGTGCTGCGTAACTGAAAATAAATCTGCAAAGAACAGTAAATAAGACTGAAATAACAGAAAATTAATAGCTAACAATGCATCAATCTAACCCAAGAAGGCGGGTCTCTCAAAACTAGTCTAGAAGAGGGAAAAAATCTAATCAAAACATGCTAACAAGAGGCCAATAGATCTAAGGTTAGGAGGGACAGGGATCTAAAGGAGAAATCTGCTGAAAAGAGGTGCAGAGAACAACAAAGAGGCAGAGGCAATGCTGCTGTTACAAAGGAGAGAATCAGATACAGGTAGAAGAGACAATGAGGTGACCCTAGAGGTAAACCCGGACAAAAGCTTCAGACAAACCCAGAACAATTGCTGGAAAATTGCAGAAAAAAGTGCAGGTCACAGGTTCTGACCTGTTTTCAATCCAAGTCGCAGTTTTGGGGCAGAAAAGTGCGCCCTCCAGTCTAGGTCGTTGTTTTTGGGCCAATAAGTGCGACCTGCAGATTCGGGTCTCTCGGCGGCAGATTTCAGAAAAAAATTTCGTCTCAGCTGTGGCTGAGGTCTGTCACCTGCACAATAGGGCCAGAAACACACGGAAGTTAAAAATTTTAATTTTTGAGGGTTTTAGAGGTGAAAAGCACCATAAAAATAGGAAAAACAGAAAACTGAAGAGAAACACTAGGGTCTGAAATAGCTGGATATGCAAGAAGATATAAAACAACAACGGTTGCAAAAGAAAACCCGTGTGGAGTCGCCAATTTTTAGTATGAATCTTTCGTCATAAAAGACCACTTTAGCTACGCATAACAAATAGCCCTAACATCAATTACGGATGCCAAATATATTTAAATCTGCAATTAGGTGATCCAAATAATGCTGCACAAATCCAAATCTAAGCATAAAAGACATTAAGCAGTTAAAGTAAAATGTGGCTCTATGCATCCAATAGACAAGACAAGAACAATGTATTTGAAAGAATTTTTTATTATATTAAAAAGGGGCACCTGAGAGGAAAACAAGAAAGGTGTTTTCCAGTTCTCCTCAATGGGATGGGTTCTTGAAAGTTGTTAGGTCCCTATATTACTAGTATAGTCCCTTATTGTTATTATTGTACCCTTGTAACCCACATTTTGTTATTATTGTGCCCTTAAATTATTATTGTAGGCCGGCTAGGATTACATTGTGGCCCACTAGGATTACATTATGGCCACATGGACTCCTATATATAGAAAGGAGGTTTTGTAAATTGTATCATCCAAGAATTTTTCATTTATGTAATGTATTGGAGGTTTCCCCATCGAAGTGGCTTATTTCTAAGGCATTGATATCTCTTTTCTTCTACTTTTGGAGCTGGTTACACAACATTTGGTATCAGAGCTTTGGATTCTAGGGTTTTGCTGCTCCAAACAGGTCATCGTGGAATTTTTGCTATAAATTTTTTTCTACGAAGTTTCAGAAGCGGAAATTTTTAGGGTACGAATCCGAAATCCTAAGGAATATCGTCTACAAATTTCAAATCTTGGTTCGCAATATTTTTGGAGATATGATCTGTGGAAGTTAGGTCTTTTTTCAGGCTCCTAAACAGGTCAATGTGGCATTTTCGCTATAAAGTTTTTTCTACGAAGGTTCAGAATCTGAAATTTTTAAGGTGCGAAGCTGAAATCCTGAGGAAACTCGTCACAAAATTTCAGAGCTTGGTTCGCAATATGTTTGGAGATATGATCTGTGGAAGGTAGTGCTTTTTCAGGCTCCCGAATTTCATCTCAAAGAGGTGATCGTGGGAAAAGTTCAATAACTCTCTCTCTGAGCATCGGATTGGAGTGCCATAAAAAGTGGTCGCAAGTAAACAGACTTTAGTTTCTTGGCTATCAATTTCAGAGGTGAAGGATGAAACAATGACACGTGGAAAGTCGTACAAGTTCGCTCTATTGAACCAGTCCATAATTAGGTCATTGTGGGAGATTGGACATAACTTTGCCTTGGAGAATCCAAATCAGGTCAGACCTGTGGCATTCAAAAGAGAATTTAGAAGGCTACTTCATTGCTGAATTTAAGATATTGAAGAGCCACAATCACATAGATAATCCAATTTCAATATCGAGCTCCTCAAAATAAAGAAAAAGGTGTGTATTTTTTTTTCCAAATTTCATAATTCTTGTTTGAAGAATCAATTTGAATTGATTCCAAGGGCATATTGTAGAACAGATATCAGTATTGGGTTCTAAATAATGGCCCCAAAAAAGAATTCAACACCCATTAAGCCTTTAGGAGGCTCTACTATGACTCATGGAGACGAAGAATGGCAACATGACATATCAAAATTACAAGAGCAAGTGCAACAAATTTCGCTCTCGTAAAGAACAACAAAAAATGAAATGGAAGTTTTGAAGAAAGGCATGGAAACTAAGATGGACGGTTTGAAGAAAGGCGTGGAAGCTAAGATGAATGGTTTGGAAGCTAATATGGATGGCATAGCAGTGGGCATGGAAGCTAAGATCGATGAAAAATTGAAAGACAACATGGAAAACATGAAGAAGGATCTAAAAGTAGACATCGAAGGTTTGACAAGGTTGATACAAGAAATGTTTCCTAATGGTGAAAAGATAGTAGAGGAAACTCATGATGAGAACAAAATAAATGTTAATCGTGATTTCATAACCTCTACTGTTGGAGGGAAGAACCACCATATTCCAAAAATGGATATGAGGAAGTTTGATGGAAAGGATCCTGTAACATGGATACTACAGATGGAGTAATATTTTGATCTCCATAATGTGCAAAACACACAAAAGGTACGCATTGCAACTTTACATTTAGAACAAAATACATTTGTATGGTATCGATGGCTTTGCTCCCGTAAAAAAATTGTCACTTGTTCAATTTTTACGGAGGAAATGATAGCACATTATGAGGATACAAAGAGCAACACCTTCTTTAGCCAATTGATAAATCTCAAACAAAAGGGGTTAGTGGGGGAGCACATTGAGGACTTCCAAAAATTGAATATAAGGGTAACTGATATTCCAGAGGAACACAGGATTGATCTCTTCATAGGCACTTTAAAGGATAACATACAACATGAAGTTCACGTTCTGGAACCTGATTCATTGGAGAAGGCATTCAGGTTGGCAAGAAAAGTTTAATGTAAAATTATGGCGACAAGGAAGCCTACCACTCAATTCTATAAAGAAGGAAGTGTTGCTACGCCTAGATTTCCACAACCTACAAGGTTGACACCACAACAATTGGAAGAAAAAAGAACAAAAGGGCTTTGCTACAGTTGTGATAGAAAATACACTAAAGGTCATAAGTGTGCTGAGAAGAAATTATTTTACATAGATTGTGAAGAGGAAGAAGAAAATGAACAAGAAGAGGATATACACCAGGAACCAGCTGTAGAAGAGGAAGAAATGAGTCTGACCATATAGTGTAATGCACTGGCAGGAATCACCACTCCTCAAACTCTCAAGATAGAAGGACATATCAAGAAGAAAAAGGTAATAGTTTTGATTTATTCAGGTAGCACCCATAATTTTATTCATTGTAAGGTAGCCAAGGAATTAAATGTTTTCCTATACCCAGCACCAGAATGTCAAGTGATGGTTGCAAATGGAGGAACTATAAATTTCTCTGGAAAATGCCATAATATCAAGCTAACCATGGGGGAATATGTATTGACTAGTTCAATGCTTTCCATTCTTATGGGAGGTGCTGATGTTGTACTAGGAGTACAATGGTTACAATCTTTGGGGATGGTAACTTTTAATTTTCAAGAACTTTTCTTGAAAAAATTTTCAGTAGGAAAGGAAGTCGAATTACGAGGTATTGCAAGGAAGCCGAGAAAGATAATAAGTTCTAATGTCATGACAAAGCTTCTAAAGAAAGAACAACAAGGTGTAATTGCACAATTATGCTCACTAGAAGTTCCAACATCAAAATCATCTATTTCTGCAGATCTCCAACAAGTCTTGGAAAATAATTCCAAGGTGTTTGAAACTCCCAAAGGACTCCCACCTATTCGTGATCATGATCATGCTATTCATTTGATTCCAGGAAGTGTTCCTCCAAACATCAGGCCTTATAGATATCCTTACGTCCAAAAGAGAAAAATTGAACGTATGATTGCAAAAATGTTAGAGGCGGGTATAATTCAACCTAGTCAAAGTTCTTTCTCTGCTCCTATAGTATTGGTACACAAGAAGGATGGATCATGGCGAATGTGTCCTGATTATAGGGAGCTCAATAAGCTCACCATTAAAGACAAATTTCCCATTCCTGTGATTGATGAATTATTGGATGAATTACATGGAGCAATTTATTTTACCAAGTTGGATCTTCGTTCAGGATATCATCAAATTAGAATGAAGACTGAAGATATTCCAAAAACAAGATTTCGAACTCATGAGGGTCATTATGAATTTTTGGTCATGCCTTTTGGCCTTACCAATGCACCTTCTACATTTCAAGGGTTGATGAATTCCATTTTCAAACCCTTCCTTAGAAAATTTGTGTTGGTATTTTTTGATGATATACTAATCTATAACAGGTCTTGGAAGGATCATGTTGAACATGTTGACAGGGTGCTCAAACTATTGCAGGAGAAACAATTATATGAAAAAATATCCAAATGTTTCTTTGGAGTACAAGAGGTGGAATATTTGGGTCATATTGTATCTCACGAAGGTGTTAAAGTAGACCCTAACAAAATTAAAGCCATTAAGGAATGGAAAGTCCCCACAACCATAAAGCAGTTGCGAGGATTTCTCGGGTTAACAGGGTATTATCGTAAGTTTGTTAATAATTATGGGAGAATAGCAGCACCTCTAACAACATTATTGAAGAAAGATGCATTTTCATGGACTCCTAAAGCAACTATGGCCTTTGAACATCTTAAAGAGGCAATGTGCCTAGCACCAGTCTTAGCTATGCCAGACCTCACAAAAACCTTTATTGTGGAATGTGATGCCTCAGGAAATGGAATTGGTGTTGTTTTAATGCAGGAAGGAAGACCCATTGCTTTTGAAAGTCGTCCAATCAAAGGAAAGTATTTACAAAAACCCATTTATGAGAAGGAAATGTTAACAATACTGCATGCACTAAAGAAATGGAGAACTTACCTAATGGGAAGACACTTCAAGGTAAAAACTGATCATGATAGTCTGAAACACTTTTTGGAACAAAGACTATCTTCAGAAGAGCAGCAAAAATGGGTCACAAAGATGTTGGGTTATGACTTTGAAACAATCTACAAAAAAGGAAAGCTTAATGTTGTTGCAGATGCACTCTCAAGAAAGAATGAAGAGGTGGAAGCATTGCTTTGTGCCATTTCTATTATCCAACCAGATTGGATAACTGAAGCAAGAGATGAATGGAAGAAGAACAAAGATGTATGGACACTCATTCAAAAGTTGCAGCAAGATCCTAGTACATCTGATACATTTAGTTGGAAAAATGATTCCTTATGGTACAAAGATCGCTTATATCTTTGTCAGAATTCCCAACTAAAACAAAAGATTCTTCTGGAATTGCACACTTCTCCTTTAGGAGGACACTCAGGATTTTTAAAAACTTACCACAGGGTGAAGAAAGAATTTTTTTGGGATGGTCTTAAATATGATATTCAAAAGTTTGTGGCGGAATGTTTGGTTTGCCAGCAGAATAAAGTTGAGACAATTAAAACCCCTGGACTTCTACAACCTTTATCCATTCCAAGTCAACGTTGGGAGGAGATTTCAATGGATTTTATCACAGGTTTACCTAAGTTCGAAGGAAAGAGTGTCATCATGTTGGTAGTTGATAGACTTACCAAGTATGCACACTTTTGTGCATTATCTCATCCATTTAAAGCAAGTACAGTTGCTACTACATTTATGGACAGAATTCAAAAGCTACATGGAAGCCCAAGGGTTATTGTGAGCGACAGAGATCCCATTTTTACTGGAAATTTTTGGACGGAGTTATTTTCTTGTTTGGGTACTCAATTAGCTCATAGCTCATCTTATCATCTTCAATCTGATGGTCAAACTGAGATCGTAAATAAATGTTTGGAAGGATATCTTCGTTGTTTTGTATCTGTTAAACAAACACAATGGGTCAAGTGGTTACCTCTTGCTGAATGGTGGTATAACACTTCCTTCCATACTGCAGCAAAAATGACCCATTTATGGCACTTTATGGATATCATCCACCATCCATCACATCATCTTTAAGGGAAAATTCGAAGGTTCAAGCAGTGGAAGATCACATCGAGCATCAGCAAGAAGTTCTCCAACTCTTAAAGGATAACCTGAATTTGGCACAAATCGAATGAAACAACAGGCAGATCAACATCGCAGCGAGAGAAGTTTTGATGTAGGAGATTGGGTATTTTTACGGCTACAACCATATAAACAAATGTCCCTCAAGCAAGCTAAGAAGGATAATAAATTATCGCCAAGTACTATGGTCCTTACAAGGTGTTGCAAAAGATTGGTACTATGGCATACAAATTGGAGCTTCCTGCTTCTTCGCGAGTACATCCAGTTTTCCATGTTTCATGATTAAAGAAGG
This sequence comes from Pinus albicaulis, assembly GCA_034641835.2. Lineage (NCBI taxonomy): Eukaryota > Viridiplantae > Streptophyta > Pinopsida > Pinales > Pinaceae > Pinus > Pinus albicaulis. The sequence continues at coordinate 102,006,975 of CM076569.1, forward strand.
TTATAGGTGAAAATCTTCCGGTTCAAACAATATTGCCAGAACTTGATGAGGAAGGAACAATCATATTTGAACCTGAAGCAGTCATGGAAATAAGAACTCGACAGCTACGGAATCGATCAATTTCAGAGTATCTCATCAAGTGGAAGAACTTACCCACTGAAGATTCTACATGGGAGGATGAGAATTTTATACAGAAGCACCCAGAGCTACTCAAGCGTTGGGGACAACAGCTTACTGAATGAAGTGAGGGCATGTTGGGAGAATATATTACTAACAGTCTTATTGTTGATAGTGTAACCCCTTATTGTTATTATTGTACCCTTGTAACCCCCATTTTGTTATTGGCTAGCATAGAATTATTATTGTTAGGTCGGCTAGGATTACATTGTGGCCCACTAGCATTACATTATGGCCACATGGACTCCTATATATAGAAAGGAGGTTTTGTAAATTGTATCATCCAAGAATTTTTCATTTATGTAATGTATTGGAGGTTTCCCCCTCAAAGTGGCTTATTTCTAAGACGTTGATATCTCTTTTCTTCTATTTTTGGAGCTGGTTACACAACAAATTCCTGGGAAAGAGGTGAATCTTGGTAGTACTTTTGAGGGTGGAAGTGTGAGCCTCTGGATTCCCTTCATTTATTGAAACGAGCATCATATTTTTTTATTTTTTGGTGGAGAAAATGTGTATATGTGTATATTATTGTAAGCATTGTATTAAGATGGTTTATAAAGCTCCACAAACAATATGGTTATTTGTTGGTTGAAGCAAATGTGCTTAAGTATATGTGGTTGTTATTGTAAATATCGTAATGAGCTGTGTTATAAAGCTCTAGTAAACAGTATGATTGTCTTTTTTCAGCAGTGGTCATTGTAAATACTACAACGAGCTGTGCTATAAAGCTCCATGAGTAGTATGTTTTGTTTTCAGTGATTTTCTAGTTTATAAGTGTGATTGAACACCGAGGATGGTGTTCCCCCAAGGGGGAGGGTTCTATAACAACCTTGGTGAAAATTCCATGTAAAATGTAATAAAGGAAAAATAATAACCATGGTTGATGGGACACATATTCCAATTTGAATGGTGGGAAAAACATCCTAGCGGGTGTTCACTTCGGTTTATTATGGCTAAGGAAATTGGAAAAAGGCGATGGCTAAGGCATTAGAGAGGCAAAAATATTTTTGGCACATTTATTTATGAAAGTAATGGAAAATAGGAGAAAAGGGAGATGAAAGGTCACATGTTGCATGTGAGGAGGAAAATGAAGAAAATAGAGGCCTCATTAATAAAAAGGCTTCTGAGGATCAGTTGGTAAGATTTTGCTCAGGCTTTTGTCAGTGTATTTTTGGAGCTCTCTCATACTTAGAGTTTTCTTGGAGCACTCTTGGAGAGTGTGGCATACTTGGTGATTTGGAGCAAGAAGGAAAAGGAAGAGCAGGAAAGTGTATGAGGAGATCAGGAACAACATCTACAACAGGTTCTAAGTGCAGGTACCGAGTTGCATGTATGTTTTCCTCACTAGTTTTGGTAGGCATGGTGTATGCATGTGAATTTTCCTAGCCTTGCCATCTCCTGGACAACCATGGTGTTGTGGGTTTATTTCCATTGATTATTTTTTGGTTGGTTCTCATGATTCCTTTAGTTGTGGGTTGATTTATTAGTTCTTGGAAGCCTTGGTTGGACAAATGCTCTAGAAGCTCGACAAACAACTATGGGTTGAGTTACTAATCCTGGAAGCATTGGCTAGACAAACACTCTAGAAGCCCTAGGTGGTTTGAGTTACTAGTCTTGGAAGCCCTGATTGGACAAACACTTTGGAAGCCCTGTAACAGTTGGGGTTGAGTTACTAGTCTTGGAAGCCCTGGTTGGAACAAACACTTTGGAGCCCTAGAACAACTTGGATAGAGATAAATCCATGATGGTCAATGATGTCTGACCATGAGGTGGAATCAATGGTTTGGGGTTGAGACGGTTTGGTCTTTGGAGCCCTGGTTTGGGGTTGATTGATGTGTTTTATAAAGTCCCAAATTCATGCTTGGAATATGGCACGAGGGTGATTGGCTGAAGTGGGACTTGGCTCAGCCAATCTATGGTTGGGTGGAATGTGGAAGTCCCATCTCCAGTTGGTTTTTACATTTAGTAATGAAGAGCTCATTCTTCTGGTATTCAATATTCAAATGTACTAGTTTATGTATGGATTTATTGTTGCTATATCCATTGTATTTTTGTTGTTATTGTGTTGGTTATAAGCATGCATTCAATGAGTGATGATGTATGGCTCTAACCATGTTTTTACCTGTAAATGAATGCACAATGTATCTATGGTCAAATAGACTATATTGTAGCTTATGATGTAGGGGAGCAATGCTTCTTAGCTATTTTTAGATAAGTGCTATTTTCAGATAAGTAAGAGACCCCCATGTTTAAATATGTTGTTTATACCTGTAGATGCATGTTTGTGACATGTTTGACGAAATTCCTGTCATGGCCGGGAGGGGTCTAGATGAGTTCCCGATGATGTGGTTGCTTTGGTACCTTTGTTTTAATGTTATTATTCATCTCCTAAAGTTTCATGAAGTTCTGGGCAATGACCTGGGCTTTGGGGCTGAAAAGGTGGTATAAATCCCAGATTTGCAGGCACATAACTGATTGTTTGGGGCCCTGGCCGCGACCTTGCTTTGGCATGCCTGCGGCTATAGGCTTCTAGTCACTCCCTTTCCCTTACATGCATACGGCTAAGGCTCAAAAGGGTAAAAAATCAGTCCCCCCTCAAGGTTTAGGGGTCTAGGAGGTTGGGTTACCTAGTGTAGGTGTTGTTGATACTGTGTAAGGTTTGTTTGTCAGGTTTCCATCGGTTCCACTTCCTTAATGTCATCTAGGAGGTTAAATCTCATATTAGTAGCCTATCGTCAAATGTTTACCCCAGTTGGACGGTCACTTTGGTAGATGTGGGAAGAGGGTGTTACATTTTCCCAAGTGACGAGAGCCTATTTTCATTCCTCAGCGGGCCCTCCCCATAGGAAGGAATGATAGAGAATCCTTGTAGACCTCAACACTCCCTTTGGGGCTGCTAAAACTGAGATACAATATAAAGGGAGAGCTTGAAGAACTAATTTGAGAAGGACAATTCTGCTGGAAAAATTAAGGGATTTGAAGGTCCAATTGGTCTAGTTAAGAGGAGAGTTTGTCAAGGAGGTATTTACAATGAATATTTTTCAAAGAGTTATCCAGAATGGGTGCACCAAGATAGATAACAAGGAGAGTTGAGCACTGAAAACCAAGGATTCTGGCGAGGTGAACTTGAACTTCGAGGTGGATGTTTAAAAAGAAGCTTTGATACTTCAAAGGGTTGATAGAGGTTCCTAAGGCTAGCATGAAGTCGTCAAGAATTTTATTAAATGCACAGGCCTCTCTAACTGAAGGGAATCCTATCAACTTCATATCATCTATGAATTGATAGTGGGTTATTGGGTCCTAGATTCCATTGAGTCATATTTCTTCGACGATACGTCGTCGAAAAACAAATTAAAGGTATCTCCCTAGGCCTTCCATAACAAGGACAAAGAGGAAAGGGAAGAGAGGATCCCCTTGCTTGATACCCCTTGTTGAGTTGAAAGTGCACATTGGAGAGCCATTGAGGAGTATGGAGAAGAAGAGCGACGAGAAAAGAAACATAATCCAGTTTGTCCATTCTTATAAAAGGATAACAACTCTAACGGTGTGATAGATGTAATATCGGACGAGCTTATCAAAGGCTTTGGAGAGATCTAATTTTATCACCATGCCCAATTTCTTGAGCTTCTTTAAAGAATGAATGAGCTCATGTGCAATTGCTATGCCATCCAGAATTTTCCTTCCCTCTACATACCCTGATTTCTCTTTGGAAATTAGAGAGGGGAGCAGGGGTTTTAGACAATTGGTAGTGATCTTGGAGATTATTTTGTAGATAACATTACAAACAACAATGGTCTTGTAGCAGTTGGGATCATTTTACTGATCTGATTTAGGGATAAAGGTTAAGAAGGTGGCATTGAGGGTTGGTATGACAACTCTTTTTTTCCTGGATTCCTCTACTAGTAAATGATTTTCTTCCCCTAAGAAATGCCCGTTGTCGCACAGAATGTCTAGGCACCGTGACAACGGATCAGATCAGGGGCTGTCACCCTGATATCCAATCTCTCTATCTAAGTTGTATCCTTGCAAGCTAAGGGAGGTAGACCGTAACGAAAATGAAGAAGGAGAACTGGTTGAAAACCAACCAATTCAGGAGACACAGTTAGATGACCAAGTACTTGTTAAGATTAACGAGATTATATAGATTCAATTAGACTTGAATTTTAGAACCAATGCCTTGTGGAGTCAAAATATCCCGTTAGGAAATTAAAGTCAAGTAATTTATATGTAACTACTGCTATAAAAAATCAATCTACCACAATGATATTCGATAAAATACCTCACAATTATGCATTAATAATGTTCGATAAAGATATGCAATTTATCATCACTTGAAATATTCCCAAAGTTGACTTAAACAATTAATTACCGATTTCAAGTAATTATAAAACCACAATTAAAGCTCATTTAACGATCATCAACCAAAGCTAAGTATAAAAATACTTTGAACCAACAATTTAAATTCGAAACAAAAAATATTATCATGAGGGTACTGCCATACATTTAAATGTTAGACATTTCTGAATTAAATGATATTCTAAATAATTCCAATTCAGAAATATATTTTCTTATAATCAAGTTTTAGATGTTAAAATTAAAATTTATCCTTTTACTATGAAAAAATTTAGATCAAAAACCACTTCTAAAAGAAAAACAACTTTAAAACCAAAATCCCTAATTTTAAAAGTTAAATTTTTATTTTTTATTTTTAGATTTTTTGAGAATTTTTTAAAGTTAAAAATTTAAAACTTTTTTGGCCTTTTTAAAATCTAAAGTTAATAAAACTAAAAGCAAAATATATATACAACTAAAGTTAAAGTTCTACCAAAATGAAATAAATAAATAAATAAATAAATAAAAATAAAAAAAAATAAAAAATAAATTAAGAATTTTGAAAGTTTTTTAATTTTTACTTTTTATTATTCTTTTAATTTTTTTTTTTTTTTTTTTTTTTTAAATCTTTAAACTTTCAAAGCTAAAAAACTAAAAAAAAAATTCAAATCCTAGAAATAAATCAAACTTTAACACTAGCTAACTAAACAAATGATTGAATAATCTAAAAAATAAAAAAAACTTAGAAATAAAACTATAGCCCAAAAAAAAATTAAAAATTAAAATCCAAAATTAAATTAATAAATAAATAAAATAAAATAAAAAATCGAAAATCTGAAATTAAAATCTAAAGTTAGAACTAAAAAAAATAAATAAAAAAATCTAAAGTCTACAAAGACTAAAGCTAAAAATCAAAATCTGAAATTGAAAACTAAAAAATGAAATCTAAACTTAAAATTAAAGTCAAATCATTCAAAACTAAAACTAAAGAAAAAATAAATAAAATTTAAAATCTAAAGTTATAAAACCCAAACTAAAAATAAAAAAATCAAAATCTGAAATCGAAAGCGAGAATTTGGATGTGCCGTAAGTTTTCTTTTGCTTGAGCTTGTGCAAATGTACAGATGTGTGGACAGTAGGGAGGAGTAGCAGCAAAGGATGCCGCAGAAGGAGAGATGAGGCATGGCAATGAGGGCAAGGGACGGAATGAGGATGCATGAGAGGGTGAAGTGCAGATGAGAATTTGGGCAACATTAAAGAAAAACGTGACGAAGGATTACGTACAGCCAGCGTACGAATAGAGGCAGCGAGATGAGTGATTGTAGATTGCGTACGGACAACGATGAGGAGTTGTGGATAGAAATTGCAGCTTACGGACAGCAAGAAAGTAGAGTGAATGCGTGAAAAAAGGAGGAAAATGTAGGTATCAAGCTAGGGCAACGGTAAAAAAAAAAAAAAAAAAAAAAAAAAAAACGAGGTATGGTGTACAAGATCTTTAATTTCCTTGTCCAGAAATCGGCAATTTCAGATCTAACATTCAGATTTCAACCAAATAATTGCACCTGCAGGCAAATCCCTCCTAGATCTGCAAACCAAACTGAATATGAGGTCGAATCTTTAAAAAAAATGAAAATCTCCTAGTATAACCTGCACAAAACCAGAAACTATAAAACCTAGAAAACCAATATATGTATAAGATAACACTATTTTACAGATCAAAGGCCATAATGGCCAGATTTAAAGCCATTCAACACAATTCAGAAAATAAAAATTGAGAGAGAGGCATAAACCCAATAAAGAACCCTGCAAAAAACGGAATTTGAGATAAGCCTGGGGAATTAGATCTGGAGGGTTCTTCAGATCTTATTTCCTTGGGAGTCAGCTGGTCCAAACTAGGAATTCCCCAAACGCCCAATCTAAATGCGGAAGATTTCTACACACTTAAAGTTAAACTGTTAAATTAATAGATAAATAGTGATAAAACATAAATTTTTCAAGAGCTAGAGATAACTGTTAACTCAATCTAATTAATATTCTTACCCTAGATCCAGTAACCTAAGCAAGATACATGTGTAATAGATTACTCTACAAGAGCTATTAATCAACAATCCATTAAAATAATCACTAGCATAATGTTAAGAACAAGTTTACCATAAAATGTTGAAGAGGAACACCACCATCAAATAAAACCCCAAGGTCTTCATTTGTATTAAATTCTAGAAAATATTACAAGAGAGCTTCAAGAGCGAGTGCACGATCCAGAGATCAGAGGGTTGAAAGACTGACAAAGACCTCTAATTTATAAGATAAAATCTCCAACTCCTAGTTCGGTTGATCCATGTCAAAGTAATATCGACCGTCGAAAAGATTTAATCCTCTTTTAATCTGGACCGTCAAAATTATAACATTGAAGAAATTCAAATTTATTATTTAATTCCATTTTAATTAACTCAAGAATAATATTTTTGAGTTAATTATCTCAAAATTTTGACTTTGACTTAACCCTCAAGGCCTTAGGGTCCAAAATTTCTTGAAATTCTCAATATTCCCTTGGCTTGGGACCTTTAAAAATTTATTTTTTAAGGACCCACGAATTTTGCCTTTGAAGAATTTTAATTCACCTAGGACTTAGAATTAATTAAATTTCTGGCTTAGGATTTTTTAATTAATTTGGCCAGAAAATTTAATTAATGCTGAAATTGGTTACCAAGAGAAAGGGTTCCCTGTATGCTTCTATCTTAAATGAAAAGCAAGGTTCAAAAGAATTTAATTTTTCTCCTAAAGTGACTTTATAAAGTTATAAAGTCAAATCTAATTTAAAAGTGACTTCAAGTGATAAAGTTACTAAGTCTAATTTTAAAGTGACTTTAATAAAGTCAATGTGAAATTAGAAAGTGAAAAGTGACTTTGGAAATAAATGACTAAGTGGGTCTTTATTAAAGTGGGGTGAATTAAAAAATAGAAAGTGAGATTTAAACGAGCATTTAATCTCAACCCTAGATTTAAAGCTATTTCAGCCATTAGATTTGTGATAACCTAAAAGTTGGCTTAGAGTCTATTAAAAGATAAATTGATAGTGAAAATGTCTACTGATTCATTAATTCTTTCTCATATGACGAGAGAAGGAGAATGAGAAAGTCATATAATTTTGATAAAGAGAGAAGGAGGCGTTATAATCCAATCTTTTCACAACTACATAAATGATCGTGGAGTACCTACCTCCAGCAAGTAAGTACTAATTCCAATATATAAAAATCACATTTTATACTGATAGCCATTCCAAACATTGCCTTTATAATGCTGTACAAATTGAAGGTTGTAATTTCATTATAATTTTTCGTATTGTGGTGTTTAACTGCGGCAAGAGCTGGCACTGATTTTCAGATGTGTAATACTGACTAGGTTGTCGTAATTTTTTTCTATGTGAATTTCTGCATCACCGTAAAAGCAATATTCAGAAAATAAAGAGAAGCTTTCGAACTAGTTTTCCCCAAGAGTTGTAGGGGGTTTTTCCAAGGTCATGTTGACCAAAAATCACTGTATTAAAATGTTTTGTGTGGTTGTTTTAGTCTGCTGATTTTTATTTCTGCAATTTCCAACATTGTGAAAATTTTCCAGAATTTGTGTTTTCAAAAAATATTTATTTTCCAACTTGTTGAATGTAAGGTTATGGGAAAGGGCATTTAACTAATTGGAGAAATAAGGTGAAACTGAAAACCGGGGTGGGAAAACATAAATTTCTACCTGGTATCAAAGCTTGGGTGCTGAAAGTGCAGTTTGGGACAGCAAAGAGAAAAATTACAAGTTTCTGATTTTTCACTCAGAAAAATCTAGCAAGTTGATTTTTCACATACAGAAATTTTACCTTTACTACAGCAGTGTTATTTTCAGTTTTTAGGATAGCAAGGATGTTATTGGGATTGAGGGTGGAGGATAGGTTGGATGGGCATAGTAACTACAACGTGTGGAAGGAGAGTCTGGAATGTTATGGTGCATACCGCACAACACCCTGTTGTTGTGGCTACTGATGTTGTTCAGTTGGCAGCGTATAATAAAAAGAATAACAAGGGAAAAGGCTGATTCTGGATGGTATTAAAGACCATGTGATTCCTCATGTGAGAGGAAAGAGACATGCTCATGAGATGTGGTCTGCCTTGATCAATCTCTACCAGAGTACCAATGAGAACAGAAAGATGGTCCTAAGGGAGAAGCTGAAGACCATTAAGATGGGTAAGACTGAAAATGAAACTGGATATCTCACAAAGATTACTAATGTGAGAGATGAGTTGGCAGCAATTGGAGAGGTCATTCCATCCACTGAGTTGGTGCGGATTACAATGAATGACCTCACCAGTTCATGGCTGAACTTTGCTGATGGGGTTTGTGCACGTGAGACCCTTCCCACTTGGGAGAGGTTTTGGGATGATTGCATTCAGACAGAAATCAGGAAGGGTCAGCTTGGTGCAGCCAAACCAGTTGAGCAGGATGAGGATGTAGCACTGTTGGCAGGAGGTAAGAAAGGCAAAGGAAAGAAGCAAGCTTCCACAAGCAGTGGTGGGGGAAAAGGCAAAGGTAAAGGTAAACAGGGTAACACAGAGAAGGAATACTCCAAAGTGAAGTGTTGGAGTTGTCAGAAGATGGGACATTATGCAGTTGTGTGTCCGGAGAAGAAGAAGAAGGGGAAGAACCAGACCATGGCAGCATCAGCAGAGATTGAGGACTCTTCAGATAGATTTGACCGAGAGTTTGGGTTCAGTGCTTGTGAGTCCACTAGTGCAGGATCACCTGCCATGGGGGTTTAGAGGGAGCATGCATTTCCCTCGACTAGCGGAGCATCTTCGGGTATCTGGTATGTGGACAGTGGGGCTTCACGTCATATGACAGGAGTCCGTGAGTACTTCTCAAAGCTTTCAGAGAGTGGCACTGATATAGAGGTAATACTCGGTGATGACAGTGTTGTTAGAGCAGTCAGTGTGGAGATACTGACATTTGATAGAGAAGCCAAACCTCCCTTGAAGGTGTCAGATGTTTTATATGTGCCAGGGATGAGGAAGAACCTCATATCCGTCTCAGCTTTGGAGGACAGAGGATATGAGATATTGTTCAGGAGAGGACAAGTGCTGATATATCCCAGGGGCACTCAAGCTAATTCAGCTAGAGTGATAGGAGTACGCCATGCAAAGGTGTACAAGTTTGCATTTCAGCCCCTTTTGGCATTGAGCAGTAGCACCGACAGCAGAGCTAGCAGTTCTGAGTTGTGTGAGATTTGGCACCGCAGGATGGGGCACATGTATTATGGGGCCTTAAGGACATTGCGAGAGATCACTACAGGTGTGTCAGATTTCAGTACTGATCACATTGATACATGCAGAGGATGTGCGATGGGCAAGTTTTCCAAATCCCCTTTTCCTAGCAATGACAACAGAGCGACTGGGATACTTGATTTGATTCATTCCAATGTGAGCGGTCGGATGTCTCATGTTTCCTTGAGTGGATATGAGTACTATGTTTTATTCATTGATGATCACTCCAAGAGGACCTGGATTTATTTCTTAAAGACCAAGAGTGAGGTCTTCAAGCAGTTTCAGGAGTTCAGAGCTCTTATGGAGACTTAGACAGGTCGGAAGATCAAGTCCTTGAGGTCGGACAATGGAGGAGAGTACACCCTTGGAGAGTTTGTTGACTATTGTGCGAAGGCAGGCATTAGGAGGGAGTTCATAATTCCTTACAACCCCCAACAGAACGGGGTTTCGGAGAGGAAGAACAGATCCATCGGAGGGGCTGCCAAAGCCATGCTACATGATCAGGGGTTGCCATTGTTTTTGTGGGTAGAGGCCTGCAACACTACTATTTATTTGCAGAACAGGAGTCTGTATCGTGCCTTGGGGCATATGACTCCAGAAGAGGCTTTTTCTAGGAAGAAGCCTGATGTTGGTCACTTCCGTATCTTTGGGTGTATTGCCTACTCCTACGTACCCAAGGAGAAGAGGACCAAACTAGAGCCCAGCGCAGAGAAGAGTGTCCTTGTGGGCTACAATGAGACCTCAAAGGCCTTTCGGATTTATATTCCCGCACAGAGAGTTGTTGTCAGGCGGGATGTGAAGTTTGAGGAGGACAGGGCCTTCAGGAGGTCACGGGGATTAGAGTATCTGGATCAGCCAGAGCCTCGGGAGCAGCTGAGTCAGTCGCATGGATCCAGTGGATAGGGATTAGGAGGATCCAGAGGTACATCGATTACAGTGTCAGGTCCGTCAGTGAGCAGTGGCTCACAGAGTCAGAGGAGTGGTGCTTCGGGCAGCATGCAGAGCAGTCCGCAAATCAGTTCACTAGGGAGTCCATTGATGGACAGTTCACACGGTACCTCGACATCTACAGGTTCAGGTGCAGGCAGGAGGACAATAGACAGACAGTCAGGAGTTCAGACTTCTGATGAGGAGGAGGAGTTTCATTCTCCAGTGGGAGAAGTGTGCTCAGGGAAAAAGAAGCTCAAGTGGCTTCAGGATACCATGAGAGAGGCCACATCTGTTGCTGGGCCTAAGAGGTCGGTCAGAGAGAGCAGACCACCTAAGAGGTTTTGTAGCTATATGGCAATGGTTGCCAACATCCTTGACTCTGAGCCTTCTAGCTATGAGGAGACAGCTAGCCAACAGGTCTGGAGAGAGGCCATGCAGGAGGAGTATTCTTCTATCATGAAGAATGATGTTTGGGAGGTGGTGCCGAGGCTTGAGGGCAAATCCATGGTTACTTCCAGATGGCTTTACAAGGTAAATCATGCTACAGATGGTAGCATCGAAAAATTCAAGGCAAGGTTTGTGGCTAGAGGGTTCTCCCAGGTAGAGGGAGTTGATTATGAGAAGACCTTTGCTCCCGTGGCTCGATATACTTCAATCCGATCCATTATATCGATAGCAGCAGAGATGAGTTGGAAGATCCACCAGATGGAGGTGTACATTGAGCAGCCACAGGGCTATGAGGTGCATGGGAAGGAGTCCCATGTGTGCAGACTGAAAAAGGCCTTTTATGGCCTGAAGCAAGCTCCCAGAGCTTGGTACTCCAGGATAGATACATACTTGCAGGAGATGGGTTTCACAAAGAGTGAGGCAGATCCGAACTTATACTTCATTGTGATAGGTGAGGAGCCTCTCATTCTGGTGTTGTATGTGGATGACTTGGTCAGTACAGGTGTAGAGAGACTCATAGAGCACTGCAAGAGAGATCTTGCAGCGAAGTTTGAGATGAAGGACATCGGCTTGATGCATTACTTTTTAGGTTTGGAGGTGTGGCAGGAGGAGGGGTATTTCTTCCTGGGGCAGGGGAAGTATATTGTGGACATCCTTGGAAGATTCCACATGGAGGATTGTAGACCCATGTCGACACTAATGATCACCAACTGGAAGAAGCTTCATGCTTCTGATTCCGAGTTGGTGGATCCCACATTGTACTGACAGCTGATTGGTTCCTTGATGTATTTGGTCAACACCAGACCAGATATATGTTTTGCAGTCAACATGATGAGTCAGTTTATGCATGAGCCTAGGAAGGTTCACTGGGTGGTTGCAAAACACATTTTGCGGTACTTGCAAATGACAATGGATTATAGTCTGGACTATAGGCAGGGGGATGGAGTGAGATTGGCAGGTTACACTGATTCTGATTGGGCAAGTTGTGCTTCTGATAGGAAGAGCACTTCAGGGTGTTGTTTTAGGTTGGGTTTGGCAGTGGTGTCGTGGTTCAGCCGAAAGCAGCAGTCAGTAGCATTGAGTTTAGCGGAAGCAGAGTATAAGGCAGCTAGTCTAGCTAGTTGTGAGGCCATCTGGCTTCGCAAGATGTTTTTTGGCTTATTTGGTTAGCCGTTGAGACCTTCAGTGATTTATTGTGATAATCAGAGTTGCATTAAACTCACAATGAATCCAGTGTTTCATGATTGGTCAAAGCATATTGGCATAAGATGTCACTTCATTAGAGACTATGTGCAGAAGGGAGCTGTAAAACTCGAATATATTCCCACTGATGAGTAGGTTGCAAATATTCTTATCAAACCTTTACCATGGGGAAATCATGTCTACTTCAGAGACAAGATGGGTGTGGTGAAGAACACCTTCCTCGGTAAGAGGGAGTGTTGAAATTTGGTTACCGGAGGACAGGTGGTTCCCTAAGGCTTTGATCTTTGGCCTAGGAAAAAGTGTCCAAAAGAATTTAATTTTTCTCCTAAAGTGACTTTATAAATTTATAAAGTCAAATGTAATTTAAAAGTGACTTTAAGTGATAAAGTTACTAAAGTCTAATTTTAAAGTGACTTTAATAAAGTTAATGTAAAATTAGAAAGGAAAAATGACTTTGGAAATAAATGACTAAGTGGGTCTTTATTAAAGTGGGGCGAATTAAAAAATAGAAAGTGAGATTTAAAAGAGCATTTAATCTCAACCCTAGATCTAAAGCTAATTCAGCCATTGGATTTGGGGATAACCCAAAAGTCACTTAGAGTTCTATTAAAGGAGGAAAATGAGAGAAAATATCATTCATTCATTAATTCTTTCATGAGCAGATTGAGAGAAGGAAAAGGAGAAAGCTGAAGAGAATTTTATGAGCAGTGAGAAGGAGGGCAGCAGCACTAACTTTCAGCAAATCCGTACAGCAGGGCTGAGCATGAAGTTCAAGGCAACTGGGCACGAATTTCGAGGATAGAAAACTGCAAATTTCAAGGGAGGCCGTACAACCATTCCAACACTGTTTTCGAGGTTATTCATACAGTTTTGAAGGCTGTAATTTCTGCTGTAATTTTTATGTTTTGTGGACACAGAAATCGAGGTGGAGTTTGGCACGGTTTTCGAGATAAGTTCTATTTCGAAGTTGCTGTAAATTTTTTCTGTATAAATTTCTACATCGTTGTAAAAGCAATATTCAGAAAATAAAGAGAAGCTTTCGAACAGATTTTCCCCAAGAGTTGTAGGGGGTTTTTCCAAGGTCATGTTGACCAAAAATCACTGTGTTAAAATGTTTTATGTGGCTGTTTTAGTCTGCTGATTTTTATTTATGCAATTTCTAGAACTGTGAAAATTTTTCAGAATTTTTGTTTTCAAAAAATATTTATTTTCCAACTTGTTGAATGTAAGGTTATGAGAAAGGGTAATTGGAGAAATAAGGTGAAACTGAAAACCGGGGTGGGAAAATAGAAATTTCTACAATTAATTGACTAAGAGGGGATTTAATTATTTTTTCCAACCCTCTTTACATAAGATAAATACATTTTGACACATAAAGGGGGAATACCCATTCGTATAGACCCTCAAATAGCTACCCAATTCTGCAACTCAAAACATGATCTAGTAGACCAAACAACTTGTAATAAAATAATCTAGCCAATCAGCTAGGATTATTCCCAAACTACTTTTACAAAGACTCAATAGAAAACACTAGGACTCACTTATCATCTTGATAACGAAATCCACCCTAGATTTGGGGTGAAGTTGGAGACTAGGACTCACTTAGCATCTTGATGACAAAATCCACCCTAGCTTTGGGGTGAAGCTGGAGAGGAAAACTATGTCAATCACTTGTGTTGAGAAACACGAATGAATCGGTGAGACAAAAAACCTCCTAGGATAGAAATCGTCACCAAAATACTAGATTTACTTAAGTTGTTACATACATGGTAGTCTTACTTAGATAATTTACATCATAAACATGCAGAATGGGTTTACATCATTTATATAAAACTGCCGACTGATGATGAAAACTGAATGACGTGAACACATCGAACATGATGAATCCCATTTAAAAAATGAGGATGTACTGCTATGGGGTCGTTGAAAAAGTGTGGTTAACATCTGGCTCTACTTGGGGACACGTCGCTTCACTAGAGGAATGTGAGAATCCATAATCTGTATCCAAGCAACACACAAAATTACATAAGTAGCGTCCATCCAAATATCATCATATAACATTAAGCACATGAAAAATAGAATCTCTTCTTTCATTTATTTTTCTACTTAACATGAAAAGTAAATCTACTCTAACTACAAAATGAAATGTTGAAATAATAAGGTGTAAGGTTAGAGATACAATACAAATGATGCCCTGTGGCATCAGATGTGTTCAATATAGTGCATACTGAGTATTTTCCTGCTTTCAGGCAAGTCTGTAGGCTACTTTTCAGATGTGCCATGGCCGATCTTGCATATTGTAGGACTCTGTCTTATCTGATTGTCAAGCTGCTCTCGACCATAAGATGAATCAAATCACTTACTTCTTCTTTTCTGCTTTTTTCTCTTCTTCTTAGTGGGTCGTGATGTCAACAATGAGACCACTGTATATTTCTTGTCATTATCTTGAAGATGCTTGTACAAAACATCTGATGAACCTGGAGTGTAAGCAATATTATTCTGAATATACTCTGTCAATGGTGACACATAAGCTTGGTCTTTCTTAACGTCCTTTGTAACCATAGATAATTTTTCCTTGATGGGAAAAGTGACCTCCGTGTGATGAGATGGAAATTGCTTCAACAAACTAGGAGACCTACGATCTGTTGACAAATCTGACTTGGGTTCGAAATTCTGCATGTGTAATCTTTCCATTTTTTCCAACTTATTATAAATAACAGTCATTTGATTAGAATGCTTAACATTTACAACACTAATTTCCTTCGCACGACTCTCTTCAATAGTCAACAATTTGTGTTGAAGAGACATCTTATTAGAATGATTAATTTCCATCATCTTTAACCTGTTTTCCATGACATTTATTTCCTGTGCATGACTTGCTTCAATGGCATTTATCCTATTTTGAAGATTGATCTAGTTAGCTTCCATGTTTTGAATCATTTTATCACTATTCGCTTTCATGGGCATCAAGAAATTTTGCATATAATTCATCTCCTTCTCATGATTTGCTTCCACGATCGTCATTTCCTTGACATGTTTTCCTTCTAAGGCCAATAACCAGCTCTGCATAGAACCAATTTCCCTGGCATGATTTGCTATTATTTTTTCTTGATTAAGTTCCATATTCTTAATTACTTGAGCTTGATTTAGTTGTATATCCTTAACCATTTGAATCAATTTGTTAACAAGATGCTTATTGTTGTCAACATTGATTTGACAACCTGTTTCTGCTTCACCACTATTGTGGATTTGTGTTGTCGTGGTACAAGTGGATTCATCCTAAGAATTGTCTTGAAATGTCATGTTGATATTTGAGTTCTCTACAAGATCAATTTCATTATTTTGCATAATACTGAGAGCACAAGGCGAGCCACCTTGTTTTGTATATTTATCTTTAAAAGCATTGATGATGTGTTGTAAACAATACAAATACTCCTCATGACAATTTTGAAACCAATCGATAGCATCACCCTTTAAGGAATATCCAAAGAGACATATCTTGACATCTTCATGATTATATTGTGAAGGAAGACAATATCTGTTTATTATATAAGTAACTGTTATGAGATGATTTCGAGCAGTGGTTGAATCACCACCCGAGAACACAGGGATTTTTCGAATGGCCTCTTTTGGCATGTCATGAAAAGGATCACCCATGATGACTTACTTAAATGGAAAAAAAAACCAAATGGATGTTAGAGAAAGAGATCCTTGTTCAAGAAAATTCAAGAGATCCACAAGAAGCGAGCTTCTTAGCAGGAATTCTTCTAAGAAATGAAAGAATTGGAGTCGCCACTTGAACATGAACCTAATTCTAAAACAAAAGAAATAGTCAAGAGTAGTAGATGGATATAAGGGGGGGATTCTTGTCTGGGAGTAAATAGATGAATAAGTGGAGTCGCCATCCAAACAAGAAACCAACCACAATGTCTAGGTGCTAAAAGTGTAAATGATGAAATGATTAGCGATATGATGATGAAAAGATGAAGGGATGAAATGATGCCAGAAAATGTTATGTTGTGTGACGGGTTAATGAATGGTGAGGAAAGATTTAAAAGATTAGAAAATGTCGTTAATACCAAGGACATAAAAACTCTATCCCCGACAATGACGCAAAATTTGTTTGTCGCACCGCGACAACGGCTGAGATCGGGGGCTGTCACCCTGATCCCCAATCTCTCTATCTAAGCTGTCTCCTTGCAAGCTAAGGGAGGTAGACCCTAACGATAACGAAGAAGGAGAATTGGTTGAAAACCAACCAATTCAGAAGACACAGTTAGATGACCAAGTACTTGTTAAGATTAACAAGATTATATAGATTCAATTAGACTTGAAGTTTAGAACCAGTGCCTTGTGGAGTCAAAATATCCCGTTATGAAATTAAAGTCAAGTAATTGATATGTAACTGCTGCTATGAAAAATCAATCTACCACAATGATATTCGATAAAATACCCTCACAATTATGCATTAACAATGTTCGATAAAGACATGCACTTTATCATAACTTGAAATATTCCCAAAGTTGCCTTAAACAATTAATTACCAATTTCAAGTAATTATAAAACCATAATTAAAATCCATTTAACGATCATCAACCAAAGCTAAGCATAAAAATACTTTGAACCAACAATTTAAATTCGAAACAAAAAATATTATCATGAGGGTACTGTCATACATTTAAATGTTAGACATTTCAGAATTAAAATGATATTCTAAATAATTTCAATTCATAAATATATTTTCCTATAATCAAGTTTTAGATGTTAAAATTAAAATTTCTCCTTTGACTATGAAAACATTTAGATCATAAACCACTTCCAAAAGAAAAACAACTCTAAAACCAAAATCCCTAATTTTAAAAGTTAAAAATTTAATTTTTTATTTTGTTTTTATATTTTTTGAGAATTTTTTAAGGTTACAAATTTAAAACTTTTTTGCCCTTTTTGAAATCTAAAGTTAATAAAACTAAAAGAAAAATATATATACAAGTAAAGTTAAAGTTCTATCAAAATGAAGAAAAATTAATAATTTTGAAAGTACTTTATTTTTTACTCATTATTATTATTTTAAAACTTTCAAAGTATAAAAACTAAAAAAAAATCAAATCCTAGAAATAAATCAGACTTTAACACTAGCTAACTAGACAAATGATCGAATAATCTAAAAAAAAAACTCAAAAAAAAACTATAGCCAAAAAAAAAAAAATCGAAAATGTGAAATTAAAATCTAAAGTTAGAACTAAAACTAAACAAAATAAAATCTAAATTTACAAAGACTAAAGCTAAAAATCAAAATCTGAAATTGAAAACTAAAAATTGAAATCTAAACTTAAAACTGAAGTCAAATCATTCAAAATAAAACTAAAGCAAAATTAAATAAAATTTAAAATCTAAAGTTATAAAACCCAAACTAAAAATAAAAAATCAAAATATGAAATCGAAAGCAGAATTTGGATTTGCCGTAAGTTTTATTTTGCTTGAGCTTGTGCAGATGTACGGATGTATGGACGGCAGGGAGGAGCAACAGCAAAGGATGCCGCAGAAGGAGCGATGAGGCAGGGCAATGAGGGCAAGGGATGGAATGAGGATGCATGAGAGGGTGAAGTGTGGATGAGAAGTTGGGCAGCGTTAAAGAAAAATGTGATGGAGGATTACGTACAACCAGTGTACAGATAGAGGCAGCGAGATGAGTGATTGCAGATTGCGTACGAACAACGATGAAGAGCTACGGACAGAAATGGCAGTGTACAGACAACATGAAAGCAGAGTGAATGCATGAAAAAGGAGGAAAATGCAGGTAGCAAGCTAGGGCAGCGAAAAAAAAAAGAGGAGGTATGGTGTACAAGATCTTTAATTTCCTTGCCCATAAATCGACAATTTCATATCTAACATTCAGATTTCAACCAAATAATTGCACCTGCAGGCAGATCCCTCCTAGATCTGCAAACCAAACTAAATCTGAGGCCATATCTTTAAAATAAATGAAAATCTCTCAGTATAACCTGCACAAAACCAGAAACCAACAAACCCAGAAAACCAATATATGTACAAGAGAATGTTATTTTACAGATCAAAGACCCTCATGGCCAGATTCAAAGCCATTCAGCACAATTCAGAAAATAAAAATTGAGAGAGAGGCACAAGCCCAATAAAGAACCTTGCAAAAAATGGAATTTGAGATAAGCTTGGGGAATTAGATCCGGAGGGCTTTTCAGATCTTATTTCCTTGGGAGTCAGCTGGTCCAAACTAGGACTTCCCCAAACGCCCAATCTAAATGCGGAAGATTTCTGCACACTTAAAGTTAAACTATTAAATTAATAGAGAAATAGTAATAACACATAAAATTTTCAAGAGCTAGAGATAACTGTTAACTCAATCCAATTAATATTCTTACCCTAGATCTAGTAGCATAAGCAAGATACCTGTGTAATAGATTACTCTACAAGAGCCATTAATCAACAATCCATTAAAATAATCACCAACAGAATGTTAACAACAAGTTTACCATAAAATGTTGAAGAGGAACACCACCATCAAATAAAACCCCAAGGTCTTTGTTTGTATTATTCCAGAAAATATTACAGGAGAGCTTTAAGAGGGAGTGCACGATCCAGAGATCGGATGATTGAAAGACTGACAAAGACCTCTAATTTATAAGATAAAATCTCCAACGGCTCGTTCGATTGATCCATGTCAAATTAATCTCGACCGTCGAAAAATATTTAATCATTTTTTAATCTAGACCGTCGAAATTATAATTTTGAGAAAATTCGAATTTATCATTTTATTTTATTTTAATTAACTCAAAAATAATATTTTTGAGTTAATTACCTCCAAATTTTGACTTTGACTTAACCACTAAGGGCCAACGGTCCAAAATTTCTTGAAATTCTCAATATTCCCTTGGCCTGGGACCTTTAAAAATTTATTTTTTAAGGACCCACGAATTTTGCCCTTTGAAGAATTTTAACTCACCTAGGATTTAAAATTAATTAAATTTATGGCTTAGGATTTTTAATTAATTTGGCTAGAAAATTTAATCAATTGACTGAGAGGGGATTTAATTATTTTTTCAAACCCTCTTTACATAAGATAAATACATTTAGACACATAAAGGGGGAATACCCATTCGTATAGACCCTCAAATAACTACTCAATTCTGCGACTCAAAACATGATCTAGTAGACCAAGCAACTTGTAATAAAATAATCTAGCCAATTAGCTAGGATTATTCCCAAACTACTTTTACAAAGGCTCAATAGAAAACACTAGGATTCACTTAGCATCTTGATGACAAAATCCACCCTAGCTTTGGGGTGAAGCTGGAGGGAAAAACTCTGCCGATCACTTGTGTCGAGAAACACAAATGAATCAGTGAGACAAAAATCCTCCTAAGATAGAAATCGTCACCAAAATACTAGCTTTACCTAGGTTGTTGCATACATGGTGGTCTTACTTAGATTATTTACATCATAAACATGCAGAATGGGTTTACATCATTTATATAAAACTGTCGATTGATGATGAAAAATGAATGGCGTGAACACGTCGAACATGATGAATCCCCTTTAAAAAATGAGGGTGTATTGCTATGGGGTCATTGACAAAGTGTGGTCAACAAGGCCAACAAGCTTGAAAGAAAGTAGTGAACCCGTTTGGTCCCGGAGCTTTATTCTTCGATATCCCCATCACAACCTCTTCAACTTATGCAAACGATATTTCCCTCATGAGGGCATCATTTTGCTCAGCAGAGACTAGACTCGGAACACGATTTAAGATCTTGTCGATGGCTAGCAGTCTATTTTGGAATGGCTCTCTCATGAGGTTGTTATAGAAATTAGTGAGCTCTTTATCAAGGTCATTACGATCTGTTAATTTTATTCCTGCACAATCTAGAAGTGAGAAGATGGAATCGTGGTGCCTGTGTTTAACATGGATTTGTGAAAAAACTTTGTGTTTTCCCCCTCTTTAATCAAATCGATTTTGGATTTTTGTTTCCAGAGGATCTCCTCTCGCTTTTCTCGCTCCTCTAGTTGGGTTAGAGTGTCTCCCTCTTGTTGAGTGAGTTCCTTTATGCTTTCCTCGAGGATTATTCGTTGTTGGATGACTTCCATTTGGCTTTGAAATTATTGTTTTGCTTCAAATATGTTACCAAGCTCATATTTGTTCCATTTATGAATTTGATACTTGAGGGCATTTAGCCTTTGTTGGAATTTATACATTGGAGAGGGGTTGAATACCTCTATTTCTTGCCACCACTGCTTGGCTTTCTCCATAAAAAAGGGGTCTTGGAGTGAAAAACTTTAAAATCTAAAGGGATGAATTGTAGGCCCAACTTTTATGTCAAGCTCCAGAAAAATGGGCTAATGATCAGATCATGCATAGGGAAGGATAAACAAATCCAAAAAGATGTAATCTTCCATAAGGATTTTGAAATAATAAATATGTCAAGTCTACAAGCGATTTGATGCTTACCTCCTCGATGGTTGTTCCAGGTGAAGATTCCATATACTATGTCAACATCTGTGGTGAGCATGGATCATATTGTCTCTTTGAACAAGTGGGAGTCTATATCCAACCAACTAACCCCTCCCTTCTTTTTCTTCCAAGGATTTTATCATATTGAAGTTGCCTCCAATTATGCAAATATGATTGGTCATTGGCCTTTTGAGTTGAGAGAGGCAATTTAAGAAAGGAACCTTTTATGGCGAAAGGTGAGGCCCATAAACAATGTACAAACAACCCTCATCATTAGATCCTAGAGGCTGAAAACGAATCACAAGAATATGATGGAATGCAGTCAAGTCGATAAATTCAATTTCTATAGGATTCTAGAGGATTGCAAGGCCTTCAACCTGACCATTTGTATCCAGGGCTACAAATTTACAACCCTTCCAACATTTATGTAGGGAGTCCATCTTATCATTAGAGCACTTGGCTTTTTGGAGAATTAACACATTGGGTATTTTCTTTTTTATATGATCCTTTAAGAGCCTTTGCTTTCCTTTGCAGTCAATGCCCTGAATGTTCCATGAAATAATCTTCATTGAGAAAGGGATTGAGAGGAGGAAAACACCTCCATGATCAATGTAACTTTGCCTGAATTGGTTAGCAATTCCCCTACTTCTTGGATTAGTTGCTTTATGTTTTTTCTCCCTTTCTTTTTGTCTTCCTTGGGTGCTTTTGGATTATCTTCAAAAGCATGTGTGTGGACATTTAGTGCTGAACCAAATTGATTTACTTCCGTTGATGAGGGGGCCTTTCAGTTTTTCACTTTGAGGTAAGCTTGATGGATCTCTTTCATTTGCACATTAGGGATTGTTCTCAGACATTTCCACTTCCATTCATCTACCATGGTTGATAACACTAGCTCATATGTGTCCATCTCTTTAGTGTTGTCTTGCTTCAATGCTAGCTCGACATCTAACATCTTTATCTCTTTCTTAGTTAGAGCTTCCCACGTATTCTTTGGATTCTTTCACTTTTTGAAGGTTGAGTTCTATTTTAGGTCTTGTTGAAATGCTGAAGCCTTAAAGGTTTTTGTTGGTTTTGTATCCATTTTATCTGATGAAGCTAGGGATTCAAAGCTATTTTGGACTGAAGGGGCTCCCTTGAAGAAGAGGAGGGATTTTTTGGAAACCTTCTGTGTCCATAGTTGCGGATTGCATTGGAGGGACTGCTGGCCGAGTTAGAGGGAAATTTTTGATAAGATGGCCGTACTCATAGCATAGTCTGCATCTGAATGGGACGTGCTCATTATCCAAGGGATGGACCATGTCTTCATCTCGATATGAGATCTCTATAGATCTAGGTAGTAGTTGGGAGATATTCATGTAGACACATATTCCCACGTATGCTATATACCTTCTTTTCTTGGTTATTTATGAGACCTTGACAAAGGAATCGATTGCATGGTCGATGCCTTCTAAGATTTCTTCTTCCCAATATTCCTTTGGGAGAGAGTAGAACTTGATCTAGACAGGAGCAATCATGAATTTTTCTTTCATTGGGTAGCATCTCAGAGTCCAAAATCTCATGAAGAGAATAATATTTTGGAAGAAATAAGGGCCATTTTGAAAAACCCTGGTTTTATCTTCCAGGTTGGCAAAGACCACTACAAAACCCCTTTTGCTCCTACTTCAAGAATGATGTGCCCTTTTGGTTGCTATTTCTGTTTTATCCATGTCACAAGATCTCGTTTTGAAGGCCAGATCCTTACGGACTTGCATATCAGAGCGTGATCTTGCATGTGCTGGATGAATCTAGCTAATTTATCTGAGCGAAATTTGTACTTGGGGTTTTGCATAGCTTTAAAAAGACAAGGATTTTGGCTTCGCTTCTGCTAAGCAACACCTACCAACGACTGCTTTGTCTAAGAGTTCAAGGCTAGTCCACTTGCTAAGGATTAGCTTGAGGCCGATTGACGAGTTGCCATTGTAGGGATTGTTTTCACTCCAATGTTTACATCTCCAGAGACTATGTTGTAGTAAGAGAGGTTTACACACCCTCTGTGCCCCTACCACCATGAAGATATTAAAGCGACTACATAACAAAGGTCACAAACTATAAAGTAACTGGCTTAAGATGAACGAATTGATAGCAAATTGATAACGATCAACAAAAACCCTAAACAAATTAAACCCTTAATTCTAGAATCCCTCCCCTCTACTAATTTCCTTCCCATTCATACTTTAAACCTGAATTATGAATTTCTGATGAAATATATATTTTTGAATAATTTTTATTAAAATCTATTCAAGGATAAATCATTAACTTTATTTATTAAAAACTAAAAACACAAAAAAAAAAAACACAATTTATTAAAACTAAAGGATAAAAACACATAATTTATTAAAACAAAAAAAACAAAAAAAAACAAGACATAATTTATTACAACTAATGAATTATGAATTTCTCATGATATATATATATATTTTTAACAATTTTTATAAAAATCTGTTCACTACTTTCAAGAAAGGATAAATCATTAACTTCATTTATTAAAACTAAAGAATACAAAAAAGAAAACATAATTTATTAAAACTAAAGAATAAAAAAAGGAAAACATAATTTATTACAACTAAAGAAAAAAAAGAAAAGGAAAACATAAAACCTCTAAATCTCTCAAGGAAAACATAATTTATTACAACTAGAGAAAAAAAAGAAACTAAATCTCTAATTTTCCAAAAGTCATGAATGATAACCATCTGCATAATCATGGAACCTAACCTAAGAAATTCAAGAAAATAAGAAAAACATAACTGCATCAAATTTAAGAAATTCCACATGGAAGAGTATATATCTCCAAATATGTATCCACCCAACTTTTTGATGGACGCATCCGATTTTGACTGCTCGCTTAGCCTTGGTCAGGAACTGTGGGAGTCCTATCAGAGAAATCTTGCTGTCGAAGCAAAATCTCATTGGAATGCCAAAGAGTTCAATATAACACGGAGAAGGCAATTTAAAAGGGTGTTCTCTCTCAATTGAAAAGACTCTCGATTTCTTACTAGCAGTCCGGTCATTTCTCGAGAAACATACTTCCTCGAGCAGCAATTCCTGTTCGAAACCAGTTGCTGGAAGCATAATCGATCAACAAATGTTGTACAGAAGAGCACAGCAGTATTGAGCGCAAGAAACCCACATACATTTCAGTCAAGGATGCTTCTCGGGGCGGTTCCCGAAGAATTCGCAATAATTCCAGGACTCCCGAACGACTTAGCCCGCCTGTGTTTAGCCTGCGTGCCACTGTCTCAATACGGTCGCTTGAGGACCGTCTGCAAGGCCTGGAGAGCTACGCTGTACACAAAATTCCTGTTCGACCTGCGAAAGAAATGGGGGAAATCGGAAGAATTCCTCTGTTTGTTCAGAGACGACCCGTCCTTGGTTCCGGGCGAGATTTTCGACCCCCGGAGCGAGTCCTGGCGCCTAATTCCGCCCATGCCCTGCGACTCACAGAGGTACGGCCTCACCAATTTCGTATGCGTGGCCGTGGAAGGCCACCTCTACGTGATCGGGGGCTCTGTTTTTGACACCCGGAGCTTTCCCATGTACCGCCCGTCGTCTTCCGGTGCAGTGTTCCGCTACGATCCTGTACGCTCGCGGTGGGAGCGCCGCTCCAGCATGAGCCACCCCAGGGGCAGCTTCGCTTGCGGGGTCTGCAGCGACAACACCGTTGTCGTTGCTGGTGGAGGGTCTCGCCACGCGCAGTTCAGTGCGGGCGGAAACATATTGTCGTCCGTCGAAAGATATGACGTGGGGAAGGATCGCTGGTTCAAAGAAGAGGATCTTCCTAGTGTGCGGGCGGGTTGTGTTGGCTTTGTTTTCCGTGATGAATTCTGGGTTATGGGGGGCTATGGGGTTTCAAAGACGGTAGGTGGGGTTTTCCCCATCGATGAGTATTACAGGGACGGCGAGATTCTTTGCACCGGCAGCGGGAAGTGGAGGGAACTGCAGCCCATGTGGGAGGAAGGTGAGCGACGGCGCCTTGGAAGAGTTGCTGTAATGCAAGGCAAGAATGGCGAGCCACTCGGTATATTTATGCTCGAGGGAATCAAAATTTACAGGTCTGTTAGACTGCTTTGGCTTTTGAATTAAATAATCATTGGTTTAGCATTATGTTTAATTCCAAGTTTAGGCGGTATTATTATTATTATTATACACTTTAACACAGAAGTTTTACATTGGAAATGTAAACCAGAAAAACCATAAATATTTCAGTATATTCATCTTTACATTATTACATCACTCTATATATATATATTTTTTTACAGTATTACAAAACTATATATATATATATATATATATATATATTTTTTTTTTTTTTTTACAGTATTACAAAACTATATATATATATATATATATCTTTACAGTATTACAACACTATATATATGTTCATCTTTACAGTATTACAATACTATATATATTCACGTTATATATAGACATCCAAAAACTGTCAATCCATTTATCTTGGATTAGAACACAACGGTAGTTCTGTAACTAAAACTACAAAACCATGGGGTAAACAACCATGTGCAACCAAATCACTAAAAACGAAAATCATGTGCCAAAACCTGCCAAAAATGGACGCGGAAATCATGTGCAGCAGTGAATTTTCCTTTTGAAAGCTCCTCACTTCTGTTCTTCTCGGAAACCAACGAAGCAACTGCTGAACATAATTCTCCAGAAGAGAGATTGTCCTCTCCTCAAATTGAGCCTGCTGTTTGGTATACTGCACCTCGTTATTCCTTGGACACTCCCAAATTCAACTAGAGCCTATTAGATTTTTTTCATTTGTAGCCTTGTTTCTTTCCGCTTCTTCGATCTGAAAGAATTTATGTCCTAGTTGGGAAGGGGATAGATATGCCATGAAATCTGCATACCCTTCCTGTATATAAAAGGGATTCAGGTCTGCTTCTTTCTTCTTGTCACAGACACCTTAGGGTGGCTTCTAGGCCTTTTACATTGGCCTGCCATCAGAATTTTACTATCTCAGAATGCTGGGAGTCAAATGTCAGAACGATGGTCACAGGATGAAATGAAACGTTTTCCATCTTGATTCTGGCATAAAGGCTTGACTTTCATCAACTAAGCTTTGATTGCACATAATGCAGGATATGTTCTGCCAACTTCATCAATGCTTGATTTACAATCTGATCTATACCTCTGCGGGAGAATGTCTCAGCAATTGTTCTCAGATTAAGAGCATTCAGAAGCTCATTTATCTGCATATTGGAATGATGTGATGAGTTAAGGTGGGGAGGTGGAGAGGTGTTGGCGGGCACACCCATTGGCTAAACATCCTAGTGAACAATATTTTCTAGCTCCCCTCTTCTTTGTCAAGAGGATCTCCTAGAGAAAGGGACTGAGATAACTGGGAGATAATTACTTGGTTTGCTAACCAATCCATAATCGATTTGAGGATCTTCTTACACGCATAAACTTACACTCCTCAAAACAATCTATTGCTTGATGGGTCCATGTGACTTTGTATAATATTCCCTTTCTCGATCCAGTCAAAGTGGACAGAATCAATCCATGGTACTTACTGTGGTATTTTCCCATGGTATTTGTTGTCAGTTTCTGAGAAAAATAATAAAATAAGGTCTCTAGAAAGTCCATCAAGCCTATAAAAGGGGAGAGAAGCTAGGCATCTAGAATCATTATGGTTTTATCTATCTTATTGTGTTTGGGTTGAGAACTTGGCGTGGCTAGTTCTAGCATTGATCCCGGGACGAAAACTCATGGTGAATTTGTCTGGTAGATCCATCCAAGGTCCATGATTGTGCTTCAATATTGGTTTTTTGTTTTAATGAGTAGCCAAGCACGCCATCTGCAAGAGCTCAATTTTATTTTATGGGCATGTATTTTATTTTCAACTAATAATATAAATAAAGTGTTGTACTTCCAGATCTCGTTGTGTTTTGTGTTTTTATCGCAATTATTTTTAGTTGGAACACCTAGAGGTGCTAGATTTATTGCAAATTCCGGTCTTCGGGATCTTACAGTGGTATCAGAGCTCTGATACCACTGTAAGATCCCAAACCTTAATAATTTAGTCAGATCTAGCACATTTCAGTGTTCTCAATAAAATTACATTCAGTAAAAACCGTGAACATAGACGGGATCTGGAAATGCAACCTTTTATTTATATTATTAGCTGAAAATAGAATACATGCCCATACAATAAATTTGAGCTCCTGCAGATGGCATGCTTGGCTGCTCCTTAAAACAGAAAACAAACACTGAAGTACAATTGTGGACCCTGGATGGATCCACCAGACAAATTCACCATGGGGTTTTCGTCTTAGGATCAATGTTAGAACTAGCTAGGCCAAGTTCTCAACCCAAACACAATAAGATAGATAAAACCAGAATGATTCTAAATGCCTAGCTTCTCTCCCCTTTTATAGGCTTGATGGACTTTCTAGAGACCTTATTTTATTATTTTTCTCGGAAATCGACAACAAATACCATGGGCCAATACCATGGGAAAATACCATGGTAAGTACCATGGATCGGTTCTGTCCACTTTGACTGGATCAAGAAAGGGAATATTACAAATCCTCCCGACCAAAGATTGCTTGTCCTCAAGCGATCCACTTCTATCCACAACAGAAGCATTTGTACATTGACACCAGGATCCCATACAACCTGATGTATTGTTCCATCCCTCCATGTTGAATGGTTCTGAATGGATCCTTCGATACCTGGATCCCAAACAATCCTCTGACCAATCCTTCCCTTAATAGATTTACCTGGATCCCAAACAATCCTTTGGCCAATCCTGCCCTCAATGGATTCTCATGGATCCCAATTCCACCTAAATCCTGGGACCTGTGGGTTATGGTACCATTTCAACTCTCCATCGCTGCCTGCACCAAATGGTCCAAGCTGTAATTTTCCCTTGGCTATGGCTATCCTCCAAACAAGCAACCCATCAATAGAATACCAACTCATGATCTCGCAATCCATACTTGGGAAAGAATGAATATCTGCAAATCTACTATGTTGATGTTGTTCGATGCTTGATTCATGCTGCTCTACTTGGTTACCCAACATGATGTATTTGGAGAACTCTGCCTTGCTCTTCTCAATGTATAATGGTGGGTTGTTGGTGTTGCAAGCCTTATCTATGTATTCCTGTAAAGCGCTGCTATGAAACTCCCAATTGTACTTCTCATGCGGCCTTGTGAGGGACTTGAGTTGTTCCTCAATACTAGACAACTTGGTTGATGATTTGACACATACCCCTATGAGTTCCTCAATTTTTCTGTTCTCTTGTAAGATAGTGTCTCGGACCGTCGAGACTCTTTGCTTCAACAACATAAGATCTGTCTTGAAATGCATGATCCTTTCCCGAAAGTCTTTCACTGGCAATTCTAGTGCCCTACTAAATGTCTCTGTATTTGACTGCACTGGATGCCCCACGAGCACAGCTTCAACTTGAGCCTTTCACCAACTCTCTAGGAATGGTTCATTTTGCACATTATGTTTGTCATGTTGGCCTGCATGATCATGCCCATCATATCGGTTCATTACTACTGGCTTATTTGATTCTCCTTGGGTGTATTCGTCCTGGACCTCTTTACATGTGAGGATAAGTTGTCCATCCTCTTTGGTTGTCAAGCATGGATGTACTGGTGGACTGCTGTCTATACCTGATTGCCCGTACTCTTTATGGATGTCCTCCGTTGTATTTATAGATTCAAATAACACGTCATAAGGAGGAATTGCATCCTTCCTTTCGTCATGTACTTTGTCAAGCTGACTAATCAGCTTGTCCTGCAAGTTTCTCTGAAGAGCATGGTGTTGCTGCTCACCATTTGTACTTGACTACTTAGATCCTTCATAGGTCCTCTCCTGAAAACCAAAAAACCCATCTATGGATGAATCCCCATGATCTGAAGAAGTCTCTAATTTTTCTATCCTTGTCGCCTCCTTATCATCTGGACATGAATGGTCAAGTGCCCAAACTCCCTTGCATACAAAGCATAAGCCTTTCCTCCTTAGTTCATTCTTGCTGTCTCCACAAATACTTGTTAGTTCATCCTTGGTTAAGTTCTAAGTAGTTTGATGCTCTGTTTTATCAACCCCTCAGCTAGTTCATAAGCAGTAGGTGATACAATTAACTCCTTCCTCCAAATGGCCAACAATTTGGATCTCAATGTTCGCAGATGGCCCTATCTTCTCCGAAGATCGGAGACATGATATCTTGCATGTCTGTTCTGATGAAGTTTGGATGAGACGTTGTAATTCTAGTGCAAAAGTATTGAAGCATTTGAAGGATTAAGTCATCACACTCTAAATCTAGCATAAGTATACCAAATCTGAATTTCGCCATGCATTCCAAAATTCTGCGCTTCTGAAAAAAATAAGAAGGGTGGTGTTGTCTAACCCTTGGAGTGCTTCCATCATTACCCGAAAAGTCGTCCTCATGATGTCATCATTGTAGGGCAGTAGCGGTGCTGTTAAGGCTATGATTTTACTGAGACGAGGTGACTGTGAGTCTAACCTTTTCACAAGAATGCTCCAAGAACCTAGGTTGTATCAAAGCAAGCATGGGTGGCTTCAAGGCCCAACTTGACCCTTCCCACTCTGATTTCTCTATCAAGCTCAAAGCCATATTTAATGTGTCTAGCTGTAGGAGGACATCTTCTAACTTTGTATCCTGCAATTTGGATCCAAGTTCGAAGAGACACTTGCTTGTTACATCTTCCTTCCGAATATCTTTTGACTGCTGAAGGATAACATGGACCTTTCGAGAGAAAGGCCTATTGTTCTGCTCTTGCTTCTGATTTGTATGTTGTTGCCATCTGTGATCCATAGAAGTATTGTAGCCCATATAATCGAGTGATGTATCATTATGTTGATTCTTGTGGCGTTTCCAAAAGTAAAATGATGACATTGTTGTTTGGCATCAATGGATCTCAATACAAATTTACAAATAACCATAATGTTGGTTGGTGATGCCACCATGCAATAGTCACTGCTTTCATTCACCCATTTATAGATCAATTCTGGGTCAATAGTACAAATATGTGCAATTGCTGAAGTGAGTTCTGCTTTCAGCCTTGCATTTTCAGCCTCCATTTTTCTTGTTCCAACAGTTTCATCACTAGCACACCCTTCATCAATCATCTGGAGTTCATATTCCTCTTCTTTTGTGACTAAATGATAGTTATTGTTAGAGCAGATTGCATTTTTCACCTGCTGATTATGATCACCCTTAGGCAACAGTCCTACTAAGGCTTCTGTAGCCAAGCACTTCAAATTGCCGACATTGATGTTGATCATTTTTGTGTCAGAAGGTACTAATTAACATCAACCTTCCTTGGTTTGTCAGCTGCTAGGGCCTCCTGAGGAATATATGCAAGAAGATGTTTTAAAAAGTGTTCATGTACTTCAGTTTCTCTTGTTTTAGTCATATTTTCAATACCCTAGCCTGCTTGCCTTACATGCAATTTTGTCAAAGTCCTTTGATGTTTCTGTCTGGCAAAAATGAGAAAATTTAAGTAATCTGTGGCTGCCTACTTCAATTTTTGGCATGTGGCTTCTGTCATGCATATGATGCATAGGACTCAGTTCGGACATTGTATTATGAGGTCTGAGTGAAGCTGATAATTTGTTCCCCACATAGTCCCTACAAAGAGCATAACCAACCTCTGCTCTGATATGTCTGTCACCATAACTGCCAATTGCTGGAATTCTGAGATGTGGGACTTTGGTGTCCCGGTCAAGGTGAGTTGTGCTAGCTCTCGAAAGTGTATATCAGGATCCTCTTGGTCAAAACAATATATCAATCTTTGAGTGAAGTCCACATATGAGGTTATGCTGGAGTGCCCTAAGGTGACCAATCCATGGTATCACCTTAATCGTTGCCGAACTCGAATTCGAACCCGAACTGTGTGACATAGCCCGGATAGATTAACCTGGTCAAGTATCTGTTGGAAAGT